>JASXSY010000838.1:0-370197 GCA_034509805.1 Sipha maydis | reverse complement strand
TCAATCGGTTATTATTAAATGAAACATAATAAATAAATTAAAATATTTCTTAGATCAACAGTTCCCAATCCGTGAGCCGCGAGCCATAGATATAATATTAAACATTATAATATATATAATCACGGGGGCTTTGACATTGATGTAAAACATAGAATTAAGTGCGGGTGGATGAAATGGAGAGAAGCATCGGGCGTGTTATGCGATAAGAGAATTCCAATTAGGCTGAAAGGTAAATTTTATAAAAGTGTAGTGAGACCAACTATGCTGTATGGTTCAGAGTGTTGGGCGGTTAACAGGAGAATAGAACAAAGTATGAGTGTCGCGAAAATGAGAATGCTTAGATGGTTGAGTGGAGTGACAAGAGAAGATAGAATAAGGAATGAATACGTGAGAGGTAGTGTTGGTGTAGCGCCAATTGTGGACAAGATGAGAGAAAATAGGCTGAGATGGTTTGGGCATGTGATGAGGCGAGAGGAAACGAATGCAGTAAGAGTGGTTATGAAGATGGACGTTGAAGGGAAAAGAGGAAGAGGAAGACCAAAAAAGAGATGGTTGGAGACTTTGGAGAATGACATGAGGGCTGTCGGTGTGTGCAGAGGAGATGTGATTGACCGAATAAAGTGGAGGTGTAGGACAAGGGTGGCCGACCCCAAATAGTTGGGAGGAAGGCGAAGTAGAAGAAGAAGAAGAAGAATATATATAATCAATTTTAACTATAGTGTACAATAAGTGTACAATTAACGATACGATATCGTACATTTGAATGTAGTTTTATCTTATATAGTTCGTTGATTATTAAAAGGTTACTGTTATTTGTCATTTTGATTGTATTTTTTCGTGCACGGCGTGCGGGTTGCGATAATTTTAATAGGTCCTTCGATTTCGTAAATTGGTAAACTAGTTATTTTGCGACAGTGGTTGTATATTTACGCGTCGTTGTGTCTGTTGTGAGCATAGATATTAAAGAATTATTTACTATCTATAGTTGTGAGTTACTTCATAGTATTATACAATATATTATAATATACTATACATATAGTATATTATACAAGTTTGGATGTAACAAAGAAAACTAAATATATTTTCGTAAGTATAACCCTGACTTTTTAAAAATCGGGATTGTATTTTTTTGTACTGAGGAGGAGCCTATGCCGTAGTGTGTGATTTGTTTCGAAATCCAACGAATGTATGGAATTTTCAAAACTTGAAAGGCATCTATCAACTAAACATCCTGAATGTGTAGGAAAATCTCTCGATTTCTTTCAAATTAAGAAAAAAAATTCTTTCTATGATTAAATCAGTCATGGAAAAATCTTCAAAACAAAACATAACAAGTACCCAAGTTTCTTATGAGCTTTCATTGTTAATTGCAAAAAAGGCAAAAAGAGCATACACCATGGGAGAAGAACTTATTATTCCCGCAACAAAAATTATAAGTAATGCTTTGTTTAATGAAAAAAGTACCGAAAAAATTAATGAAATTCCGTTATCAAATACGACTATGAAAAGAAGAATTGATGAAATGTCGGAAAATGTAAAAATAGTTATTACCGCTGTTTTAAAACAAAGTGAATACTTTTCGCTGCAAATGGATGAAAGTAAAGGCGTTGCTGGCCAAGCTAATTTATTAGCTTTTGTTCGTTTTGTGTTGAATGGTAATATTGAAGAAAAAATGCTGTTTTACCAGTCTTTGTCGACAAAAACAACTGGTGAAGAGGTTTTTTAAATCTGTTGACAGCTTTATAAAAGAAAACGAAGTAGATTAGTCAAAATGTGTAGATTGACAACTGGTGGGGCACGTGCTATGTCTGGAATTTATACTGGATTAATTGCCAGAGTTAGGTCAGTTGCTCCCTTAATTCAATAGACACATTGTAACATACATAGAGAGGCTCTTGTAGTTAAAGGTTTGGTTTCAAAACTCTTGATGATGCCGTTAAAATCGTCAACTTTATTAAAGCAAGGTCTAAAAACTCCAGACTGTTTGGTGTTTGTGTGATGAAATAGGAAGTGAACACAAACGGCTTCTACTTCATAGGGAAGTTCGTTGGCTGTCAAGAGGTAAAGTGTTAACAAGATTGTTTGAGCTCCGTGATGAACTTAGGGTTTTCCTTATGGAAGGGGACTATGATGGAAAACTTACAAATTCATACTTAGAATTGGTGACCGATAAAAACTAGTTGAAACGGTTGGCGTATTTGGAGGATATTTTTGGTGCCCTCAACGTTCTTAATTTAACTCTGCAAGGCAAAGATATTCATAAATTTCTTGTGCAAGACAAAGTTGATGCAATTCCAGTCCTACATGCTTTTCTTGAAACTAACGAAGTTAAAATTGATAAATCAACAACAACAACTATACAAGATCACCTCAAATATTTGGCTACCAACTTCAGGTTATTTTTAATTATTTATTTTTCTTAATTAAAAATTAATATTTTTTAATAGGTATAATTGAAAACATTTTTACGCTGTTTTTAGAAACTACTTCCCTAAAATTGAAGAGGAAATCCAATGGATCAGAATCCCTTTGAAGAAGATTAATTGAAAAAATTGAAAATATCAGCAAGTGAAGAAGATGCGTTGATTGAAATGTCATGTGATCAGACTTTAAAATCGTATATTAAAAGTACACAATTAGTACCATTATGATTAAATGTTCGGAAAGACTATCCAGCAATCGCTAAAATTGCAATGGGAAACTTGATGGGAATGAAACAATGAACTTCGACAACTTATCTATGTGAACGTACTTTTTCTACTTTAATTTATTTAAAAAATAAATATAGGAATAAACTGAATATTGAGAGTGATTTAAGACTAAAACTAACAAGTTTTAATCTAAATATTGATATAGATTTAGATTTAGATATTGATTTGATTTTAATCCAGATACTTTCTCGTGAAGAACAAACAATATCAAAAACCACATTAAATTGTTTATCTCGTGATAAAGTTGAATTAAATTTTTTTTTAATAAACAATTGTTTTTTAAAATTTTTTAAATTTGTTATTCCTAAGAACTATCTATCGATATATATAATATATGACATATGTTATGTTATCTATATCTATATATCTATCTATACTATTATATAAAATTGTAAGGGGTTTTCTACGACCGCGCTAACCCAGAAAACTATTGAACCGATATTAATGAAATTTTTTGTGTATATTTGGTAGGTCTGAGAGTAGGTTTATTATGTCAAACATGGTATAACTTTGATACTTTATTAGAATTAAATCATACACTTACGTACAAACAGCACTAGGTCCGCGATCTACCGCAGGTAGATTGCCTACCTGATAATATACTGCTGCAAATTAAAATTTTTATTCCGGGCAACAGAAAACGTAAGATAAATCTAGAACATCATCCATCGAATATTAAATAACGAATTGAACAATGTTTGAGTCATATAGAATTTGGTAAATTTAACGAGCAACGAAGTGCACGGGATCAGCTAGTATATTATAATTTTATAAAAACGTATATTTTTTTACGGTTTCGCACGTGTGCAGTTTTGAAAGAAATTATACCATATTTATTTAATTAAATACATTTTATAATTAAAAATAAGAACTTAATTATTTTATTTTGGCCTCTTTTTGTCTAGTACTACCATCGCTCCATGATACTCTGTTATCTCATGATATTTTGCATAGTGCTATGTAATGGCTAAAGGTACGCGATTATGTAAGCCAACAAAAATTGTAGATGTTATTATTTAATAACTATAATTTATCTCTATTCTGGATTCAAAAGTCGAATGGCCTCTGTTATTTGTAATTTTAAAGAATCAGTAACACGAATTAGTTATTATATTAAATCACTACTAACTTCCTGAATTCTTTGTGATTTGCTTATCCCGAAATTAGATAAACCTTTTCCAATAACAGTTATCACTTGGTTTTCAACTGTTATTATGGTGTAATTTTAAATTAATATAATTTTTCAACATTTATCTTGCCTAAAATGTTTCTTAAAATGTCAAAAATTCCTGATCATTGAGCATTTTGAGATTTTTAAAAGAGTTTGGCCCATGGATATAGTATAAGAGCATTCTCAAACAAAATCGTTCTATATTACTAACATAGATCGTGTAAACTCGACCTAAAGCATTACTAGATTTGACACCAGGCCAATTCTAAACAGGATCTTCTTGAATTCAGCATTTCCCTTATCATCCTTTTGTGTTCCAATTATAATACCTTGGTATCTCCGAGGTTTAGTACTTTTAAAGAAAAGTTCTTGCAAATTCATCTCTTATACAGAGATCAAAAAAAGCGGTGAATGACGTTTTTGGAAGAAAATATAATTTGTTAATTATAATAAATAACTAATTATTTAAGTTTTTTCCCCAAAAATATAATATTATATATTTATTTTGTTTCATAATTTTCAGTTGTAGATAAATTATACTCGTATTGTACTGTATATCTATGAAATCTTAATTACGTGACGTATTTAGGCATACATCGATTTGCATAATGTATATAAAGTATTCCGAGCCTGACCTTTTGTGTAATAACAATATTTATTAATAACTCGTTAAAATATTTATAGGATGTACCTATATACTCGATGGATTGTTAATTTTAAATCTTAATAATAGCAGATAAATTATTATATTGCAATCAGTTATATGTACAAACATTTCATTATTTAAAATTGATAAATATACATAGAATACCCTGTATGTTAACCTACTTATATAATGTTTACTTATTTTAGATTATTATTATGTTCGTTAATATTGGGAAATCATTAATTATGCATATTTAAATTATACAATTCATTAATTTAATAATTAAGTAGGTGTGACTTATATACTAACAAGAATCATAAAGTAAAGTTTCTTTATCTGAAATATCTGTGTTCTATGAACATTTAATCGCATTTATTTACGTTTCTTAAGTTTCTTAACCCACTTATTTAATTTTTAAATTAAATATAATACCTAAGATGTAAAAAATAATTTGTTAGTAGTACCTATAACCGAAATTAGACCATTTAAATGATTGGAAATTTTGTTTCTATGACCTTATGAATCTAAGGTCTAAGGTTCTAAGATTTAGTTAAAACTATTTTAATAATACAAACTAGTTATAATCAAATAATAAAATCTAACAATATACTCATTATAATTTTATTACTACATATTCATAATTCAGGTATAGTGTTTAGTTAACTAGTTGTTACTATTTATTTATAATACCGTAATCAAATATTATATAAAAAGTAGCAGCTAATTGTAACTATACAAATATTATTGTTAATTTATAAATAACATGAATTAATAATTATTAAAACTCAGGTTAAACTGTTGCATCTATTTACAATCGTGTCCCATTCAAATGAACATTTCACATACAATTAAGACTACAAAAATAACAACGACGAATCAACAACAATTATTTCGAGCAATAATATTTAGTTTTGAGTCTTTTAAATTATTTTTGTAAAAAAATAATATACAAACATTTTATATATTTTAAATATGAAATATTGCTTCATCCAGCAACAAAGAAATAATAGTATGAAATAATAAAATTAAAACTAAAATGTGTACATATTAAAATATTTTAAATATTGACCTCTACATACACTCAATTTCAGAATGATAATATTTTAGTGAACCCTGAGTACTTGGTCCCTGGCCTTCTATTATTTCGAGTTTGTCACTTGTGTATAGTTATAATTGTTTTAAATTAATAATACTGTATAGTGTAGTGAACAACGAACTCGTTTGAATACAAAGATTAATGCATGATTAAACGTTTCAGTAAAAAGTAATAACACTATATCAATATCCAAATATGCTATAAACATAAAATAAAAATAATAAATAGCATGTTAAAAGTATTTTTGCACTATAAGTAGTACTGATAGGTATATACAATAGTTTGTATAATTATTAAACACTATAATTGTCCGAAAATGCTGATACAATTAATTTCGATATTAAAACTAATAGGTTCTCATTATATTTTATAACCATCTATATTTTGTATACATTTATTTATTAAAATACAAATTATAATAATTGAATCAATTTATGTCAACATAGAAAAAATGATTTTTGAATTATAATAAAGATATGTAGAAAATAAATATTTAACTATGATTTAGCAATACATTAATTGTTAGAATGTTTAAAAATTTTAAAGTTTCTTTTGATTTTTTGTTGTGCTTTTAATATCTGCATATTCCGTAAACACATCTTATAACTGTCGTGTGCAGACTGTTGGCAATCACCGCTTGCAAACATTTCTGTAACATAAATCATATAAGTATTATAAATAGAGGCCTACTTAAAATTGAATGAATATGATTAAAATAGATATTAATACCAATGAAGATGTAAACAATCTAATTGTCTAATACATTTTTATAATTGAACCAATCTGATAAATTTTAGTGACTTTTTAAAATCAATCGTTCATTAATTTATTATGAACTAATATTATAATGATGGAAAATGTAAAAATATTCTTCGAAACCCTAGAAACTTCTAATCGTTGATTAACAATTTTTGTTTATTTTAATCATAAAATAATTACTATAATAATCTTCCCGTGGATCACTACATAATTAAAAATTAAGACTTTCAATATTATTTTAATTGATTAATTGCATATTTAAAATCATCTATATTTTTAAGTCAGGATTAATAAGTGGGAGAAGGAAAGGATTGGCACTTAAGCTTTAAGACTTAACATTTTTTTAAGGACTTATTTAACCATTCGTCCTTTCTACAACAATAATATTATGAAAGATAGAATTTTGAATTATTATATTTTAAAAAGTTGCTACATAAGGCAATCGAAGCATTTTTGCTGCCCCAAATCGTGTCGACAGACACAAAAAAAAAAAAAAAAAAAAAACACACATCATTGTAAAATCAATACATTCTTCACTCCGTTCAGAATCTAAAACTAAATGTTTATGATTATGTGTTTTATAAAACAAAATTTTAATTTTCTCACGAGAAATCAAATAATTAAGAAATTTTATAAAACATTAATTATCAACACAATTCATAATTTGATAAAAACTAATTTCAGTTCGCATCCAGAACAGGCTGTTACCTCACCGTTAATGTGTCAACCATATGTTATAGTTTGTCAATATGAAAAGGTTACGTCATGACATTATATATAACGTGCATAAGATTAAAAGAATATTATTAAATAATTCAGACTTTTATGATGTGTTTTTGATATTCGTAAGATATCTAAATGTAAAATAAATACAGCGATTTTCTATCAAGCATAAAATAGTTTTGATCATGAATTAGTTCATTACGCCATTAAAGCCTAATGTTTTTTTAGTGAGCTTAATCTTAGGAAGTGTTTCAATAAAAACATGTTAATAAACATTTTCTTTAACTTATATAAATAACATAGAATTTATTTAAACTATTTCAAATATCAAGTATTAATTATTAAATTGAAAGTCTTAACTGGGAACAGTAAAAACATTAATACAAAACCACCAGCGTCTAGCACTACATATGAAAAATTAACAACATCCAAAAATAATATAATGCTGATTATTTAATATTAGTAGGTACTAATTACTATTTTGATAAAACGTTAAGAGAATTTTCTAATGTATAAGCGAAAAAAAAGGCAATTTACTAATAATATAATATAATATTTTAATATTATATTGTATTTTTTCCCAAAGTACAACAGTAGGTACCAGAATTCAGCACGGGTCGATCCAACCCGACCCGGCTTGTACCCAGTCCAACCCATACCGGGCTTGGTCCGGGCCAGGCCATAATTTAAATAATACGGGTTAGTTATAGGTGGGATAGTAATATTATTCATTAGACCGTTAGGGTCAAAAACAAAACTAATTAATTTAATTGATAACACTATATGATCGGTGTTCGCAAAAATTATCTAAATTCTATATATAACTTTTTTACAACATTGCTCACTCACTGATAAAAGTCAATAGTCATTGTCAATATTATACAGTAATTTGTTTTATAACTTTATTTTATTATAGTATACATTCACAATACTAGGCGTTAGATACGAGTATGTTCTCAAACTGGTGGCATTGGTATTTCACGAATAACAATACAAAACGTGTATACTGCATAGGCGGAAATTGGGGGGGCTTGGGGGGCTTAGCCCCCCTAAATTATTAAATTTCGTAGTATAAAATATTGAAATAGGTACTTATTTTGCAACAATTGACATTTAAGCCCCCCCCTAAAATTCAATCAAATTTCCGTTTATGGTATACTGTATATACTACCAACTAGACAGTATGCTATTTATAACTATATCACTGACAAAAACCAATAAAACTATTTCAACTAGTGCTCTTGATACCCGGGTACCCGGGTAACCGGGTTTTACGGGTATTACCCGATTTACAAAATTTCGGGTACCCGTTATGATTTGTATACTCATTACTAGAGCTGGGATTTGTATGTAAATACATTTTTTTTTAAAACATGATAAATTAATTAACTATTGTAAATGATAAATTCGTTTCACATGATTTACAATAAATTAAGAAATATTTAATTTTATATATTTTTACATATTCCGTAACTTTTGACAACAATTCCAATATGTATTTATAATTCGATAATAGTAAAAGTGTATTTAAGAATATGAAAGTGTTAATAACTAGACTTAAGTTTATCTTATCTGTTTCTGTTCGATAACCATAGCTTAATGATCTTAGTTATGTAAAGGTATGTATATCTTAGATTATATTTTTGTAGATAATTTTTATATTTTCTTAGATATTTTTTATTCGAATAATTGTGTAATGTATAATTGAATACTGATTACCTCTTAGGAGTTAAGACTTAGCTAAACCGTTTACGTATATCAAAAACCATCGGGTACCCGAAAATTTTGGGTAATGGGTACCCACTACCCGAAAACATTGACTACCCACAAAATCGGGTATTACCCGGATAAACGGGTACCCGGGTATTACCCACATCAAATCAAGAGCACTAATAATTATTTCAACATGGTTACTGGGCAGTGCACAACGGTAGTATTTCGAAAATTGATACTTCACAGTTATATCTTTATTATTGTACGATTATGTTTTTTATTTAGTAATTTTAAGTTGATTGCTCTGTTTTATTTTCTATAATTATATTATTTAGTATTACCATTGGTTTTAGAATATATATTAAAATATTAATATATTCTAAAATCAATGGTATTACACATAAGAAATTGGCTGGTTTAAATTATATTTAAATTTTAATAAAATGTAGTATATTTTTCTTTGTAATATATTTATTATTTTTATGAAATGTTTTTATTTACTTTGTCAATACTGAAAGGAAATAAAGTTTATGTATATTTTTATTTACAAACGGGCATGGAAGGGCTGGACTTTGAAAAAAAATTACAAACAGGTCTGGTCAGGTTAGACATATGAAAAGTAAAATACGAATAGGGCCTGGATGGCGGTAGTTTATAAGTTTAAGTTTTGGGCTGGATCGGGTCGAAAAAAAAACGGTCCGTGCTGATCTCTGGAAGGTACGCACTAATAATAAATGCTTATGGTTATTTAGTATCACTATATGACATTATAACATAATAATTAAGTAAAAATTAAAAAATAATCTTGTTATGAAGCGCATACATCATAAAGTTGAGCACAATAAGTCTCTCAATGTTTTAATACGTGTTTATATAAAACAGTAGGTAGACATTATTATAATGGTATAAATATAATAGTAATATAATATTTGTTATTAGATAGACGGTCAATATTAGAAACGTGTTTGTGAACTGTAAACTATTCACAGTTGCATGAGAACGAGAAGGTGCGTAATTTATTTGACCGGTTGTATGTATTAATGCAATTTTTGTAAAACAACAACCTTCTCCCTCTCAACAAATTCGGTTAGGTTTACAAATTGTATGGAAGGGAATATATTGGATATTTTATTAGGTCCGTTTCACACCAACTTATTAATGATATATAATACATATATGGTATACCATCGTAATTCGTATTGCTATTGTAAAAGCAATTGTCGATAGTTTATCAACATATATAGATATGTATATATTATTATGTTATATAGATTGGCGATTATGTTTTTATCGATTTGTTGTATTTTTAAATTATTGACTAATTTAATTTCGAAAACTCATTACAACTATAGTAAACTAAAGTAGGTATAGACTTCATCAAAACCGTTTGACAATTGTGTAGGTACTACATTTTTTAAATGATCCTTACATAGGTAATTTACATTGGAAGTAATTTAAAATTTTTAAAATGACTCAGGACTGTAAAAAATTATAATAATTCATGCGGCTGACATATACAATAAATATACTTATTTATAACACTAATCGAATTGCTATCATATTTGAAATAGTTTAAATTTGATTCTTGAATTATAGTAGTAAATACGAAGTTACGCAAGAGAACTTTTAATTCTTGAAGAATTATTTTAATTATTTATGAAACAACGTAAAATAAATTATTTATTTAAATATGTAACAAAAATTATGAATTCAACAGTGAATGTGATGTGCCGTAGATATTAATTCTTTTTTTCTTGCAACGAAGTATTTTTTGTTTAAATTTCATCTCATAATAATCGATAAAATAATTAATTATAAGAATTATAATTCAACAGAATAAGATTTCAGGTAAACTATGCCCGCAATTATTAAATAAATGCTTGTTGATAGTTCTAGATATAATTCGTAAATACTAGGATAGTGCGTACATAATAATGAATTAATGAATATCGAGTTTGAGTAAGAAATGTATTCGAAAAATGCGAAAACATTTTTTTGGCAAAATACACAGATATTACATTATTTAAACCACGCAATCGCTAATTTAAATAGGTAGTAAACGGCGAAGAGCAGATAAAAAATAATATAAATTAATAGGTATTTTAATACTAAAATAAAATTAGTTAAATTTCGGTAACATAAGCTTTTTATTATGCATCAATACTTATAATATGTGCTGATATTGTGCTTACAACAGGAACGCATTTCTATGTACATTGTTTGATTTTTCACAATGCTGCAGTAAGAATGCAACTTAAAACCATGAATAACGTGCAATTGGGAAGTAATTTATGAATATAATATCTATTAATAATTAACGAAGCTGATGATCGAAGGAAAAATAGAAAGGAAAGAAGCCGTGGAAGAACACCATTACGTTGTATAGACCAGATCAAAACCATCACTGGCTATCACTTGGAAGATGCCATTCGATCAGCAGATAACCGTGAGCTTTGGAAACAGATCATTGCAAACGTCAATTGATGGGTCACTAACTTTCGCTTTTGGAAGATAGACTTAAGAAGAATAACTAACGGTCAATTTTAACAATTCATATGCGTATTTTACTACTTGTAGTAATCACTTTTTGTACATGGACGTCATTTTAGTATATAATATATATATATATATATATATATATAATATTCATACATAGAGTATATTCATAATGACTAATTAGTAATATTATTATTGCGTTTAATACTTAATATGAGATTATCTTGAGAATATATTGGATAATGTATAATAATTATAATATATGTAACATAAAAGTAAATGTAAGTATCTATTTATAGTAAAAATACTGATAAAATACATAAATTAACTACTAGCTGTAAACTAGAATGTATAAGACACACATTTTTTCCCTATGTAAATACTATAAGTAAATAAAAAATGTACAAACAATAATAGACATATAATAGTGTATACTCAAATACACTAACGTGGAGAAGAAGGAAGTATTTTTGTTGGTTATATTCCTTCAAATTTACCCGGGATTAATAAAAACAGCTTTACTTGAAAAAACATGTAAGACTCCATGGTCAGACCAGATACATAGATGGTTGAATGATACTTGTTATATTGATCTTTACTGTATTTAAACCATTGACCTTATACCAGTATAAGGTCTATGATTTAAATTAATGTACTTATCATTGTTCTCAAAAATATGATTCTAAGTGAAAAGGGTTAGAAGGTTAGCTTAAACTCCTAAAAGTGGTTAATAAGAAAAGATATGTCAACGACATAAAATGTTAATGTTTCCCTGTTTTATTAAGTTATTTCGAAAATTACGAAATATATGTAAAATTCTAATGTAAGTAATAAGTACTCAATAAATGTTTCAAGTCATTATAATTATAACTTATATTATTTAATTGAAATTCATTAAAATACCTAATTTCATCAAAATGTGTATTTCTATTAGAACATTTTTAAATATATGCTTCATAATACACCATATTTAAAAACTGTTTTTTGATCAAAATGATAAATCATTGTTTTTATCTATAAACCTAAAAAACAACAGAAACACACATGTCTTTTTTAAAATTAATATGTATATTTTATTATATAAATATCATCGGACTTATTTGTAAGCAATATAAAATAAATTATGTTAGTTCATAGTTAATGATTAATTTTACAAAAACACGCTTTAAATCCAATATATTACATTACATTAAAATTATATCAACTTAACAAATGTAAAATATAAGAAATATTATAATATTTGCTGTATAAGAACAAGAATCAGATGTTTCAAACATTAAATAATTTCTTTAGCAGCTAAATGAATACAAAATAATATGTATAATACAATTGATTTAACTGCAATAAAAATAAAAAACTGAGTATAATAAAATAATTTCAATAAACAATCAACATAGAAACAAATAAAATAAAATTATTTATCTCGTCTCAATTTAGTTCCAAGAGTTGGTTCTTTGTAATTGATCTTTGAAATACCTCTTCTAGATCTTGTTGAAGTTGTAGAAGTTATAGAAGTAGTTGAATCATCAATGTCTGACTCGATCATTGTTTCATTAGATTTGCGGGCCCGACGTCTTCGAATTGTAATATTTTTTAGCATACTTGTTTCAGGAGAAATTAGCTCACTAGGACGCCTTTCATTTTCTAAAAATGTGTTGTTCAGACTAAAATTAGAAGTATTTGTTGATTTATCAGTATTAACTTCATTTAGTGTCAATGTTTTCTTATTATCTGATAAAGATGTTTCATTTGAAACTAAAGAATTATCACTCTGATGTTCAGTATTATGAATGTCAGGATTTTGACTTGATTGATTATGCAACCAACTTGGTCCTTCACCTAAATCCTCATTTAGTTGATGATTAGGAGATTTTTCATTGGGAACAGATTTTGAATTTTTTAACATAACCGCAACGTCTTTTAATCTTACATATGGTTCTAAATTAAGATTACACTGCGGTGATACTCTAAACAAAGATTTTCTAGGTCGTTTTGGTGTTTGTTCAGAAATATAATTTTCAGCCTTAGGACTTTGAATTACAGGACTTTCAACTATAGGAGACATTTCTAATCGCCTAAGTGAAACAGCTGGTTGTTTAATAGTCATACCATTTATCATAGGTCTTACAGTTTTTGTTTGTCTTTCTTTTTTTTCAGTAGATTGAAATTCATTGAATGTATTAAATTTACGGATCGCATGTACATCTTCCATTATACTTGGAATACATTGTGACATAGTTACTAATGCAGGTACACACTTTTGTAAATTTTGTTCAATTAATTCATGTTTTTTAGAGATAGCCCGGTGCATTGTAGTTAGTTGAATATTTGCATTTTTGAGAGAATTATTTTCATTTTCTAATGATAATTTGACTAATAATAAACTGTTCCTAGTTATTGATAACTCTTTGTTTTGAGTAGATAATTCTTCAATTCGGTTACGCAGTTTAGCATTGATAGCCATAGAACGATTAAGTTTTTTTATATAATTGTTATGATGAATATAAGAAAGTTTCTGCCGATTTTTGTATAATATTGTTTTAGGAGCCATCATATAGTAATACTTAAACACGTACTATAACAGTTTTCTTTAATTCTACCTATAAAAAAAAATATTTTATTACAATAATAATAAACTAGGTACTTCAATTAAAAGAAAAGAAACAAAATATAGACTGGATAAGAAATAGGTACATTTGTAGTGTAAATACGCTGTACTATACAGTGTAATGTAAATATCTATAATAGGTATCTTATTATACACATAGTATACAATTATTTTTTACAATGGTATTAAATTTGTAAACATTATTTGCTCTCTCGCTAAGTTAGAAAGAAAAGTATATTGATTTATGTTTATTAAAATTTATATTAATTACTTATTCACTTCATACATCATTCAATATTATTTTTTATAATAATTTCTCTAATTTTTATTAATAAAATTTAATATTTTCAAATAGAAAATAGTTGAGTAGTTAAGTTTTGTAAGAAATTTTAAATTTGCTTATTTTTTAATACAGGACATTGATTTTTATACTTTATAAAATGTAGATAATACATTGAATAATAAAAAAATGTATTCTACTTTAATATACATATAATACAGAAAAATAATAAAATATTACATTTTTACATTACTAGGTACAAGTGATAAATACAATAGAGGTAAATAATTTTTTTTTTTTAAATTTAACAATTGGTTTCAAAAAACTATTCTGAGTAAAAAAGAAGGGATGGATTGGCCTCAATATTTAGTAATAGTTTACATAACAATGTTAGAATTAACTATGTAATTCATAATTTCATGATTATGTTGGTAAATAAACTTTTACAAAAAAAAAATATAAGTACCTAATACTTATAGACTTAGATTTTATTAATTTAATTTTGGGTTCTTAGTCGTTCTTAGTCTTTAACGTTAACGGCCGTGTTGATCATCTAGCTTTTTCCACCAGATTCCACATCAATCTTTTTTCTTTAAGTTTACCTTCTTCTGACTTTGTACCCATCCACCATAGACTACTACGTCACACCTGGCAATCTAAATGGGACGTCCTTCCATCAAATTTTGCTACATGTCATTGACAGATTGTTCCCACATTTCTATCCAACCCATGGTACAAAGACCTTGATTTACTTAGACGCCTAATAGTGAGCTACACTCGTCTTTTGATAGGTCATAGCTTACTCCCCTACCACTTCTATTAACTCAATCTAAACTCCTCTCTCTTGCACCTTACATTAAGAACACAACATCTGCGTTTTCGAACATATAATTTTCGACTACCCTCCTCTCTTCACTGGTAGACTGTTCCTTTCATCTTTAGGCTACATCACTCCAGATTCTATACTTCTCCTTAACCACCGCTCTATACCAATAATTTCATCCACTACCAACTTCATTCTTTCTTCTGGCTTTTTAGTTTAGGTTCTTAATTAAAAAAAAATATGTTCAATAATAATATTTAATTAATTAAAAGCAAATTAAAATAAAATTATTGTTATATGTTTATAATGCAAATATAAAAATGCAGCACATGTTTCAAACTATTATGATTAATATATATAGAAAAAAAATTATATCATTAATAAACCAGTCAACTTTTTTTATTTAACTTCTAACATATGTGTGACATGGGGTAACTTTAAAAAAACCCATGTCACACTTATGTGACATTCGGTATATGATAAAAATATGTTAAAATAAATAGCCAATGTCACCTATGTGTGACAATGGTTTTTTTGTAATAATAATTGATCATATAAACCCATGTCACTAATATGTGACATACCATAAAAAATCGGAAGGAATGGTGAAAAAAAATTTGAAAATAAGAAATATTAGAAGTGAGTCATATTGGGTTTGGGTTTGTCCAAAGATGTACAAAAAATTCTTGGGCGGTGAACGTTAAACCAAATTTTCTATCAAAACACACTCATCATTTTTATGACAATTGATAACATCTACTTATCACAATAATTTAGATTTAATAAAACATAAAAATAATTAAATGTGATAAAGTACCCACCTAAAAATAATTTTTAATTTGTATTTTATGTTCATATAATATATCCAATATTAATATAATTTAAGGTGGTAGTATAACTGAGAGCAAAAAAATGCTTGAGTAGTTAAAAGATTTGATTGGTTGATACATTTTCATTTGCTACTTATGTCTTACATAATGTTTTGACTTATGGACAGATTTTTGCAATGGGTTAGAAATATTAAATGTATATGTGATTATTAATTAACCAACTCACTGTAAAATAGGTAGTTTTATTTTATATACATTTAAAAATAATTAAAACCATAATTAAATTTTACAGATCATTAGAAAAATAGTGCTAGTTTTTAAAAAAAATTTAACAAAAATTCTATTTAACAATGGAAATAATTATGTGTGTAGATAATAAAGCTTATACTTTTTGGCCAAGATAATTTCGTTTCATTTATTTTGCTCAATTAAAAACTGAAAACGTTAACACAAAATAGTTTCACTGCGAAGGTTGACATTG
Source organism: Sipha maydis (assembly GCA_034509805.1). Classification (NCBI taxonomy): domain Eukaryota; kingdom Metazoa; phylum Arthropoda; class Insecta; order Hemiptera; family Aphididae; genus Sipha; species Sipha maydis. The sequence continues at coordinate 353,860 of JASXSY010000838.1, read as the reverse complement.
GACGTTTACATAAGACTAATGAGGAAATAAGTTGCGATCGACGTGACATAATGATACGCTAATGATAATATACTCACGTTAATGAAGACGATGGAAGCAGAAGCACTTCCAAACGTGTAAACTATGACAAGCGCATAGGATAAGTCGATGACCGTTTACTCGTAATCGTTTCTGTCGTAAGACAGTATACGATAACATAAAACAATTTAAATAATTTTTGTGGTTTATAAATTACACCATTATAAAGGTGTTACCTGATAGTGATCGGTTTCGAATTTTCGAGTTTAATGTTTTTGATTTTATAGTTGACTGTTGACACTAGTGGGCTCGTTCGCGATCGCGGTTGGTGGCTTGAACATTGGCAGTACTGTGTTGACGGTTGAAAGGGAAAAATGTACTGATAAAGGTGTGACATGCATTGCCAACCGTTTTAAATGTGTGGGGAAAAGGGAAGGGTGAGAGAAACAGACGGCAATAAATAAAAACAGACTGGTCAACCGTACGTTCCATGAGCGGCCCTTGGTGCGTGTAATCTCGACGTGTTGTCAAATAATTACCAAAATTACATTAGCAATAATCGACTAATTGTGATAAGAAAAATTCAGTGGTTCTCAAAAATTTATTGCCAAGTTAATGGTTTTTATTGCTAACTAATAACCGTATCAGTTAAATTCAGTGTGACCAACATATTATTGTATACTTTTATTGCTACGTTTATTAATGTGAGCATGCGGCAATACGGGCGCCGTCGGACTATTGCCGAAACGAGATTTTTCGAAAATTTTTTTGAACATGTTCCGGGAGAGCGCGGGCTTTGAAAATAATGTCAACGAAAGGGGAGGTGGTGATTAAAAAGGTGTTAAAATATCTAAGGGAACACTTTGGCCAGTTTCGAGATATAAATTTCGAAAGTGAGTACCGCAGTTGAGCATGCGGCAATACGGCCGCCGTCGGATTATTGCCGAAACGAGATTTTTCGAAAATTTTTTTGAACATGTTCCGGGAGAGCGCGGGCTTTGAAAATAATGTCAACGAAAGGGGAGGTGGTGATTAAAAAGGTGTTAAAATATCTAAGGGAACACTTTGGCCAGTTTCGAGATATAAATTTCGAAAGTGAGTACCGCAGTTGAGCATGCGGCAATACGGCCGCCGTCGGATTATTGCCGAAACGAGATTTTTCGAAAATTTTTTTGAACATGTTCCGGGAGAGCGCGGGCTTTGAAAATAATGTCAACGAAAGGGGAGGTGGTGATTAAAAAGGTGTTAAAATATCTAAGGGAACACTTTGGCCAGTTTCGAGATATAAATTTCGAAAGTGAGTACCGCAGTTGAGCATGCGGCAATACGGCCGCCGTCGGAATATTGCCGAAACGAGATTTTTCGAAAATTTTTTTGAACATGTTCCGGGAGAGCGCGGGCTTTGAAAATAATGTCAACGAAAGGGGAGGTGGTGATTAAAAAGGTGTTAAAATATCTAAGGGAACACTTTGGCCAGTTTCGAGATATAAATTTCGAAAGTGAGTACCGCAGTTGAGCATGCGGCAATACGGCCGCCGTCGGATTATTGCCGAAACGAGATTTTTCGAAAATTTTTTTGAACATGTTCCGGGAGAGCGCGGGCTTTGAAAATAATGTCAACGAAAGGGGAGGTGGTGATTAAAAAGGTGTTAAAATATCTAAGGGAACACTTTGGCCAGTTTCGAGATATAAATTTCGAAAGTGAGTACCAACGTAGAGCATGCGGCAATACGGCCGCCGTCGGATTATTGCCGAAACGAGATTTTTCGAAAATTTTTTTGAACATGTTCCGGGAGAGCGCGGGCTTTGAAAATAATGTCAACGAAAGGGGAGGTGGTGATTAAAAAGGTGTTAAAATATCTAAGGGAACACTTTGGCCAGTTTCGAGATATAAATTTCGAAAGTGAGTACCAACGTAGAGCATGCGGCAATACGGCCGCCGTCGGATTATTGCCGAAACGAGATTTTTCGAAAATTTTTTTGAACATGTTCCGGGAGAGCGCGGGCTTTGAAAATAATGTCAACGAAAGGGGAGGTGGTGATTAAAAAGGTGTTAAAATATCTAAGGGAACACTTTGGCCAGTTTCGAGATATAAATTTCGAAAGTGAGTACCGCAGTTGAGCATGCGGCAATACGGCCGCCGTCGGATTATTGCCGAAACGAGATTTTTCGAAAATTTTTTTGAACATGTTCCGGGAGAGCGCGGGCTTTGAAAATAATGTCAACGAAAGGGGAGGTGGTGATTAAAAAGGTGTTAAAATATCTAAGGGAACACTTTGGCCAGTTTCGAGATATAAATTTCGAAAGTGAGTACCGCAGTTGAGCATGCGGCAATACGGCCGCCGTCGGATTATTGCCGAAACGAGATTTTTCGAAAATTTTTTTGAACATGTTCCGGGAGAGCGCGGGCTTTGAAAATAATGTCAACGAAAGGGGAGGTCGTGATTAAAAAGGTGTTAAAATATCTAAGGGAACACTTTGGCCAGTTTCGAGATATAAATTTCGAAATTGAGTACCGCAGTTGAGCATGCGGCAATACGGCCGCCGTCGGATTATTGCCGAAACGAGATTTTTCGAAAATTTTTTTGAACATGTTCCGGGAGAGCGCGGGCTTTGAAAATAATGTCAACGAAAGGGGAGGTGGTGATTAAAAAGGTGTTAAAATATCTAAGGGAACACTTTGGCCAGTTTCGAGATATAAATTTCGAAAGTGAGTACCAACGTAGAGCATGCGGCTACTAATTATTTCATTCAATACGTATGTGGAATTTACGTTTTGCTAGTTACTTACTAGTTAACGATAGTTGACACTTGATGAATATTTGTAATAAAAGTAATAATAATACGGTCAATTGGGGGAGGGGACTTTAGCCTGTTAGTCAACTACCCTCTTCGTACGTCTGGGTCCTCGGTTTAAGGTAATTAAAAATTAATCTGAAACCGTGGTTATAGTTACATTGGCATCTGTGTTTACAAAATAATATACAAAATCTATTTTTCCGATTGGCCAACCGGCACAGCTATCTTTACGCTGTAATGCCGACGCCGAATGCATTGACTGCCGCTCAGCATAACTTCTCCGACAGCAGTCAAAGTGAGTACACATCAGTTACGATAGTAATGTTTATTTAGTTTATGTGTCGAAATGATCAAAGAATTGAATACGTCCTTATTAAAATATATTTATTCTTATTTAACTGTAGATGGTTGGTAATATGAAAAACAATTTTCATTGCCGAGGTATGCGGTATAATGTATACAATGCGCCCGTGTACCTCGGCAATAATCCTGTCGGCAAGGCACTGGAGCCGCGGCGTGGCGGTAAACGTCGGCCGGGCCGGAATTCTCGCCGTAAGTATTTGAATATGATATTGTAATAGTAACATGCATATTGCATAAACCAAGTACAATAATGGTTAATGTTTTTTGTAATTTTAATGTTTCAGGCTTTTAACACCTTTTTAATCACCACCTCCCCTTTCGTTGACATTATTTTCAAAGCCCGCGCTCTCCCGGAACATGTTCAAAAAAATTTTCGAAAAATCTCGTTTCGGCAATAATCCGACGGCGGCCGTATTGCCGCATGCTCAACTGCGGTACTCACTTTCGAAATTTATATCTCGAAACTGGCCAAAGTGTTCCCTTAGATATTTTAACACCTTTTTAATCACCACCTCCCCTTTCGTTGACATTATTTTCAAAGCCCGCGCTCTCCCGGAACATGTTCAAAAAAATTTTCGAAAAATCTCGTTTCGGCAATAATCCGACGGCGGCCGTATTGCCGCATGCTCTACGTTGGTACTCACTTTCGAAATTTATATCTCGAAACTGGTCAAAGTGTTCCCTTAGATATTTTAACACCTTTTTAATCACCACCTCCCATTTCGTTGACATTATTTTCAAAGCCCGCGCTCTCCCGGAACATGTTCAAAAAAATTTTCGAAAAATCTCGTTTCGGCAATAATCCGACGGCGGCCGTATTGCCGCATGCTCTACGTTGGTACTCACTTTCGAAATTTATATCTCGAAACTGGCCAAAGTGTTCCCTTAGATATTTTAACACCTTTTTAATCACCACCTCCCCTTTCGTTGACATTATTTTCAAAGCCCGCGCTCTCCCGGAACATGTTCAAAAAAATTTTCGAAAAATCTCGTTTCGGCAATAATCCGACGGCGGCCGTATTGCCGCATGCTCAACTGCGGTACTCACTTTCGAAATTTATATCTCGAAACTGGCCAAAGTGTTCCCTTAGATATTTTAACACCTTTTTAATCACCACCTCCCCTTTCGTTGACATTATTTTCAAAGCCCGCGCTCTCCCGGAACATGTTCAAAAAAATTTTCGAAAAATCTCGTTTCGGCAATAATCCGACGGCGGCCGTATTGCCGCATGCTCTACGTTGGTACTCACTTTCGAAATTTATATCTCGAAACTGGCCAAAGTGTTCCCTTAGATATTTTAACACCTTTTTAATCACCACCTCCCCTTTCGTTGACATTATTTTCAAAGCCCGCGCTCTCCCGGAACATGTTCAAAAAAATTTTCGAAAAATCTCGTTTCGGCAATAATCCGACGGCGGCCGTATTGCCGCATGCTCTACGTTGGTACTCACTTTCGAAATTTATATCTCGAAACTGGCCAAAGTGTTCCCTTAGATATTTTAACACCTTTTTAATCACCACCTCCCCTTTCGTTGACATTATTTTCAAAGCCCGCGCTCTCCCGGAACATGTTCAAAAAAATTTTCGAAAAATCTCGTTTCGGCAATAATCCGACGGCGGCCGTATTGCCGCATGCTCAACTGCGGTACTCACTTTCGAAATTTATATCTCGAAACTGGCCAAAGTGTTCCCTTAGATATTTTAACACCTTTTTAATCACCACCTCCCCTTTCGTTGACATTATTTTCAAAGCCCGCGCTCTCCCGGAACATGTTCAAAAAAATTTTCGAAAAATCTCGTTTCGGCAATATTCCGACGGCGGCCGTATTGCCGCATGCTCAACTGCGGTACTCACTTTCGAAATTTATATCTCGAAACTGGCCAAAGTGTTCCCTTAGATATTTTAACACCTTTTTAATCACCACCTCCCCTTTCGTTGACATTATTTTCAAAGCCCGCGCTCTCCCGGAACATGTTCAAAAAAATTTTCGAAAAATCTCGTTTCGGCAATAATCCGACGGCGGCCGTATTGCCGCATGCTCTACGTTGGTACTCACTTTCGAAATTTATATCTCGAAACTGGCCAAAGTGTTCCCTTAGATATTTTAACACCTTTTTAATCACCACCTCCCCTTTCGTTGACATTATTTTCAAAGCCCGCGCTCTCCCGGAACATGTTCAAAAAAATTTTCGAAAAATCTCGTTTCGGCAATAATCCGACGGCGGCCGTATTGCCGCATGCTCAACTGCGGTACTCACTTTCGAAATTTATATCTCGAAACTGGCCAAAGTGTTCCCTTAGATATTTTAACACCTTTTTAATCACCACCTCCCCTTTCGTTGACATTATTTTCAAAGCCCGCGCTCTCCCGGAACATGTTCAAAAAAATTTTCGAAAAATCTCGTTTCGGCAATATTCCGACGGCGGCCGTATTGCCGCATGCTCAACTGCGGTACTCACTTTCGAAATTTATATCTCGAAACTGGCCAAAGTGTTCCCTTAGATATTTTAACACCTTTTTAATCACCACCTCCCCTTTCGTTGACATTATTTTCAAAGCCCGCGCTCTCCCGGAACATGTTCAAAAAAATTTTCGAAAAATCTCGTTTCGGCAATAATCCGACGGCGGCCGTATTGCCGCATGCTCAACTGCGGTACTCACTTTCGAAATTTATATCTCGAAACTGGCCAAAGTGTTCCCTTAGATATTTTAACACCTTTTTAATCACCACCTCCCCTTTCGTTGACATTATTTTCAAAGCCCGCGCTCTCCCGGAACATGTTCAAAAAAATTTTCGAAAAATCTCGTTTCGGCAATAATCCGACGGCGGCCGTATTGCCGCATGCTCTACGTTGGTACTCACTTTCGAAATTTATATCTCGAAACTGGCCAAAGTGTTCCCTTAGTTATTTTCACATTATTGTAATGCATAACTTCCCTTTTCAAAGATTCTATTTTTTATATTGATTTTGTGGCAAAACAGACATTTTTTACATATTTTACAACTTATTTCTTTATTGCAGTTTGTACTTGGTCATTTTAAGTTTTTTTTTTTATGAGTGTTGTTGTGGCTGTACTGTTAGCATAGCAATTATTGTATGGAGATATCAAATTATGGTATTAGGAATTTGTACATTTTAAGGTGCTTGGGAGACACTGGGCTTTTTATCTATTGCTGTTGAATTATTGCTAATGTAATTATCGTAAATAATTGTCATCGGACCCGAGTCGAGCTGCATATCATTATTCGATCATCGTAGAACTTGCCTGTCGTCCGATACTATTTTAACAATTTTTCTCGCTTCTTTCGGACGGTCGTGTAACAGTGTTATAAAACGATTCAATGACATTCGACGGAACCCCGTTGTCCGAGTCCGTCCGACACGCTCATCGTTAACGTGCTCTTATTGGAATTTTTTTTGTCCTGTTTTTATCTTCGCTTCAAACTATGTCTCGGCTCGTAGTCACTTGACGTCGCAGATACGCGCGCACGTATTTCATTCCGTACCGAGTGAGTAGTATGTACAATATTATGGCTGCTTGTGACTCGGGCACCGAACCGTATGAAAGCTGGGAAGCTCTGGATGATCCGTCCGTAAGTCGTGATTGAGTTTACTTATTATTATCATTTTTTTTTGCTTCCGTCTTCCACTTTGGTCCCGACGGAAGTTCGTCCTGTTCGTCGTCTGGTGCGGTACGTCAGGTGTCTGAGATTTCCATGTAAATTAAGCCAATTTTTGGGTTCAATTTTTTAAATTTGAAACCAACTATTCTGTTATCTTTTATAGGTTCTCAGCACACAAATAAAAAAGATGCAATTGGCTTCCGCTAATAAAAACGAAAAGTGATTATTTTAAAAATGACTCTTTAATATTTGTAGATGTTTAACATATTTTTGTGTATGCATGTTTTTAGCAATAGCAATGTTGTAATATTACCACCTGGCTTACAATTGACATACAGCCATCAACAGATGACGATTCCTCAGCAACCTACTGTTAAAATACTAAAGCGACCACAGAAAAATAATACTGCTAATGAAAATGCTGACAAACCTAAAGTACAAGTTAAATCATTGGAACAGGTTTGACAAGTTTAGACCTAATCATTGTTCAAATCAGTGTTATTATTATTTTTAATTTTAGAGAAAACAAGAGTATGCAGAAGCTAGATTACGAATAATGGGTGAAGAACGTGAAGAAGACCTTAATGCCGACGATGAAGGGTAATTAATATCAAATTATAAATAAATGATATAGTACTTTAATTTAATACACATGATCCATAATAGATAAATTAATATATATATTTATATTAAATTAAAAATAAATTTGAAAATGTACTTTGAAAGTAAAGAATCATTTAAAATTAATATAATTTATAAAATATATCTAAAACGAGTAATTAAGGTACCTATACAATTTATCATTAGCATTATGAATTTGTTATAAATATATAATTAAGTATAAAATAGGTAGTATTAATTTATAATAATAAATAAATAAATGCTTATCCTAGAGTATTATAATTTAATAATAATTAAAATGTCTTTCATAAAATGGATTTTGATATTTTTATTTTTCTTTACAATTTTAAAACTTTTATAAAAGAAGTTTTCTCATATAATAAAACATTATCTTCTTTCGTTTCTTCAGTTTTTATTACATTTTTTGGAAAAAATGTAAAACAATTTATATAATTTAATCAAATTGTTTTATTTTGTAATACTAGTTAAAGTATTATATTATTTCTTATCTTACAAGTTTACTAACACATATTTGTCGTATTATCTTAAAATTATTCTTATCATAAATTGTATATTTTTATAAAGTGTCCTTTTTTGGAGAACAAAATATAGGTGTCATTATGCTAATAGAACATACTAAATTCTAAGAAAAACTAATGTTTTTCATTCCATATAAATACATTTTTGTGTTTTTTAAATAATATACAAAATAAATGGTTCTTAATATTATTTTTAATAATCTTTATAAGACCACAACCAGCGAAGAGATACATTTTAAATTTTTAGGAAATGTATGTTTTAAATTAAACAATCAAATATTGTATACATTTTTAAATTTGTTCTTAAAAAGTTATAGTTTTTATTTTTTGTTTACTTACAGATGTATTTTTTAATGATACTGAATAATACATTTTTATATATATTTTTATGTAGTTATCTTTTAAGACTGGGGTCAAAAAACGCCAATCTCACTTTTAATCCATTTTTCCATTTTTGTTTAAAAAGAAAGAATACACATTTTTTTATGATAAGCTTATTTTATTAATATTCACCAAAAAGTAAGATTAGCCTTTTTGACTCAAATTCCCAATTTATTAAAACATTATATATTTTTATTAAAATCAATAATTACATTTTCAATAAAAATAATAAATTATTTCTACATTTATATTTGATTATAATTATATTAGATTAATAAAGTGAAGTAATTGAAAATTATAAAAAAAAATATTAAATCAATAAATAGTTAAATTTTGTTAATTTTATGTATATAAAAAATTATTTAAAGCAGATGCTGTTTGGTTATAATATATTGAAAAAAACAAATTATAATAAAATATTCATAAAAATTGATTTAACTTTATTGAGTTAGTTGATTAATATGATGAATTTAAACTTTATAAATATTTATTATGATATTGATATAGTATAGTAAGTAAATTTTTATTTACAATTTTTTTAGAAATTCTGTTGAATTTTTTTAAAATTGGTCTTACATTTATTAAGTACATTTAAGTATTATTCAGCTTTAATTACAAAATTTATGATATAATCCGTATTTGTTTTGTTAAGTCAAACAATAATTTAACAACAGGCAATTAACTATTAACAATTATTTTATATAATGCTATTGAAACATATTTTCTAATTATTTATTCATGTCATTAGGGCTAGTTCTTCAGGGAGTTCAAAATTTGAAGTTCTTCGACAATCAATAGTTCGTACAGCTGTAGCTGTTGAAGACAATGTTATTCGACAGCCACGTGGGCCTGATAATACCAAAGGTTTTAATCATCGAAGCTAACCCTAACAATTAAGGAAATTAAAAATAAATAATTTTTTGAAATTATTTCAAGTTTTTTCATAATAAATATATATGTATATTAACGTTAATGTACTTTTTTAATGTCCAGTTGTAAATATTAAGAACTTGATATTAATTGAACTATACCTCAGTCATCCACAATTTTTTGACGTAAATAAAATATTCGTGTTAAATTTATTTGAAAAAAGTTAGTAAGTATTATCATTATATTAATCACAAAATCTAGTCAGATGAAATCATTAAGTAATATAAACTTTTCAATTATTGTTATTAAATATTCTGTCTGAGGTATTTTTACGATTGTACATTGAAATGTAAATAAGAAATCTGTGTGCTCAATTGATGCACTCTATTTTGTTGAACAATTTAAATTAAGTATTTTTAATTAAAAACATCCTTATATAATTTGCTACAAGATTCAATGATTTTTTACTATGGTTATATCTATTGTCCTAATTTTATCCATTTAATTACAATACTACAAAGTGTTATATTGAATGTCTCCGATTATGTTAAGACTTTTTTTCACTTGTAGATAAATCTATAATTTGGATCTTTATCTCTATTAATTGATTGTTTTTTTTTTTTTTTTTTATCATTGTTAATTTTCATTTAAGTTTTAATAAATGCAATAATATTGTTGTAATTTATAGCTTATGGTAAATTAATGTTTTGTTTCTTAACTACTGTACATATGGTGATGGTGTTAAGAAAAGTACATGTAGTACTAGATTTCTTTATATATACATATATTTTTTAAAATAGATTAAAACCACTGTTTAACATGTATAATTTTTATAAAACCATTAATATTTTGTAACATGGTTAAGAGATTATATTAAATAGTTAAAAAATTGATATGAACATATTTTTATCATTATCCTTTATGAATTTTACAGTAAATAAGTCCTGTAAAATTTGTATTTATTTAGTAAAATTTAAAGACATTTATGATTATTACAGTAAGAGCATTTGATTTTATGTTCTTGGCAAATTATGATTTCTATGTGAATGGTGTATTTGTGCTTGGATTGATTATGCTTTTAGATGGTAATGTAGTTTTGACCGGGCACCATGATCTAGCACAAATCTGATTGGACACACCCTTTGAATTGCACAAACACAGATTGCAAAAACCCACAAACACCAATTCTCCCGGCTCGCATTGATCTAAAATTATAATTATTAATTTAATTATATTGTTAATTTTAGAATAAAATGTTAATATTTAATTATTAGGACAATTTTATTTAATTCATGTATAATTGTTTATTGAATATTAGGTTTTATTTCATCTTATTATTCATACCAGTATATTTTAGAGTTATCAATTGTAAGAGTTACAATGACTGTATTTTCCAATTAAACACGATAAGATTTAGATTTCTGATGACTAGATTTCAGTTTAAACATAATTTTTTTATTCTACTGCTTGTCTGTTGTTTTTATAAAGTACAAACGTACATCATGAAAACAATAGACATATATTAAGTACAGACGTACATAAATAAAATAAAATAAGTATAAACTATTTTCTCGAATTTTTATTTAAAAATAAAGCTTGATTTATTTTGATTACACCTATATATATTATTTTATAGTAAAAATAATTAAATTGGATTATAAACGGTTTTACAATTAACAGTGGAATGTGTAAAGAATTTTAGTTGTCATTCATATACGAAAAAATTGATTTTTAATTTTAGTAAAGGTCGAGCGTATCTAGTGGGGTTTTACATTTTCTTTTATTCATATTGATTATATATACGTATAATAAAATTAGAAAACGTTCAGGTTTTTTTTATAACTATTGAAACTAATTTAAAATTCTTTCGATATCATAGTAACGAGAATAGAATGCAGTTTAATTAATTTTTAGTTGGAAGAAAAAAAGTAGTGAGTTGAGGTTCTGAGCGTAAGTTGTACCCTGACAAAACTATGTGCCGCACGCGTTAATCAGAGAAAAGGGTTGAATTATAAAACCACAATAATAATATCACCATATTATTATTACAAGTTGGGACGTCAAAAGAAAGTACGTACCGTCGGGACTAATGTTTCTTAGACCGTGCACATCGACGACGACACAAACCATCAGATGGAACACGACAAAAGCGACTAATAACGAGAACGACGGCGTCCTGCTGTTGATTCGCATTTTCACGGCTCGGGAATTAATGTTATTACTATTATTATTATTATCCATTTATTCATTCATTAGCATCCGACGCGAATATATATATATTGTACACTATTCAATTCGTACGCGATTTTACAGATTATAAGAATATCAGTATGTGTGTCGAGTGTAAAAGTTGCCACTTGGTATAAATAGCTATATTAGGAGGTACCTATGAAATGTGTAGGTTTAATAATATTCTACATATAATATATTTAAAATGTGTAATACTGATTCACTTATTTCAATACGGCCAGATTATGCGTCGATAATGTTATTAAAACATTATATTGTGTGCATGCCGCGCATATCTACAAACATCAGTACGTATATGATACATTGTAATATCCATAGTCTGTGTATTAATATGTTGAAATGTGTGCGCCGACCTTGATCATTAATCTGTAAATTAACTCTTAGGTAATGGCCGGCCGTTTAAAACTAATAAACGCGTTTCATAACATAAAATGCATATAAACATACAGGACAGTCGGCATACAGAGTGTCTAGCGATGTTCTTTCAGCGTTAATATACCGGTATTGTTATATTTTGGGTGTACTCAGCGTCGGTATTTGCGTACTGCAAGGTTTGCTGGCAAACTTCAGATTTTATCGGTTTCATAAATTCCGTGGTACATATTTTTCTCTTAAAATAAATCTATTAAAACGCCATCAACTTTTGACTTTCGACCGTTAAATCCTCTCGTGTTACTGGATCTTTGTTTGTATTGTACAATAATGTTTTAATGTTGGGCTGAAGAAATGGAGGACCGTGAACATCGTTTAAAAATATTGCTTCTCATACTCTTGAATAAATCCTAATTTCCGTCATATGAATCCCGCTGTATAATATAATTTAATATACATTTCTCGTTCAACAGTCAATCGGGAGAACTGAACCTTTGCTACTACATCAAGCACGGCACCTCGTTATATTAAACATGATATTATTATAGTATTATATTGATCGGTTAGTCGTAACGAATTCTTTGCGTTAGCAGAGAGATCGGTTGGACAATTTTCTTTGACAAATTGGACCTTTTTATACGAATCACTTATTTTGAAATTTTAATTATTTCACCATTTTTTTTTTATTATTCCCTTGGAATATTTTATAATTCGTTTTTCGATAATATATAACTTTTCTAAAACCATAATATGAAACTGTTTGGTAATACCATTAACTGATGATTATTCTAATTATACCTAAGTTAATAATTTCAAAAAATTAATATGCTATTGATAACAAAATACATTGATATGGTACTAAGTTTTTAAGGGACTTCAGATATTATTTATGATAACTCTCTTTTTACGAACTTTGTGAAGTATTACTTTTTCTTTTCTGTGACTCTCTTACACTTTGCCGGGCCTAGGTTAGGTTTTTTTTCGGAGTCATTTAAAAAAAAAAAAAATTGTCTTTTTTCCATTAATAGCCTCACTTACTTGTAATAATATCTAAAAATCCATACAATACTTTATCAAATAGGTATTCTTTATTTGTTTTCAGCATCAAGTAAAAAACTAAAATAATCATTATATTGCTTCAATTGTTTAAATCTTCCACTTGAAGAAATTTCTTGTTCAAGAATTGGAAAAAAAAATTAATAATTTTTAAAAATTAACTTCACTAGTAGAATTAGTTGTTATGCTCGTACACTTTGTTGATTGGTAACAATTAATCATTTGAAAATTATTTGTGAAAACGCGGAACCTATAAATTCAGAGCCAAGCGCAGGACTCGGACGAAGACCCCTCTCGCCCTGTCTTAGAGACGGCCCGTGCTTCGTGTCGTTTGCGTGTATGTTATAAAGAATAAAATATGTTGTGTAGATTTCACAGCCATTACAATTAAACGTTACCAATGTTGAATACAGTAACAATACAATTGAACTATAATTTAATGCACTAGATAAATTTTATAAATTTTGATTGATTTGCGATTTTTGTGATATCAAAATAGAATTATGTGATTACATGCTATTATACCTTTCAAAATAGCCTTTTAATTTCTAAATACTTTCTAATAGGTAGGTGACGTTTGTTGATAAACATGTTATTCAAACAAAAGAATTTCACCGTGTGTGAACGCATCCTGTGTCGTCATTATTTGCGTGGGTGCGTATGAACGTAATAATATATCAAAAGTGTAATGTGGCGTCATATATTTACTATATAAATTGTACGTATTTAAAATGAATTAGAACAAATTTTTTCTGTTTTGATGAGGTAGAAGCTTACACTAGCTGTTAACGCTTCACATCTACCCAACAATGTCATGATGACATCATACAACAGTGCGCTTGCAATTACTTTTGCTATGGTATTTAAAGTTTTTCACATGTGTGACCATAAGCTGGATACTGCATAATTTTACTTATATAATCAATATTTGATCTCTGATTGCTTAGAAGTATAAATACGTTGTATTAAGTTAAACTATTGAAATATGAATACACATGATAGTTGATGAACGACGTTGAATTAATTGAATTTTATACATTTTTATTAAAGTGGATTTAATTCTTTATAACACAATATTTTTGTGGGGTAATTTCCAAAAGTACTTTTTTCTGATTATAATGTAAAAATAAAATATAATTAAATTAGAACGGTTGCGGAAAAACAAAATTAAACGAGTCCGGTTAGACTTAAGCCTATACAAGTATCTTGTTTACCTAAATTCCTACGTAATTGGTTGCTCGTTTCAAATCACTTGTACAGACGGTGAACTTGATATGAATATTTTGATCGGTTTACAGTTGGAGGGATTGGCAGCGAAATCTGGTAACTCATCCACTACACACGTTACTGACGTCATGATGACATAATGTGAAAACAATCGTTATTAATTAATCACGTACCAAACCGCACGACGGACCGATCGTTTTTTGCGACCAGAAACTATAGTATGTGCATCCGAATCTGTAGACTTAATAGCGTGTCGAAATCACTGGCCGTTTGATGATATTGTGAGTTCCTCTTTGCCGATTACCTTTTATAATGACAGTATTAGTAAATTTCTAATAGTAGTACTACGGTTATTTAATAGTTAAATTATTAACAAAATGAAAAAAAAACTTGAAAATAATGTTTAATTTTATTAATTTTATAGTCCGCGAATAAAATATTATTTTAAATACTTGTACAGAAATGTCAAATGTTAAAAATTATAGTCAATGAAAAATAAAACTTTTGAAAACATAAAAATAGAAAAAACGTATAACCTAATAAGAAACGAAACTAAAAATTTTTTACTCTTAAAACGATTAAATAATATAATATTACATCCATATTGTTTTATTATATAGTTATATATAGAGCGCGGATTTCTGTGCAATCGTATTTTTTTTCCTTTTCATTTTTTTGCATTTTTGTCATTTATCTTCATGAATCATAATAGTTTGAATCTAATAATAAAGTTTTTTTTGCATATTTCTACATATTTAATGGTTGTTGTATATTTTTGCATATTTTTACAAAATTCGAAATTTATTGTATATTAAAGTGAAAATTAAAAAAAAAAAATGTATAAAATAATATTTTGTCAAGCAGAAATATTTATTATATCCACTCATTCGGAATTTTTAGAAATAGTAATAAAAAAAGTCGAAACTAAAAATTTGACATTAAATGATAGCTTTTCAACAATTTATGAAACGAAAAAAAAAATTATTCTTTTCCGGAATCGAAAGGGACAACACTTTTAACAAAATGAAGCAATCTTTTCAATAAAAATAAAGGTCTGGAAATTCTACGACAAATTAATGCAGCACTATTAGGCGAAAACGTTCAACTCGAAAGTATTTTCCAAGACCCGACAATACTTAGTTGTTTAAAATATGCCCCAACAACTTCGATTGATTTCGAACGATCGTTATCAGTTTTCTTTAAAATATGATAACTGATAAACGTATAGCTTCATTGAAGAAAAATTGGAATCGCATATGATTATTCATTTTAACATTAAATAACATTTTAAAAATATATTAATTTGTTCAGAAAATGACCTAAATTTTTAAATTTCTAAATCAAGCATTTCATTTTTGGAGGTTGGTAAAACAAACGAAATAAAATATTCCACAAATCGATGTTGAACACAAATATTTTATTGATTCGTATCACAATAATGTGGCTGAAAACATTTTAGAATATATGTTTTTAAGATGAAAATAAATGAAACCACTGACCCTAAAGGCCGGTTCGTGTTTATTGCCACATTATAAAGAGATAAGTCTGTTTACATAGTTTATTCCGAGCTCAGGATATTTGGAAGAAGCAAACCATTCTACTGTTGTAAGAAACATTCTGAGAAATTGCTATTTTATTATTTGGCCCGGAGGTGCAATGAAACACTACGGCATTTTACTTGATGAATTGGTTTCTACATCTTACACGGTGAACGTGGGAGGAACAATAAAAGTTCTTTATTTTAAAATGAGTATTCATAAAGTGATTAACCAATACGATTTTACATTGGGTGGTGTATTATAAATGTGTTATTTTCGATAACTTTTTTCTTTCTATTAATTAATTTTATATTAATGCATTGTATTTGTTCAATAATTGGTATTATACGAGTATTGATAAAGTTGAATTTGTACATCATGTAAACTAGTCGTCTAACTATACAAAATAAGTGTACAAGTTGTAAAATAGCGTTTCCGTATATTTTTTTGTAGCCTACTTATGATGGTAAAAAGACTTAAAAGGTTGATCTAATGAAGACAATGGGTTGTATGATAAGATCCACAATCTCGATGTTAACAAATTATTTGATTTAGAAACTACATAGAATGAGATATTTGCAAGAGTGAGTCCATCCAGCCAACAGATAATTCGTACTGCTCGAAATAGAAAACTGCTAAAATTAAAATACTTCCAACTGTAAAGTGTAAAAAACTAACTATTTTTGACTTGTCAGACAAAACTAATTTTTAACAAACATTTAGTATCTATACTAATATGTTTAATCATATAATCGATTAAACAGCGATTCCCATCCTGTGGTACGCGTACCTACTATAAATGATACGCGGAAAGCTTGTAGGTGGTACACGAAGACATTTTTTTTTAAAAGAAGTTGTTTTATATTTATTATTATTACCAGGGCTCGGAAGTTATAGCAAATGTATATTTTTCTTGGTTCCTCCTAGAACATCCAAAGTAAGATACAAGTATGTTTCACAAGTATGTTTCACACTTCCCTGATGTCATACACGAAATTTTATTTTGCTATTTTTTTGCATATTTACGGATTTTACTGCTATTTTGCTAATTTAAGGTTTTTAGTGCTATTTTTGGGAATATTTTCACATAAATACATACTTTGGAAGCTATTTTGCTAATTTGGAGTTTTAAATAATGTTTATGGGCGTATTTTTAGATAATGAAGGAAATAAACACATATTGTTAAAAAACTAAATTACATACTAAACAGCCGTCTACGAATATGTGAACGAAAATAAATTGTTTTATTTTAAGATGTACTCATCCGAAATAAACGATCTTAGACCGCTATTATCGGATAATTCCATTCCTTTTCAATATATTGTTTATTTTTAAAATCGTGTTAGTCACATTATACTATCGCACTATCATCGGATTTGTTGTATTATTGTGCTGTCGCTTTAACTATGTACTAATGACTGAACACGGTAATTGTATTTAAATGTTCCGTCATCATTTAGATACATCAAGAGTTTGATTGATCGTGAACTGTTGTACATACTCTCAATTAGTACCTATAGTTCTTACATATCTATCACCATATTCTATGAAATACATTAAAAATCTATAAATTAAATGTATCTTAAATTTTATGTTGAAAAAAATTTGTTAACAATTTTACTTTGCATATTTTCCAATTTTTAATGCTATTTAAAGCGCTTATATTAATATTTTTATGTGCATATTTAAGCGCTAAAAATTAATTTTTTTAGTGCAATAACTTCCGAACCCTGATTATTACCATTCAATATCATTTGATATTAGCCGATTTTATAAATATCTACGATATAGGAACAAAATTAATGTAGAAAACAGCTTAAAAGTTAAAGTAACCAACATTGAGCTTGATATTGACGTTCTTATTCATTCAATACAACATAAACTGTCTCATTAAATTATTCATTTATGTTCATTACAATTAATAATTACTGTAAATATATAACCTTATGTTATTTTTTGTGCATTAAACGCTTATGTATTTATGTAATTTAAATTAATAAAATCAATTATAAATAAACTTCATACACATAAAATATTGTCATCTTAACTGTTGATAAGTAAAGAATAAAAAAAGGTTTGTTAGGTTAATTAGGTCAAGTGGTACGTGAACATTTTTCAAAATATGTTACTGGTATGCGGGGTTATAAAAAGGTTGGGAACCGCTGGATTAAAATATAGGTAGTCTGATATAGTACTTAATAATAATACCTTTTACGTTTTAGGTCTGAGATGTTAACGGTCAGTTATTGTTTGATATTGATTTTCGGTACGATAAAGCGTATGTATTATTAAACTACACCCATTGTTTAATAAATCGCAGTAAATGTAATGTTATATGTGATAACGAACAGTATAATAAAAATTGCAAAAAAAAAAAAAAAACGAGTGTATGTAATATTATAACTTTAATAATGATTCTAATTTAAAAAGCGGAATATTACTTCCTATCTTTTCATTCGTCGATATTTTTATACAGAAGGCCGCGAGCGCTCCTCGGAATATGACGTGGGGGCGAGAACAACTGAAAGTGAACAACACAACTAGTAGGGTGGTCATCGTTTTATATTTTTTTCTGAACGCGGTTCATCCATAGCTTCGTTGGTAACACGTGCGTCTTTGGATTGAGTTCACGTGTTTTCATCCGTACTTGCGTCTATTTCGGGTCAATTGTTTGTTATTGATTATATTTTACTTTACTGGAATACAAGGAACCAGTAATGAAATTTATTTTTTTGTATTGGTTAAAATTATTTACAATTTGTTTTAGAATAGAACAATAAGCAATTATGATAATTTATGTATATTTTAACTGTGAACAATATGAGGAGGTATGTCAACTGTGATCGAACCAACGTGATATATTATTGAAGTTATTGAATCTCTGGAATATTTTCTCTGTAGCTGATGAGTGGGATTTATGGGTTGAGTTTTGAATGAGATTTTTGATGTTAATAGGTTAGTATTGGAATGTAGTTTGGGATAAAAATATTTGTAATGTTTGGTGGCTAATTTGTCAACAGATTCGATTTTTAGGTCAGAGTGTGTACTGTGGAGTTAGATACAAACCAAGGTACGAAGGTTATTATACGGAGCAAGGGCGTATTTATGGGGGGGAGCTGAAGGAGGTTTAGCCCCCCTATCCTTCAAAATTCAGAAAATGTTTATTAAGTCTGCTTATAATGCCTTATCAGACGTAGAAGTTCAATAAAATTGTATTAAGAATTATTGGTAACAATTAACAAGTTATTCATGTAATGTGTCTGACGATTTTGATCGTAACAAAAATACCTTTGACCCCGGTACACATTGTATTTTTATTGCTACACAAATATTTAAAAATTACAATTCTGTACTAAATTCTCAACTCTTGTTTGTAAAATAATAGGCTAAATTAGGGAATTTTGATTGAAAAAAATACTTCAGATTCCCCCTCCCACTAAAAAAATCAAAATACGCCTCTGATATAGAGAGTAATTGACAAGAATATTTGTAAAGTGTGAGTTTAGGATAGCTCAGTACAGCCTTAAATTTAGATTGCAATTAATATTTTAATATGTTACCAATTATGTAATTCGTACGGTATGAAAAAAAAAATGGACAAATTTAATTTTTGTCGTCTCGTCTACATGAGTTATTTATATTTTTGTAACCATAATAATACGATAAAATAATTTAAAACCTTTTATTTTTGAACAATAGATTGTGATACGACATTCATATTTATTAGCACTTATAATATTATGATGTTATACAATGGCAGAATTTACCTCGTCTCGTATAAACTTTGATGCCAATATCATAATAGTACATAATTGTTTTTCATAGTGAAATATATTATGAACTTTTAGTTCGCTCAAATACATGACTTTGTTTCTGCTAGTTTATTATATTATATTATATATTTTTTTTACAATTAAATTTTATTTTATTTAAAGAGCTACTTTTTAATTTTAATTTTTTAAATACTTAAGCATAGCGATATCTTTATTTTAGTTTTTTAAATTGGCTATCAAATGTAAATAAGATTATATAATTTTAATATGTATATTCTCATTTTTATTCAAAACGTTGATAACAGTTGATTAAATAGAATCAGAAAAGAATGTTTTTCGATTACATATTGAATTGTAGCTTAATGGTTTACAGATAATATAATTTCAAGATTTAAATTTTTTTTTTTTTTTATAATAAATATTTTAGCTATACATTTTTGAATGATGAGTGTACGTAATATACTAATATAAAAATAACAATGCTTCATAATTCACTTTATATAGTGAACGACGTTATAATAATAACTGTTTTTATAGTTTACAGAATCGATTATTTGGTGATTTTATTAAGTTAATAATTTAATAATTATCTAGATTAGTCTTGATACTGTGTATACCAATATATAAATACTATGTGTATATTATAAACATATATATATATATATTTAATATTAAAGCAATAATATAAAAAAATAAATAAATTAATATATAAATTACAAACTAAGATAAAGTGTTTATAGATCATGAATAGATACACATTGTAGATTAGCGATTCCCAAAATTGTTCGACTCATAGCGTCCTTTTGGAACTTAGGTTTGCTTATGGCACCCTTTATAAATTAGGATGGTTAATATCATAAGTCATTGAAGGTCGAAGTATTTGCTTATATATGGGGATTTTATTATTAAAAGAAATATTAAAATGGAATAACTGTCTAAATTTATGAATTTTTAGGTCAATGGAAAATTTTTCGTTTATAACACGTGTTGCTTAAGTTAGTCTTTTGTTTAAGTGTAGCCCAAGATATTTTACCAAGTTTTGTATTTGAATAATTTTATCATTTATTTTTATTCTTTATTTGTGAAACCAATGTTGAAGGAGAAGGAAATTTTCTTGGAGCAGGTCTGTAACTGTTGCTAGTTATTTATTGAAGATATTATCGTGGTACCATCGACGGAGGTGTTATTTAAGTGTGCGATGTTAAAGGTATAAAGGGTGTATAACATTAGAGCAAGATTGCTTCCCTGAGGAAATTCTGTATTTACGGAGGAAATTGTCGGTAGGTTATACGATAGGTCTAACCATTTCCACAGCGAATTTGAAAAAAAGGATTTTTTACTGATATATAAAGGTGCGTGAAGTAAGAATTGCGTGTAGAAGTCCATTATTTCATATTCGGTAAAATGCTTTTGCTACATTTAAGAATACTGCTGGGAAGTGGTGTTTGTGTTCCAGCTTGGTCATAATTTTATCAAAAATTTGATGGATTTAATGGAGAGCTGAAAAATAAAGTATTTACAATGAAAATATAATTAATTATAAGTGTTTATGACTATTTAGGTTTTCTTATTATGACTGTAAAAAAAAAAAAAACAAAAATAAATATTAATTTATAAACCATATTAAACAAGAATTATAAAGAATTTCTTTATTAATTATAAGACATTTAACTAATTTTTTTAATTTTCTTTTACATGTTATGGTAGGTACACTACTTTTGTTCTCAGTGAGGTTGAAGGATGTTGAATGTGTTTTTTGTAGGTGTGTTGCTGGATCCATTGCTGACAAATCCAGGTTTTGTAAGGGTGACTGAAGTAAGTATTGGTGTACGGCAAAAACAATATTATATAAATCACTACTTCAGACAATCGTTGAAGAGAGTTGTCATCGAACGGACGGTTCCAAAAGTTATCATTGGTAGAGTGTAGACGATGTTCAGCAAATTTGGTCATGGTGGAGTGTGTCGGTGGATAGGTTATCACCAGTTCAGGAACTGTCACTTCTTCTGCCCGATGTACAAGGTAAAAGGAGGTTTGCTGAATCAGTGTTGTCGTCACCCGGGTTGTGGCTGAATAGAGAGCAGCCTTTCTATAAGATCGATCACTTCGCTTGAATAAATAATAATCAAATTGTTAATAAGATCATTCATATTAAGGAGTTGCGTTGCTTCATACCTCATGTAAAGTAAGGATAAATTGCTTGTTCGATTTTAAACCAAAGTTGAACGAAGATGATTTTTCAATTTTATTTATACACTCATAGCTCTTTTAACACTCGAAATTCTAGTAAGTAATGTTGAAAATATCCTTAAAAGTTTTCATTTGGGGTATCAGATATGATTAATGAATGTCAAATAACAGATTTCACTGCATGGAGCCATGGGAGCTATAGTCCTCAGAGAAACTTTTATAGCCCCCTCGCGGTGTTTACTTTCATTTAAAACATTTTATCTGAAATTATAGTTTTAAATGTTTTTATAATTTTATAATATATTATATACTATATTATATATTATATATACAGTATGTTCACGCTAAGAGGTACCACTAAATATCTCAGTCGGATGACCTTGTATTTAAATGGGGTTTTCGGTAAATGAAAGGGAGTACCAAAATACACGATTACAGGTTAATTTAAAATGTTTGACCCTATCGGTACGCGCATGCGCAAACAACTTACTTTTTTTTACATATTCGGGTAGAGTATTTTTTTTTAAACAATTTTTGTATGAAAAGTTTTTTTATAACTTCAAAAGTGCCAAAGTTATAGTATGTTGAAATTTAAATTTATCAATAAACCTGAGTTTATCCAACATGTACGAATCGGAGATTATGAACGTAGATTGCAATTTTTGTCATGGTTTAGCGTCCAATTTGAAAACGACAATTTATATTATAATAATATTTTGTGGACTGATGAATCTAAATTCACAAAAAATGGTGTAATAAACAAACAAAACAATAGGTTTTGGGACGATACAAATCCACATTGGTCCTGAGAAACTAAATTTCAGGCAGTTTGGGGTATAAATGTGTGGTGTGGTATAATGATATTTTTTATTCATTATAAATCCATTTATTTGATTTTATTATGAATCTAATAATAATTCGCTGTTTAGTTTATTTTCATAAGTTGATTCCCGTAGTGAGTAAAAAACAACGGAAGTATAAATAATGAATGGTGAATTCTATTTTATTTTATAATTTGTACCAAAGGAACTTTTAAACAATCAACTGTTTGACGAGTATATAAATTTGGTTATAGTATAAGCATAATGCAACAGCAGCTTGTGATGATATTGACTTTTCCTTAACTTACAAACATCCGATATTATCGAGAAAAAACGTTATAAATGTAAATTTAAACACCTACGTCCTACATATACATTTACAAATTAAAATGAGACGGAAATATTATATAATGATTATTGTAGAGATTACATTACCTGTAACAGCATAATGTATGTTATAATTATTATTTTAATTGTATTATTATTATTTTTCATTGCAAACAAAATATTGCAAGAAAAAAAATTACCAATGATTCTTTTCAATTATTTTGAAATTTTTTTTGGTGAATGAATTAATTAAATAAGAAATACTTATTAATTGTTGTAAACATGTAATAAATATTTAATTTTTGCTAAGTTCAAGATGTTCTTCGTTTGACAAGTATGATACATAGTGCCGCCTATATGACATCGAATGACTTTAATGTTGAGCACGCATTTATATTTCTTGGTAACATTAATAGCACAAAATCGAGTTGAGACTTCGGAATAACCTATAATGATAATGACTTTATGATATTCATCGATGCTGCATAAACTGATGTTTATAATATGTTCGTAACGCACAAGATGCTAACGATTGGGAAGGCGATGAATTTTTAAAGTTGATTTTTAGGCAGGCGAGCGATCGTATCAAATAAAAACCCACAAAGTCAACAAACGACACACAGATCAGAGTGCGGCGACTTTAGTACATAAATCGATCTCAGGAGATGGGAGACAGGATGACAGGAGGACAAGGATGACGTAATAAACGAAACGATTGGTGAATAGTATGCGGGTTCCATTTTAGCATAATTACCATTGTGGGATAAAATATTAAATTTTTAATATATTATTATTTATGTTATCACCAATATGGACAATTTAGGTATTAAGTGTTATTCTTAAGCATTATGAATATGGTTTTAGGCAAAGTAAATATAACACACTATACACAACTGTATTTCAAATATTACCCAAGCTTTTTATAAAATTCCTAGAAATTATATTTTAAACTATTATGTTTATTTTAAGTAAACTATGAAAATAAATTTATTTATAATATTTATGTAAAATTTAAAATATAACTTTTTAATTTAAAACTATTGCTTGTAGTAAAAATGCCCAATAATATGGTTATTGATTATTATATATTACAGTAGATGCAGCTTATAAGATTCACGGGTTAAAAGTTTAGACACTTATTAAACTCAAAATAACCTGGAACAATCCGGACGTATCCAAATGTATAAAAAAAAAAAATCGGTTATAAGACTCACCACTTTGGTTTTAACACTAGAATTTCGTAAGAAAAATCGTAGGAAATAAATTTCTTTATTGGTATTTATTCATTGACGTTGAATCACTATCGAACACAGATACTGTACAGGCTCTAGAACTGTAGAGGAGAGATGCTCATCACCGTTTTATTTATTACTCGTAATATATGAATACGAGCAGTATATTTTAATAGTTAAAAATAATAAAAATAAACTTAAATCACAAATGTTTTTAACAAATAATGTATTTATTTTATTATACGTACTGTTTAATGTATAATATGTAATAAAAGCAAAATAAAATTAGTAATTATATTCCTATTTTTGTTTATATTTATTTTCACTCCGCCTTTAAGATCCATTCGGTTATGAGCTCACTTTATGTTCGTTCCAAGTGAGTCTTATAAGAAGTATCAACTATATTTTATTGGTAATATAAATTGATTATTTTAATTTGTAGTTGTTGAGTGATACTTGAATGACATAACATATTATTTTAACATAAATAACAAATGTATTTATTGTACTGTGACTTAATTTTACAAGGGCATTTTAAAAAACATTGTTCCATTCCCACCGATTGTTCCATAGTTAATTAATTAAAAAATAATTTTTATAATAATTCCTTTTTGACTAAACGCAATTTTTTGGCTCCTTTCTTGTTTTCTATTTTTGTATTCTGAATAGTTTTTACTAACTAGTTATAATTATCATTGAAAAATAAACTAGAATTATTAGTTAAATTTTGTTTTTGTATTTATTTTGTAAATATTGACTTTGTGTCCATTAAAAAATTTATTACAACAGTGTAATGAAAAAAAAATATCTAACAATTATGTATAATAACATAATATCTATATTGCTGGTAATACATATTTATATAAACCTTGAAATTAATAATTCGGTTATAATGATAACAAATAATAAGTAAATAATAATCGTTGTTATTTTATTTTTTTATTAGCTATCAATAGTGAAATTATTATAGCTCAACAATTAAGAATAAATAAATGAAAAGAAGGGAACCTGAGAAAAATAAAAAAATAAACTAAAAACAATAGTTATGAGTATTTAATACATGAAATACTTTAAAATATTAAGAATAATGGGTTTAGAGAAGAAATTTAATATAACTTGTGGATCAACTGAGTTACTATGAAAAAATTGAAATTATTTTTTTATAATAAATTAGTGAGTGGTGGGCAATTGAAGACAGTGGGAGTAATGTCACAGTTAGTTTTTTCGGCATGACGTGTAAAAAGAGTAAAATTGTTGTTATTTGTAAAAATAATTAATTTTAACGATTGATTGAGCTTTAAACATTAAGAAAAATACTAACTTTTGATATTTTCTATATGATGTGTATTGCTAGTCTTGCAATAATATATTTTCAGGTCTTTGAACAAAGAATTACCTCTTTTATCAAAAGAAATGTGTAAATAATAGAATTCCGTTTGCTTGAAAAATTCAATATTTTCTCGATTTTTTGTTTCACCGTGGAAAAATCAAAAATAGTTTTAGTGATACAGTATCATTCGTGTCCAATTTAAAATCTAATAAGATGCTGAATGAAACTTTTGGTGCAGTTTTTCTAACTATTTGATTTCGAAAATAAAAATGATATCCATAAAAATATTATTGCCAAACAAATAATTCACTTCACTAAGTGATTTTAATTTAAGCTAAAAATAAAATAAATATTATACGATAAAAATATTTGCGATAGAAATATTTATGGTGAATTTCAATGAGTAGGCATTGATAAATACATTTTTGTCAGAAGTCTTATTTATTGTTCAAGATATACTAAAATACACAATTAAAAATTTTGTAGATAAAAAAAATATTAATTTATAATTATATTAGTTGTACAATAATAAAATTATTAATGAACATTACAAAAATGTTTACAACAATCCAATCAGAGTAATTTTTTACACGATAATATTAAGTCTATTTCAATCAATTTTAATATAATAATAGCCATCCATTACCATCTATGACTAAAAAAAAATGTTTTCCCTCTTAAATTTATGCTCGAGCCTCTTACGGCCAATTATTCTAATCACTGCCTAAACCAATTAATTAATTAAAATAAATAGATATATTTTTCACATTTAAACAAAGAGTATGTCCAAATATTACTCTTAACAACGTACCAATTCCTACATCCGACTCAGTCAAATACTTGAAACTAATCTTACACTATATACTGACATAGAATAAACATAATCAAACTAAAAGACTATATTTAACCGTTCGTATGCGTTTACTAAAACCTTATTTAGTTGGAAATAAGTATATTACTCTAAATGTATTAATATCTATTGAAACCGATTTAAGCGTTTCAAAATATATAATTTTGACAAATTTCCAATGGTTCGTTATACATTTTTAATGTAACTCATCATAATGATTTTCATACGAAAGCAATAAAAATAAATTAAGAATACAAATAAGTAGCATGAATCTTTTGCATGCGATTTCATAAATATCCTTTAACCTATCATTATTCTCTCTAAAAACATCTTTATGTTCTTATAATTCTAAAAAATCCTATCCGCAGGTTAAAAAGAAATTGATGTCACGACCTTTTACAAATATTTAATATTTAATGATTTTCTATAAAATAAAATTAATATTATATACTATAATATTAGTTACAATTGGGTGGTTGCTTTAATCAAACCATTTCTGGTATATTATTATTTCAAATAAAAATATGAACATTTTGTAAATGTTATTTAGTTTCTTAACACGGCGTCTTAGTTATGCAACTGAATATGTACGTTACTCAAGACTTATTATATCCAAATTTCATTTAAATAAGGATTTTTTTTTATAAGAGAATGAGAAAAACGTTAAGTTTATAAAAATATCGTAAAAAACAATAATGTCGTAATATTTGAAATTATTAATCTTTTATTTCCTAAATATCTTCAATATTGAATTGAATTATAAGCTTACGCCGAGCTGACACATTTTTACGCCTTTAAAATTAACCGATCTAATGAAGTAATTTATTTTATTCTTGGAGAAAATTAAATAAACTTATCAAACTAAGATGCATTCATTAGATAAAAATTGTAGTTTCAAACGCTTAAATTTTAACTCAGAGAATTAAGAACGCAATTATAATAATGATTTTAACTGATTCCCAATGATAATAACCCAAAATGACGATTTATCTAGATAATAAACAGCTGTTGTAAATATGTGTGATAATATTTCAATCGAGAACCGACCAAAAGCGACTGGTTACGTAGCCGTCTACTACTCATGACAAAACACAATGATAAATTACATTTTTATATTATAATAATGATTCTATCAACGCAATTCAATAAATGAGTATAAGATAATCACTTATTATATAAATCTAACTTCCATTCGAATATGTTTTCAGTCGTAATCCGTAACACAAAGTATGATGATTTATCGATAGTTCGCAGTGAGTGTAATCTACAATAATAGAAATGATCGGCACGTAGTGTTGACATTGGTATTTGGTTGTAGAATAAACAGAGTGACACTTTTTCTTAAATCTAAAATAAATATTTATAAAATGCGACCGTTATTGAAACGTTCGAGATATTTTTGGTATTAAAAGCAGTATAATGAAACTTGATTAGAATTTCAAATTTGATTTTTTTTTTCCGAGTGTAATGCGATGATGCGTACATACAGATTTGTTTGTACTGCTATCGTCTTCGTTTTTCGACCGTGCACCGCGTACTTCACGCTCGGCACACTCCATGGCGAGAAAAACAAAAAAAAAATCCTGTAACGAGTATTCGCAGCCATTATAAATGTACAAATGGAGCGCTGGTTCTTTAAACATATTACTCAACAACTATTCTATAGTGAGTTTTCTCATTTATTTTTCTCTGCAACAGAAAACTCATACTTGATGAACTGTCGTGTTTCTAGCGAAATCATTATTTTAAAATTGCGCATAAAATATCGATGCGATATTTGAATCATGCAACCGCAAGAACGCAGTAGTGCTCATAACCATACTACAGTTTACAGATTCATTCTTAAATAATTTTGAAATTAAATAGAGAACAATTAACTGTATGCGGTATAGTGTCAGACGTCACGAATGTTATGACACTCACTATCCCCCAATCGCCAGTGTTCAAATTTCTTACGTGTGAGTGAGATTTCCAATACTTCCCCTATCTTTCTAACCACCAAAAACTTGTCCCACCCGTCCAAGTCAAATGGTCAAATTTAATTAATAACAGCCTAACCTAATGGTACACCATTGCGACCTTCAATCGGACAATCCTCAAAGGAGACCGTCTTTGGTCAAATGACTATCCCGCTATACTCTCCTATATTACATGCTCATGAAACCCATTAACCAGCTCTTTGTTGCAAGTCTTTACTGCTTGTATACCGAATGTCAACCACTCCGTTTTTTACCGTTTAAAATAAAGAAGCTCTATCATCAGTACGTGCACAAGGACTTAGCTGATTTCATTATTTAAGTGCAACCAAATTACATTATCTAAATACAATTTCAGTAAAAATGCCAAGGAGTGACCTGTATTCAATACGCCTAAATCCTGTGTCTTTCTCAGTTTTGACACCGACAGCGAATCAAGTAAGTGCTATTTTATTTAGCTTTTACAAAGACTATTCAGTTGTCTGGGTTTGATCTCGAACCTTTGTAACCCCAAATGCATACCCTGAAATATTTAAACATGAAAAAAATTTATCAACCAAATTTTCACTTTAAATTTTTTATTTTGTGTTATTATAAATAATAATTTCGTCACATTTTTACGACGACGGGGGAACTTTTTTTGATTTAATTTTGAAATCAGAAATCTAAAATATAGATTTCTAGTGTTTGAAATCCATATATTATATTTTTATACTTAATGGAGTTGAACCTATATGTCGCAATAGTTTTGATATTTTGTTGATTGTATTAGATGATTTAAAATGGGACCAGTTTTTGAATCATGTAAATTATTTTTAAATACTCGTATATTAACTGTATTAATTTGATGTAAAAAAATGTGTAGTTCCTATTACTTAATTCAAATAAATGCATTAAATTATTCGAATTCAAAAATTCATAATTTAAAAATTTAATTCATAATTAAAAGTATAAAATTTGGATTTTAGAATTTCGAAACTGGTTTTATAATTGTAAACGGGTTTTGAATTTTAAATTCCAAAAATCTAGATTATCAACCTTTGGAAATTACGGATTTTTCATAACGTCAAATTTTTTTATGATATTCCTTTTATTTTTATTATTTTTCTTGTTAAATAAGATTCGTATATTTATCCTTTACCTGACTGGAAAAAGTTATTTTTTAAATATTCATTTATCATTTCTATTAAATTACAGTACGAATATATACCCATTATTTGTAAAGAGATTTTTTAAAAATTTTAAATTGCTATTGAAAATCGAATAATGGTTTCATTAATTTAGTTAATACTAGTTTATTAAAGATCGTATTAGGTTTTGGTGAACAAGTTCGTTTTTGACGAGTTTCGTCATACACTATGATATAAAAATACGTCGAATTGTCCAAAATGAATAATAGTCTTTATTTTTAGTTTTTACACCGTAGTACGATAGTTTGATTGTTAAAACACTTTAATTTCATAATTATCCGGTAAAGGTCAAAAATAATTTATCATAACATGATTGCGTGTGTGTCGAGCGGTCCATCAAAAAAGTTCCAATTTGTTAATGTCCAGCACGAAGTTAACATTTGTGATATACTAAGCTCCAGGATTTCCGCGTATTTGTGCGTTCATATATATCATAGTACTATTAAAAACATGATTATTTATAAAAATGAAAACGATTATAGTTACAGAGGAAAATAAATGTTTATCAACATGAGTGTCCTATCAGTTTGGTTAGGGAACAAAGTTCGATGACCGATGGTGGGGACCGAATGCGTTCAACTGTATGGGTTACGCCGACAAAAATATTTTTCATAGAGAGAAAGAGAACACGAAAAAAGTATTATATAATACCGTATTGTGCGGAAATGAAAACGGAACAAGAAATTTTTTGAATTTTCATTGCATTTAGTGCGTATTTCTTTGTCGTCCTTGTATTGTATTATAAGCGTAAATCAGGTGAAAAAAGTTTCTATACATTATATTTTAATTTATATAATTATTCCATTAAATGTTAAATTATGGGTACATCAGTATTTTTATTTATTAACTAAAATATTTCCAAAGAATCAATTATTTAATTTCCATGACAAATTTAGGTGAAAATATTTGTGTATAGATTCATTAATAAAACCCATCTAATTAAATTATTTTTACCATAAAAGTTTTCATATACTAATTTTTTCCATCAGTATATTTACTATTATGAAGCCTAACGAATCTATCGAAGTATAATACATCAATTTATTGTGGTGTTTCATATTTTTATACATAACATTTTTTTTTTTTTTTACTACGACATACATTATCCATGGGAGTACTTAATAAAATTTGTGCACTAAGACAAAGAAAGAAGGACACTATTTTCGAAAAATTGCTTAAACTGTAAACAAATTACACGCAATAATTCAATATATTATTAATCGAAGAAAACAAATCAAAACTTTGAACAATAGGCCTCCTTCAGGTCGTCTTATGAAATTAGACTTAAATCAATGGTGGCAATCCTAAGAACAGTAATAGAAAGTCCAAGACTAGTTCACCAAAACTGACAGGTATAAATAACAATGACTATGTAGTAAATGTATTAACTCAAGCTGAGAAATGCATTGAAAAGATTTGGATTTAATGGATGTAATCTTATATAGAAACCATTTATAAGTGCAGTTAACAAATGGAAACATCTAGATTTCTCAAAAACTCATATTGAAACGTTTATAAGTTTCAGGAACTTTGTAATTCAAAATTTAATGTATTTTCATCTGATGGTAGTGGAAATGTATGGAGAAAACCAAATTAACAATTAAAAACCCAGAACTTTTGTGCAAATGTTAAACACGGCGGTGGCAATATGTTAGTATGGGTGTATGAGTACATCAGGAGTAGGAAATTTAGTGTTAATAGACGATATAATGGATCAATATATTTATTTATATATTTTAAGAAATAACTCAAAAAGCAGTGTAGGCAAATAGAGCTTTGGAAGTTAATTTATTTTTCAGCAAGAATATGAACCAAAACACATGGCAACACGTGTTGATACATAATGTTCTAAAAAACCTCTATACACCCCCATAGTTACTTGACATGAACTCTATCAAAACATCCATGACATAAAATAGGAAGAAAAATTAATACACATAATGTTCGAAATAAGCAACAGTTAAAAAATGTAATTTTAACAGAATGCAATAAAATATGCGTGATAAATTAATTTGTACAATTATCAATCCTTAATTTTTAATATTTTTAAAATATTTACAAAAACGCTTTTTAAAAAAGATTTATGGAAACTTAAGCGTATGTGTTCACGCTCTATTGTTTAAGGTTTTTCAAAAAATTTTATCGATAACTATACAAAGTAAATGTCCCGTACAACACGACTGTTAAATACACGCAACGCAGTGGCATGTTCAGCGTTTTCAAAAAAAGGAAAGATATATTTTTTATTATATTTTTAAGTCGGATATTAAATCTCGGTAAGCTGATAATAATATTTAATTTTTTAACACATTTAAGTTGAAAACAAGTAATACGCGATCGCGGTATTACATTGAATGACGCTTTTCGATTCGATCTCATCTAAGCGTAACAAAGGTTATAAGATATCAGTACAATTGCATACTACGCACGTATGTAATATATATATATATATTTGTTAATATCGAATTTTCGAGGAATTTATTATCCGCTTTATTGTGAAACCAATGTTTTCCCTGAGTGCTTGGCGATTATGTTTAATAAAATTTGATTACAATAGAAATCGTACAATACGGGTATGTATAATAGAAGAACAGAATTAAAATCAGATTACGCATCATTCGATTTACGATTTTATTACTTTTGATGGTCCATCATGCAAGGATTTTTTTCTTCATTTGGTCTTGGTAAATGCGTCCGCACACGAGACATAAATAAATCCGATGGAAAGTATATGACACCCTTGCCTCTCCATGATTTAGTTCCAGATACGCGGGTGCGTGTTGTGTAATATTACACATAGATGTGTGATGTGTATTATACATACATGTAATATTACACATAGACTTCGTGTATATCGAGTAGTAGGTGGTTGGTAATCGTAATTCACGAAGCCGACGCACGTTTACACCGCGGTACCCGTTCAAACTTTTAGCACGAGGAGAAAGATGATCATTCCCAAAACCGTGTCTTGCTGCAGGCAGATAAATATTCTGATCACAACGTAATCCGTGAAATATTAGCCGTGGAGTATTTTTCCGAAACAAGTCGGCGAGCGACATCGGTGATAAACGGTGTTTTAAGCTATATTGTCAAACATTGTTGTCGATACGAGAACGCTAACAACGTTGACCCAATGTTTTTATACATGAAGGTGCGTCACGGTCGGCCAAACCGGAGTTTCCTAGGGAGAGGATTAAAAATGCCAAGAATAATCATACATTTCGGTCAGGCGAAAGCTTTCACGTCAATCAAAACCGTGGTCCGTAGCCACAAGTTTAGGACAATCAGTTTAATAAAAAAAATTTTTTATTATTATTTTCATATTATTTTTATGTATATAAAAAAAAATATTAATTATGTTATTATATTAGTTTTAAGGAATTGCAAAAAGCTACGGATTGATTATAATCTATAAGTAGATCCAAAACCGTTGCCAAGGAAGGGCGAAGGAACCATTATTCCTCAGGCCTCAGCCTAGAAAAATTGAAAGGGGGTCTTTCTTGAAAGGGGCTCTCTTCTTAAAGTACAGATTGATTAGAAATACTCGGCGTTACCTATTAAAGATTATTAATAATAATATATTATTTTTAAACTATTTTTATTTACAAAATATTAGTATATTTATTAAACAATATTAATTTGTATTTCTATTTAAGCGTTATTGTACTGGCTACATTTACATTTCTATTTTCTAAATAGTATATAATGTAATTTATTATGGTTATTGCCAGAATGTGAAGAATAACATAATTTTATCCAAATATATGTAAAAATTCGTTATCGCAAGTATCGACGTGACAATATTCAAGTTCTTATTTTCTATGGCTGTTTATAAATTATATTGGAATAGGTACATTGAATTATATTTTAATATGTTAACTGTTA
Source organism: Sipha maydis (assembly GCA_034509805.1). Lineage (NCBI taxonomy): Eukaryota > Metazoa > Arthropoda > Insecta > Hemiptera > Aphididae > Sipha > Sipha maydis. The sequence goes on along the minus strand of JASXSY010000838.1, from coordinate 320,622 downwards.
ATATATTGTTGAAAAGTTATTAAAATTAAAAATGTAATTCATTGTATCGATGCATTTAAATGCACATGATTGATGGTTGAAGTTTGAAAAACAACATTAACCAATAATTTTCAAACTTAGTATGTATTTTTTTATCATACTTGTATATTATTTTTATAACCAAGGGGCTACCGAATTAATTTTCCCCAGGTCCTAAACATTTTTAGGACGGATCTGAGTGGATCAGTTACACGAAAAAAAACCGATGATCGAAATAAACGATATTAATAATGACCCTATTTAGTGTAAAAAGAGGAAAACCGTTATTCTCGTAGACCACCTCTCTTTACACGGAGTGTTAAAACCCTTGTCTACCTTCGCCTCGGAGAAATTCCTTAATTAGTTAGATAGGACAAGATGACCAATCGTTATCTAAATAAACAAAAAAAAAAATTATATAAATGTGCCATGTGGTACATACATACAAATGCTACATACATAAATAGCAAACCCGTCGACTTGACATGTTGAGGTCGGACCGGAATAGACGACACCGAATGTTCATCAACAGTACGCGGTATGGACACCGCAACGACTTACGCGACAAGTCAGCGTAGAACGCGGCAGTATCAAACGAACGCTTCAATACACACGTCGACGACAAAATAGTATATGTGGAGGCGCAAAAGAACATACAAAAAAAAAAGAAAAAGAAGACGTCCGTGATGGTATTTTTTATTCAATCTTTTCGCTTATATTTTTCTTACCTATACAGGGCCAGAAAAAAGAAATGTTAGATGTTTTGATATTTACAATATGCAATTATGACACTAAATACAGCACTTTTAATTATTTAATTTACCGAATCAATAAGAATAATTATTATAAAAATAATAAAAATAAAGATAAAAGACTTGTTTAATGACAGTTTTTAGTTATAATTAAAGGCTGCGTTTTAATGTGCATGACAAAAAGGTAGATTGTAACAATTTGAATTAAAATCTGAATGAAAACTTTCACATGCGTTTGTCGTATGGACTCCATCAGAAAACTTCCGCGCCCATATTATTGGAGGAAAGATTTATTTATTTTATATATAGTTGTTTTATATATAGTTATTTATATATAGTTTTATATATATTTTATATATATATAGTTGTCTGTCAAATAATTAGCAAATTTTGTTATAGCTGTATTTTCAGGTTTATCTGCCATAAAATATTCTGTAAAACATTCTGCTACTTCCTCTGGATTGAGAAAAGGAAGTTAAAAAATATGTAACAACCATTTTCCATTTCATCGTCATTTACAGAATTAAATTGTGGTGCGTTTTAATTTTATGATACCAAGTATTATTTGGTTTATTATTATGAAAAATATAAGATTTATCATAGGTAATTTATCAACAGTCTTAGTAAATGACGTCATTGACTGGTTAAAGTAATAAATTTCAATTTAAAATGTTTTATTTTACCTACACAATTGAATAATTTTGGTAAAATACGTAATTTAACAGTAAATTACGTCTTTTACCAATCATCGTTTTTCGTCGTAATAAATATATATATATATATATATATATATATATATATATATATGTCGTAGGCAATATAAAAAATTAGTCTTTTTACAAAAAGAGTTCTTTGCAACGGAGCAGCCCATTTGCGAACTACTTATTATTTTTCCAAACAGTCTGTTGCTTTTAAGGCTCATTGCAAACAGACTATCAGCAGTTAAGCCTTTTAAGAACTACAATAATTTTATGATAATAATCATTTGACTATTGTATCACTAGTTTTATTTTATTTTACTAACCATATTTATTTTCTTTTTGTCTACAAATTTGCTTATATTATATTTTAAGTGTCTAATGATTCACGATAAACGAACAAAAAACAATTACAACAGCTAAACGCATGTTACATACCAATATACAAAATTAAAATACCGTAATAAATAATATATAAATAATAAGACAAAATAATAAATAAACCAAAATAATCCACATATTAGTATACCAATCAATTATATTAACAAACATATTATCAAATTAAATTTAAAATGTATAACCTTATCAATAGAATATAGAGAATTAAGAGATATTAATAAATAATTTAAGGAATTTGTAATCAAAAGTTAGTATCAATATAAGACAATGTTTATAAATTTTAAATAAAAATTAATTAACAAAGAAAAAAAATGAATTGAATATTTATTATAATATAAATAGTATAATAGTTAATATAATTATAAAATATAAATATTACAATTATAAATATAATTATTAATATAATATAATAATTAAGTTTACATGATACAAATGGTAAGTAATATAAAATAAAACTAGTAATACAATAGTCAAATACCCACTGTGCATTGGAGGTTCCAATACACCCCAGAAACAAATATTTAACACTCATCCCGGCGATATAACTAGGTATTATATGATAGTACAGACCTACAATATTATAAATTATATGTCACAGGGTTGTTACATTATGTAACACAACGTAACATACATTATTGTGATTAGTAATACGTACCTGCATCGTATTATTATATAACTATAGTTATTATCATAAAATGATTGTAGTTCTTAAAAGGCCTAACTGCTGTTAGTCTGTTTGCAATGAGTCTAAAAAACAGTAGACTGTTTGGAAAAATAAATAGTTCGCAAATGGGCTGCCTCATTGTAAAGAACCTAGTCTTTTTGCAAAAAGACTAATTTTTCATATTGTCTACGACATATATATGTTACCGGCAATATAGATAATCCGGTATTTTGAAAAATGCCTAGGCTTCATGTAAAATGCCAAAAATTACTCGGCAATATATATAATACGAGCTTTGCCTAGGCATTATGTATAAAGCCAAACGTTAATTAGGAAATATGATAAAAATAAACAAATTTGGATACCACCTATTACCTACGATATTACTTATCGTTTATCGTATACACGCGTGCTGTGTGTGCACGATTTAACGCAATTAAGATTAAGATTCTTATCCTACTATAATAATAATTCGGAGGCAGAGTAAAAATGGTAAAATTCAAGGCACAGCCAATCTTAAGGTAGTGTAGAATGAGCGAATCAGGATGTTGAGAATATGTTGACAACGTGGATGCAAGATGAAAAACTCAAAACTGGAGCCAAGGACTTTGATTCATCCAGCTAATGAAAAACAGAGCCTATCATTCTGGCATTAAAATGTCTCCATATGAAGCTTTATTTGGCTGCAAATTAAAAATTGGTCCAAACACTTAAAATTTACCACACGATGTAATAAGTACGATAGAAAATGAAGAACAGTTAACTGAGTTAATTACAGATCAATCACAAAAAATTAATACAAATTTTTAAAATGATGTATCAAATACAGAACAACCAAAAGAAATTAATTCAAATGTAGAAAATGAAATAGACACAGAACAACTAGTAATAATAATAATAATAATAATAATAATAAATATATAATAATATTAAATAATTTGTTTTTTACTTTGCATAAAAAAGAATTGGCATTTTAAATAATGCCTAGGTATTTTATAAAATACCTAGGTTATATTTACAAAAATATTTTAAATCCTATGTTTTATTTACATTGCCTAAAATTGGTTGGCAATATGCATAATACCTAGTCATTTTGCAAAATACCTGAATTATCCATATTGCCGGTATATATATATATTCACGTGAAACTCTTTGGATCACGAGTAAACTATTGGTTATAGTTGAGGGTACCAAAGTTATTTTACAGGATAGAGCAGACTAAAGATCAGCAGTGATTGTTAAGTGATCAAAGCCGCTTATATTTAGAGGAAATACAACGGGTAACACCAATGATTTAAAATGCCTTACAAAAAGTCTACTGGGTGTGTTTCCAGGAAACATAATAGAGAAAAATGGAAGCCTTGATCACGGACTGATTTAGTAATTGGAATTCCATTAGTTGTTCAGTTGATAATAATTAAATGGCCGATACACAAGTAGGACATTTTGTACTTGCTTCTTGTATGATTCGTAGAATATTGCAATGATTGGCTATTAGCTAATGTATTGGTAGCCATGTATAAAGTATGCTTTAACTTATAATTGTAATATATAATTCGGGTCATTAGAACCAACGTTTCAAATTCTTTAATTTTAGATATTCAAGGATTAATGAAGAGCAAAGTACGTTCTGTGAGAATTACAATTGCCGAATAACTAGAGAGATGTGTTCAACATGAATATAAAACAATAAAAAACAGTTTCAATTGTAGAGTACGTAGAGTAAATTAGAACTCTAAAACATAATGGAAGGGATAAAAATATTGTTTAAATAATAAACGGATATTGGTATCAACAATAATGACTAGAATAAAGCTTCAACATGAAATTCATGTTCAGTGTTTATTTTTTCATTATGAACCGAAGAAAAACAAAAATATTTATTTTGTAACTGAAAGAGTAAAAATTTAAAAACACAACGTGTTGTTATAAAAAACAACAGTAATTTGGTTACCCAACAGTAACTCGTGTAATAATAACGCGATTAACTATACATACTATACAGTATAGTGCATGTGTCTATATTATTGTAATTATAAGAAAGACCCGTGTCGTATTATAACCGTGCGGTACTATATGGTTTAAAATCAATGATAATATTATACTCACTTTGGTGTTCCTCACTGAGTTATATAGAGTATCACAACGGTATCGGATTTCAAATAATAAACAATATATGTGATATGTGATTACTATAAAAATCACAGTAGAAGATATCGTCCGGAAAGAATAAATCACTAAAAATAAAAAAATAAAATTACCATCAATAACCGTACGTAAATATGATATAATAAGCAACTATATAAATATTATTTATATTCTTTATTAATAACTATGTTCTGGCTCTGTACTATCAGTCGTGCGGATTTTATGAGATTTTCTGGGAAGTCTAGTTGTATTACGTAATGTACGACTGATTCTTACCTAATAATATTTTATTCTTACAAAATCAACTATCTTATCGAACCGCGAAAGCCAATTCGTATATTTTACCTATAACTCATTTCCGTATTATAATTCTCATTATTTTGTGCAATCTGTATTGATTGTAATTTATCAAAATAAAGCTTTTTTTTTTAGAAAAAAAAACTCATTTCCGGCATTACGGTTGTTGACACGAGATGATCGGTATCCGGTCCACATAGATTACTATTATTAAATTATCTCAAATGGGATAACGCAATGACTATTCGAACGTGGGACCGACAACGCCATGTTGTACGTTCGGATGCTGCCTATCATATATACTTTCAGCTACTAATTTCTACGAACGGTTAACAGTATGCGCCCGGTTTTAACGAATTAATCGTTAAATTAAAATATAAATTGACTTAAAAGAGATCCATATTACTTGGCATACGTGAATTTATGTATCGATGGTGGTGCACACATGTTTATGATTCTTATATATATCACCTGAGAGGATTTAAAATAATACGTTTGCATGCGTATGGTATGTATGCGTGTGCGTCTGCAAGCATGTGCTTATGTACGTGTTTCTATGTGTGTGTACTGACCTATCAGCTATATTCATTAGAAATTCGTATTAGACAGTTTACGAGAAATTATTTACAAAACACAACTCATATTCATACACTTAAAAATTGTTAATAAATTGATTAAGGCGACTGCATGAAACGTGGTCTATTAAATTTTTAAACGATGATACCGATATAGCTATACTGACATACATGATAGTTTATATATGAGTCTATAGACGAACATATTAAACGATCACTCACAGAAAAATTGCCGGTACCGAGCACGTAGCAAAAAAATATCTAAAAATTATATAACTCTGAACGTATCGTATATCTGCATGGTTGGTGTACCGAGAGAATCGGAACTTTACATCTTAAAAGTATTTTAAGTATTTTGTAGACCATGAGATCAAATTGATGCAAAATGATTTCTGTTATTAATAATTTGTAGGTATTGGAAAATAACATTATTAATACAATATCTACTTGTATATAAATGTTTACATAACGGTTTAAACTTTCTGAAAATTGTGATATTAAAGTCGTTTAAAATATTAAATTATTACATATATATTTATTTTTTAAGTGCATACTAATTTAACTTAACATTTTTACTAAAAATACATTAGCTATATAGACGACATCTTAAATAGAAATTTACTCTACGATTAGTAATATAAGTAGGACAATCAGAACACAACAGAAGACTGTTATAGCATTTAACAAATAAAAGGTCACTTAATAACGAAAATAAAATTGATAGGTATAATTTTATAAACAAGTTTAGTCTGATTTAATAAAGTATATAATAACTATATTATTTTTAAATAAATACATTTTTAGTTTTATAAAACTTTAATTATACAACAATTAATTTTTTATACAAAACTATTATTTCAAAACAATTGTGTTATGTACTTCATTTTTTTTTTTAAATTTATACAAATAGTATTAGATTTATCTTGAATAGCAGTATAACTGCTGCCTATTAATGGTTTCATTTAACGTATTCAACAACACGAGATAGATCGGATGAAAAACGCCAAAAAAAAAAATACGTTTCTAGAACACACCCCCGTTTACCTCTTACAAAAACGCACATTTATTGTATAAATTTAAATAACCTAATGGATGTCACTTATCTGAGTAAGTTAAAATGATTTCCCGCTAAAGTATTCATACCGTGTTCACCGACTTATGCATGAATTTTGAAACACGTCATTCTTCTTATATTTTATATTATTTTTTTTGTGAAAATTACAACCAACATTTTATTGTTGTTAACATTTATGAGTTTATAAACACTTTTATTATTATCAGAATAATATTGATTAAAGATAATAATATCAATAACAATGTAACATTTGAATTTGTACGGTGATTGTACGTTCAATATGTAAGGAATGTAATAAACAAGATTAATGATTTACAGCACTAAAATTATCAAATCATGCAAACATGAAGAGTATGAATTTCGAATTAAAGAAATACAGTAAAACATTCTTATTCTGGTTCCCGGATTTGTCGGAAACGGAATACGTATAGTTAAATTTTTGGACTTTTTGTTTTAAACAGCGTTCGCTGTGTAAAATTTAAAAAGTTTACATCACTGCTTGGATTTATACATCAAATGCTCCAAAAAATGGCACCACTGTATTTCAATTTTGAACTTTATATTATATATTTACATATAAAATTGTTCATTACAAACGTTAGGAACCAATACGAAAAAAAGGGAATTAAAATTAAAAATAAAATACTACAATATGTTTGAACAAATTAAACATGCACTTTTCCGCGATAAAAACAGTAAAATATGTAAAAATATTCGAAATAAACTGCATAAATTTCAATTGTCCATATTTCAAAACGGATTTTTACATCACTCTGCTATGTTATAGGATATCCGGTATGGATAATATGCAAATGTTACGAACTCCGCAGATCACAATAGATAATCATGCGTACCATTGTTGACAGTCGATTTATCTGCCTAATCAACGAAACGTTAACGTCAATTTACGGACTTGCATTGAAATATTATTCGATTTGTTCGGTATGGGTCTAGACATTCAAACGAACAGGTGTCGCTCATATGTATAATAAAAACATGAGTACATGTGTAATATAATATTATTCACGTGACGTTTCTCAAGTTTGTATTGAAATAAAAATATATATTTTGATTATTTTTTAAAACATGTTTAGCAAGATTTGAATTAGATGCAGTCTTTTTTAATTTTATTTCAGAATGAGTTCTTTATATCTTATTTTAAAATTTATTTTTGTCTTGCCTTTATAAAATTTATTACAGTTACATTTAAGTTATATATATATTATTTATATACATCAACATTTTCAAAAGAAGGGTGATTTTTTTGTGAAGTTTTTAGTTCTATTATTTATATGTTTGATTAAATTATTATTAGTTTGAAAAGCAATTTTTACATTATTAGTGTTATTATATAGAATTTTAATGAATTTGTTAGATATATTATTTTGATATTTTATATAAAACGTTTTATATATAAAATGACTAATTAATCTCAATGATATACCTTTCTTTATTTTTTAATTTTCTGTTGCGATTTTATTGACTTTGTGTATACCTAATGATATATTTGTAATTCGAAACTTGTCACCTTTTATTAATATAATAATATGACAGTCTAATTATTTATTTATTTCCTTGAGTAAATTATTTATTTGTTTATTTATGTATGAACTTAGAAGTATTAACCATTTACTAATTTTTATTTTTATTTTTATTATTTTAATATATATTATTTATATAATTCAGATTATTCAGATGGTCAGACCAAATTTTTTTCTGCATTTCATTGAGATCCACAGTAAAAAATTAAAATAATTGTTACTGAAAATACATCTTTAATATCAGTTGCGCCAAGGCTGTATCTAGAGAGGGTTTTGGGGGTTCAAACCCTTTCCCCTCTCGACATTTTTTCGTGTTTTGTTATGTCGTAGTCTAGAAACATCAATAAACGTTGTACATTTGCCTCAAATAAATAAATATAATATTCTTTTGGTTTTGTGGCGTATTTGGAATAATAATTATAAACATTACAGCTAGTAGTTTGTAGTTTGTAGACTCCCGTAGTTAAATTATTTTCCATAGGAAAATATTGATCATACAGTTGATGATATTTTTAAAAAATCTGAATTTTTAAAAATCTATTGATGACGAAGAAAATATTAAAATTCCCAGAATAATAGCTCGTCAAAAAAACCGTGTGAATATTGCTACTAATTGTCCTAAAACATATTTTCGTATAGCTATTGCAATACCATTTTCTGATAATTTTATAAGACAATTTAAAAAACACTTCACTAACCATGAAAAAATAATATCTCCACTATACTTTTTACTTCCCAATAAATGCATTAATTCTGAATTTGATGCAAGTGACTTCGAATTACACTCAGAAATGTTAGACTTGGATGCACTTTAAAATGAGTTATAACTTTGGAAAAGAAAATGGTGTGATAAACCAATATTAGTACAGTATCCTGATCTACTCAAAGCATATTCTAACTAGGTACTATCAAAATTGTTTTCCAAATATTTCATTTTTATTGAAAGTCCTAGCAACTTAACGATTAACTATGGCCACGTCGGAAAGAACTTCAACGACGATGAAAATAATTAAAAATTACCTGGGAAATGCAACTAGGGAAAACTGATTGACTGGTCTAGCATTACTCAGTAGTACACATAGAGATATTGCTGTAGATCCAAAAGAAGTTATTAATCGCTTTTCAAATGAAAAACGAAGAAATTTAGAGTTTATAATATAAACCATTTCTTAAATCAAATGTATAAAATTAAGTTTAATTATTATTTTAAAATTTAGCAAAACAACTTTTAAATGTAAATGTCGTTAATAAATATAAGTACTACAATATTATGAATTATATACTATATTAAATTAACTATACAATTTTATAATAAAATTATAACAACACAAATTTTTATGTTGAAATTCCCCTGAAATTAGTTTCCAGTTACGGCCTTGGTCGCTGCTAACAGATCCTAATATATAATATTAATAAAAGGGGTGCGTTGATAAATATGAAATATGAAATTAATGAAATTAATTTGTTTATATTTCTTATTCTCACTTTAATAACAATAATTAATAATTTGCCTGGTTGGCACATCAATGTCTAAATAAAAATAATAATATAAGGTTGGCCCTACAATGGCACAACCAAAAAAAAAAAAAAAAATATATATATATATATATACACATATATGTATATATATATTAATAATAAATGAATGGACCACATGGCACACAATAAATAATAATATTAATAATGTGCCTATACAGACTAGGCCCGTCGACCTTTACACAACAAATGAAATAAATTTGGTTGACCAATACTCATATGTGACTGAATCGAATGGCGGATTTCATCCCACGTGACCGCACCGAGGAATGTGCTTATGTAATAAACTTTATACAAATTAAAAATATAAGGCACAGAGCGTGCGACCACCCGAGCACAGTCACAGGCGAAAAAACTGCTAAAGTCCACAGCCTCGGACAATGACTGAAAATCACGTTACTCGCAAGACGACCGCTGATAAAACTATAACAATGAAAAATATTTACGCTGAGCAATATCCGATTGATTCGACCGATACTTAACCAGACTCGTCGATTCACAACATGAAAAAAAGACAGACTTGACAAACCATGTTTTTAACAAAAAAAAAAAAAAAAATGGCTACAGACGTACGGACTTGAATGAAATAAACTAATATGCATACCACGAAAACACACAAACGAGAGTGAGACGGTACCGACGAAATTCACCACGAAAGTTATAGTCGCTGGACACCAAACAATGAAGATAAAATGTTTCAGTGTCACCACAATAAGCCTAATACACTAGAAATTTTAAGACTTTGTGTCACTGAGACGGTGACATTTAACTTTTACTAAAAACATAACTGAACATGATTTGAAAACACTGAATTAACGAACCAATTTTCATGCGTGACCGGTAGCGATGCGACCACACCGCTGGCCGATTGCACACGGAGGCATGCCGCTACCACCGATCGTTGCTGCAACACCGTTACGTCGCACGAATATTGCAACATGAATAACACAATTAGATGTTTGCAGCGCAAACAATATCTAATACTTACACAATAATTTATATCAGAAAACATAATATGAGTTGTACTATTTAGTTTTTTTTATCATCTAACTAATTTCTAATTAAATAAAACATTTAAATACCACGAGAAATATTTGGAAGGCCGCAGAATAAAGTTGAGTGGTGTGCATTCGGCCGGGTGGCTTCGGTTTCCCGGTGCTTGATCCAATATTACTCATTATGTCATGGTACGCAGACGTTACTTGACCGCAAACTTATTATATATTTATGTATTTTATTATGCACGGATAAGCGAAAAACAGTCCCCCCCCTCCCGGTCAAATAATATTCGTTAATATTTTCAGGATTCTAAGCGATGCGTGGAATGTTACGATTTTCAATGACATTTAATTCTATCGAATTCAATTTCCCCGCCAACAATTTTTTTGGCAGCGAAAAAGAACCAAAAGTATTGTCACATGTATGATCACCAACACTGGGCGCTGGTGGTACTCTTGAGAACTAATAATTTTTTCCGATAAAATGTGTTCAACAGTGCAAAATAAATTAACGTTTCCTAGTGATTTCAATGCAATTGTGTATTACATTTGCCTATACATCATGCCGTGTTGTTAATTTTCAAAAATATAATTTGTAGTTTTTTAGTCAGTGATTTTTCCGATGCAACAACAGAAAATCAGAATAAAACTCAGAACTTGTTTGAAGTTGTATCTATCAAACATTTGTATGATGAAATAAGTCAATTTGAGTTTTATGGCTGGAAAATTGCACACAAAGACATTAAACCATAATCCAAGGCTGTTATTACTTATTGTTAAAACAATCTAAGTCATACACTTATGACCACAATTTACTATTGCTTTCAACTGTATAATAACAATACAATTCATCCTATAAAGGATGTAGACAATCGGAATCTATGATTTTCCGATAGAAACAGTATTTTCTGAAACCCTCTATTTCTATAAATATTCGTATGGTTTTTATATGTCTTACAAATGAGAAAATTGATAATGCAAACTATATGGTGAATTTCATCGTAATTGATTAAGTTATTTAAATTGACTGTCTTAAATATTTTGTTTTAGATTGGGGGTGACATGTATATATATATATTTTACAAAAGTGGAATGTTGTCAATACTACTTTTGCATTAAGGGTTGCGAAAAGTAAATTCTTAGTACGATTATAAATTATATTCAGTTTCAATATTTATACGGTATGAATAATTCACAAGTGGTTTGTGAAATATATCCTTATTTTAAATAATTTAATATTAGGTAAGTGTCTTTAATTAATTAATTATTAGAATTTAGTTAATAATCCGAGTGTTGAAATTAAAGTTTAATCAATATTAGCAGAAATATCATTAATTATTCTTGAAAATTATCCCAATCGGTTATATTATTATCGGTTTAATGAACGCGTAGTGTCTTTTACTTGTTTACCTCAAAATTATGTATACATCATATGCAAGAAATCAATTATTGTTCAAAATATTTCAAAACTAACAAGTCTTATAAATTCGATACGAGTTAAGTGATTTTAAATGAAGATGACTCCAGTGTTCTTTGTATAAGTTCATTCAATGTCGACGTGGGCGGAATTCGTAAGATATATTTAATTGTAAAATGTATGTATTAACGCTGTAATGGATATTTCTAAAAACAGTGAACTATGTTAGAGTAAATCCGCTAATTAATAGGTAGTTCGTTATACTGTTTTTTTATTTTCTTATTTTTATTTTTATATTGAAATAATCTTATATAAGGTATGTTATAAAGAAAAAAATACTCAAATAAAGCCTGTAGTTCATTAAATATGAATATGCCTAATTAAGTTAAGCCTTCAATTGAATACGCATGAGGCCGTTTGCACACAATCCGATAATATCGGACGATATTATCGGTGATTGTGTCCGTTACACCGATAATACGTTATTTTAAATCCATCGTTTGCACACTAGTTCCGATCCGATAAAATATCTATTTTAATTCACCGATATCGTTGTGCATGTTGGACAAATGATTAAAATCGGACGATATTTTATTAGTCCGGTTTTAATGATTACTAAAAATATATGGTACGTTTGCACACTCCTCGATATTATCGGAATAATGAAATAAAATTTGGTAGCTCATGCGGAAATAATTAAAAAAGTTTCGTTCGTCATAAAAATGTTTTTTAAATAATATATAAAAAGTACCTTCTACGTATTATATATATATAATATTATATATCTTGCTGTTAAAATAGGGTGCACCCAAAACGTCCTCTTGCATTTTTTTGATAATAATTAACGTTTTTGTTTAATGTGTAATACAATTAAGAAAGTTATTTTCTTTTTAGAATTCATTTTTTATTGTTAAACACTAGAAGTAAGAAATTACTGATAAATACAATTGGTAATAATTTGATTTTGATTTTTTTATCGGACCGATAATTTTGACTAATGTGCAATATGGATCCGATATTATTACCGTCATCGATAATATCGTCTGATGTTATTGGACTGTGTGCAAACGGCCTGACACTTAATTTATTTTTTTTTAGAATCACTATAACTATGAGTAGTTTGATACGTATTTTACAATAAAAATTGGGAGTTGTGAAAAGCGCAATCCATGTAAAGAATAATGGAAATAATAGTATGCCATTTATATATTTATATTTATGTATGTATTGTCGTACAAACCCCTATTCTAAAAATATTAAATTTTATGACTGTAAAGAACAAGGAGAAGAATAAGAAGAAAATTTAAATCGGATTATAAGATTACAAAACTATGTAAGGTAAATATAACACGTGTTTTGTGTGTATAAAAAAATAATACAATTTTTTTTATCCATTTTGAAGTAATATTTGAACCGGAGCATCTGAGTTGGGTCCCGAATACTAGGGTCTAATTGCAAGTAGTGTACTAGTTGGGTCCCGGATTTTTATAGGTACTACACTAGTTGGGTTCCGGATTTTTATAGGTACTACACTAGATGGTCCCGGATTTTTATAGTTCCTACACTTGTTGGGTCCCGGATTATTTTAGATATTAAACAAGTTCCTGAATATTTTTTGGTAAGTACTACATTATACTAACATTTTCCTTCTCATTTTAATAGACTTAGGACTGTCTATGATCTATTTAGACCACAGGTATGGTTAAAAATGTTTTTTTTTGGTTTTTTAGTTACTTTTTCATTAAATATATATTATTAGAATTGTGTTGGTAAAAAAATTAAAAATGCTAAAAATATAAAATGTTAAAAATACTGATACTATTACACGAATGCTCGAATGCTCGAAAAAATCATTAGAGAAAACCACTTGCGTCTTTTTTATTACGAATATCCCAATAGTAATATTATATACATAGGTACTTTTCGTTTACTTTTAAATTTAATAAAATTGTATTGATATTTTTGAATAATATTTTTATTACGCTATATTACTAACTTTCTATTACTATTATATAAAAATATTATATAAATTATAAAATTTAAAAAAAATGTGGTTCTGTGGTCCCGTAGTCTAAATAGGTCATATACAGTCTTAAGTCTATTCAAATGAGAATGAAAATGTTAGTATAATGTAGTACTTACCAAAATATATTCAGGAACTAGTGTAGTACCTATGAAAATTCGGGACCCAACTAGTGTTGTACCTATAAAAATCCGAGACCCAACTAGTGTAGTACCTGTAAAAATCCGGGACCCAACTAGTGCAGTACCTAAAATAATTTGGGACCCAATTAGTGTAGTAATTTTATATTCGGGACCCAACTCGAATGCAGCCATTAGAACTATACGAGGTACGAATCGGAAAATTGGATTAATTGGTTTAAATGTGTATTTTTATTTTTTTGTTGAAAGTATAGTTTATTTCACAAGTCCTATGTGCCTATCCATAACTGCATTATTGGTTTATTGCACATAAGATAAATATATTGAAGAAACAAATAAACAGGACGTAGGTAAATACAAATTATTTCAATAGATTTTAATCTTATGTCTAAAGTTACATTTTATAACTTAATCGCACCAGTCCAATACACAATAAAATATTACTACCGATACGCACGCTCTGCACACAATGAAATTTACTATCCGTATGTAAATACGTACATCATTGTATGTACATGATGCATACAGTTGGATTTATTTTTATTTTTTTATTTAATATACTATATGCTTATAGGCATTAAGTGCAGTTTTTTAAAATACACAGTTATAAGATAAAAATGAGTTTAAATTGAATTTTTTGAAAACAATATGATAACAACAATAAATTAGATCTTTTAGAAGAAAAAAAAAATGTATTTTCTATCACGCACGCATCGTTGTGAAGTTATATATAACAAGTCGGTACGATGATGGTTTTGATTCGAAATAAATCTTAATTGAACGCACGAAATTTACGTTTTCACTTACGTGGAGACTTCAATTGGATGTATCCGCTGGACGATGGTCGTAACTACAAGCGAATATTACGTACGCTGCACAGCAGGGCACTACGTTCGAACAGGGACGGGCACGTAACGTTCAATGTAATCTTAACGCGTCGACGGCCCGGGGCCCTGTGGCGAACTAGCGCAACCAATTCATAGCCAGTGTGTTGCATTTGATATATTTCGCACCCTTACTATAATCTTATACAGTATAATGCAGTCCTTGGGAAATCGAAATTAATCTCATAACGACTGCGTTGTCAACATGAACGTATTCGGTTTATGTGCGCGCGCGCGTGTGTGTGAGTGTGTATGTATGGGGGGTGTATACATGTATACAAATTTTAGTATTAAATTATTATATTTACGTTTGGGTATTTCATGTTTTCATCGGCGTACACTCGGAACCCTATACACATACATTTGTACACATTGTGCTCCGCAGCACCTGTGTTCCAAAGTTTTTGCAGCGAGATTATTATTTCTGTCGTTATTGTTCATTGTCTTACACGTGTAAACCAACGGCCACATGCAGTGTACACATTTACGTGTACGTCAATATATATGTTTACGAAAGTATAAGATAATCTCGTCATACAAATTGAAAGCACGTCTGCTCTAACCCATCCATATGAATTTTCTTATTACGTCGTTTTTATTTATTTTGATTTCATATAACAGTACACCAACTCTATACTCGGCATGCTTGCATCGTAATAACGTTTTATAAAGAATATAAACATCCGAATACTAAAATTATATGAAAGTTATGCGGTACGTATATAAGCTTAAATTTATACTTATTATTGCAATATGTTCGACGACTTGTGTTATTGCGCAAACCAACGGTAACGACAATGCTACGATGTTTTCGGTATCCTATAACCGTGAAAAATGTTGTCAGCTATGACAGTTAGTAAAAGAAAAAGTCTTCATATTGTAATGTTCTTGAAATTATTTTTATTTTTATTCGGTGTACAATTGCTGACGAATTGTTAATACAAATCGATTTATGTGTTAAAATGAGTAGAAAACATAAATTAGCAATTTAGTCTTCTCATATAAGATCAGAAAAAATGACAAAATTGTTTGTTATAAATATGTAAATTACGTATTATAATATGTTGGACAACCTACATTTGTAAATGTGCAGGTACGACGATACATGAACGACGACAACAATATTGTTATATTGTAATTTTTCGGCAAGTAAACATTATGACGTGTGATGGATATACAACGAAAAGTTATTCGAACTCTGAGGCTTATGTGTAATGCTTTGAAAAAGATAGATACAAGTTTATTTATGAAATAAAATGTAATAAAACATGATTTACGATGTCTATATATGTGTAAACATAATTCATTCTAAATCAATTAACGTATTAAAAAAATTATTTTGTTTTGTTTAACGTAAATTTCAAACATGTACAGAAGCGAAATAAAAAGAGTTAACATTTTGTCTGTTGTTAATAGTGAAGTTACATTACTTTCAAGTTTAAATATTACATAAACGCGCTTTAACTCTACATCGTGTAGTGTGAAGCTTACATCTTAAACGTGATATACATACGTACGTATATAGTAAATACTATATTGAAAAAATTATCATATTTTATTAAATGTTAATTAAATAATATAATATGTAATATGACTTTTTAAGCAATCAGATGTACGCAAAAAAATTGAGAAATAGTTTGCATTTGTTTATTATAAAAGAATCTTTATGCATAAAATCCAAATATCATCCACTCATTGATTAATATTTCTTAATTACTAATAAACGTATGAATTTGAAATTTGAAATACTATTAGAGGTTGTGATACGAAAAAAACAGTTTTTCTACCAAGAATACCTATGATTATATTTAACTATCACTTTCAATTTAAACGGCTACAGTTTCCAGTCAAGATCGAATATGACAATTCACAAAGCTCAAGGACATTCTATGAAAATCGCATGAATGGATTTTATGAATGACTGTTTCTCCCATGGCCAATTATACGTTACTTGTTGACGTGTAAGTTTTCCTGGTAGTCTAATTATACTGCTGCCTGAATGAAGAACTTAAAATAACGTATACAAGGAGGTATTACAAAATACCAAATAATCATAAAAGCTATTTTACACTTAATTATGTTACATATAATATTCTAAAACAATATTGTAAACACGAAAAAAAAAGGACAGATAGGCGAAACTGGGTAATACAGCTATTTATATATATAAATAAAATTAAAATATTATTCGTTCAATGACTGCTTGCTATACGTCAAAAATGAAAAAACGAATTTTATTGATTATGACAATTTTTTTATAAAGTGTTATTTATATATTATTATCAATTTAGAATAAATCAAAAATCGAAGTTTTTAGAATTTTTGATAAAATAATTGTACCAATCCGAATTGTTATGTGTATATACTTGACAATGAAGAATCACTAATACTTACTAACCTCTGGACTTAATAGTTAACATAAGCCCAGAAAGAGCTTGTCTTTCCTCTTCACTTTTCCAGAGATTACACCATTTCATGTTATGTTACACTTCAAATAATTAATTAAATCCATTCAACGAATCAAACCCTTTATACGCTAGTCTCTAAGATACGCCTCACAACGACTTGATGGTACTGATTTTCGAATCATTAAATTTATTAATTTTTAAGTGATTACATATTATTGTATTCATCAATCCTATTTCTCGAGAGTTTCAGTGACTATCATGCCTCATTTGATATATTCAGCACTACTAATTTTCGCCAAAAAAATTACTCCTATATTACTCACAAGCATAGACGGAGGTTGAATTATTTTAATTATAGGTACAGTTCATGAATTGCATTTTTTTCTTATTTAGTTAACAAATAATATAAACTGGTGAATAAATCAATACGCTAAATGTGTATTCGTTGTACTTAAAATGTTTGCTTTGGGGATTAGGATATTATTTGAGAAAGCTAATTCTCTGTAAACCGACCCCTCAGTCTTTACACTTGAAAAAATAATAAAATTTATTATATTTTTATTATTTACTAATTCTTCATAATTTAAAGTACACTACTATGCAGATTAAATATTTTCTGTTTACTAAATGTGAACATACATATAGCTACATACATATATATTTTATAATATACATTCATAATTTATACTTAATCAGTTATAGGTAAAATAATAACGATATTATCTTAAGAGTGATACTGCCATATAGTAATTATTACGAGAAAAATAATCATACTCGTATTTATAATAAAAAGTTTAAATTATACCATATATTGAAACAAACTAATTGATTAATACAATTATCATAATTAAATAAAATATTGTAATTTCTTAAAATTGAATCATCCAAACTCAAAATGGTTTGTAGATTGAAATTAAAATTAACGGAGTAATCAAGACTTTAGTCTTGAGATAATATTGCTTTAATTTAAAAATATTCTAACGAAAAATATTTGCTAAAAATGAATGAAGTTGAAAAAAAAATCAAAGGTTTTAGAGAACCATATTACTTTATGTTGTGAAATAAATTATCAAAAAAATTGATAATCTCTTATCGTATTGATACGAGTACATGAATATTTTGTTGAAAACTGGTATATCGTTTTATTTATTTTTCAATTGTTTTTACACATTTTAATAAAATTCAGCTCTACGCTGGAAAACTAATATAACACTTTGAATATAACCAAAAGTTGTAATACTGTTTCTGGATTACAGATAAGGATTGATAGAGCTACATAAAATTTTCAAGGTACTTCACTGAGCCCAAAAAAGTGTTAACGAAATGTAGAAAATAGAAATCGTTGTAAGATAAATAAATTCTTAGAGTTTATTATATATTTTACAACCATAGAACAAAGACGTGAGCAACCGGCCATTTCATGTTATTGCGGCATATAAACCTTCACTATCGCGTATTATTATTTTAAACTTAAAAGTTACCCGATAAAACATTTGCATTCAAAATTCGTCTTTATGAAATTGTTTAGTGAAAGTTATATTAAAAACAGTTGTTTTATTAATACTTCATCTTGTGTTGTTGACGAATTATTGAAAAATACTTGAAAATTTGGATTCTCTTAAAATAAATACAACTCGTGTTCAATTTAAGTTTGATCATTCAAACGGTACCCATCAATGTCGTTTACTCACTTTTGTTATTGGAATCCATAATTTAAAATACAATTATTGCATTAAGAAAACAAATTACCAATGTGCAGATAATATAAAAATTAAATAATCTAAAAAAAAAAATATGTTCTAAAGCGTTCAATTGTTGTTTAGCCAGTAATTTTTGTTATCAGTTTTTTAATAATCAATAATGTAGAAAAAAGTGTTTACAAATCATTAATTAAGAATTTAATTATTTTATACAATTATAATATTAAAGTTAATAATGTATTAATTTATTTAAAATTGTTCGAATAAACTTCCTAATTAGTAACGGATTTATAACTGTACAAATTTATATATATAAAAAAAAAAAAAACAGATTTATGCCAGGGGGAAAGAAAGTTTTTATTTGAGTTAATGTTGTATTTTGTTCAAGGAAAAATAATAATTTTTTACTCAGATTTTAAATTTAATATTACACTATCAATCAATAGTATTATTACAATATTATTTTTCCAAATAAGTATATACAAATAAACAGATCAGCCCTTTATACATTGTTTTTGTATCGTAGCCATTCATACCATCTGCGCACAACTCTATTACACTATTTATTGAATAATATTGTATAGAGTACGTCAAGTTTTTTATATCTCGAGATACTTTATTATTTTTTCATCTAACAGTAGTGATTTCAAAATCGAATACATGGTACGTATAACCCGGAACGATGTGATCGTAACCATCTCTCCTTTGCACATGTTACATGTTGTTCGGAAATCATAGAGTTCCGTTCGTTTGCTCTGTGATTTATTTCCATAACGGTTCTACTACGTCATGTATCGATTCGTACATTTTTAGTTACGATTAACGATTATGATAAAGACTGCTGGGTTATCAATCTTATTCCGAATTTTATCCTCCGTGTTCCGGTTACCGTGTCTACATTGCCCATTGCGAACTGTCGCGCATATAACATTATACTATTATACCTTTCATTAATTATTGTCTAGTTCGGTGTACCTGTTGGTTATAAAATAAATAAAATAAAATTTCAAATGAATCGGTAAGTATGTATTAGTTGTACGCTAAGTTACCAGGTTTTGCATCGTGGAACTGTTTTTATCGGTGCTAATATTAAAAAAAAATCCTTTCTTATTGTACGTCTAGATTACTGAAAATACCACTACGTCCAATTTCAAGTACATATATTTTGTTGTGTTTGAGATGTATTGATGATCAATGTGTGAAATGTATTTGCATTTTTTTTAAATAGATTTTTGTTTATTGATATAATTTTATTTCTGGTTATAAATATTGAGCCTAAGTGGATCTCTTCTGTTACATAATTTACTTTTATCCTTTTGATTTTGTATGTATGCTTGGTCAATATTTTATGCTTATTTATAGTTCTTCTTTCAGGCTGCAGTATTACCAGGCTGCTAGGAGAGCTTACATGCAAACGGACAACGTACAATTGGCCATGGAAGAAAAAGAGTCCTTCCTTAAATACACTTCTACCATTTTCAATGAATACCTTGTGTTCTGTTAATTGTTATGACAAGACAGACCTTAATAGGAAACTATAGCCGTATAATTTAAAAGTCGTAGTCAGATGGAATCATTATTTGTTTCTTGTTCAAAATTTGATCGACAAATGAGGCATTTAAGGTATTTTATGTGTTAATCCATGTAAAAGTAATGTATTTTAAAATACATTCTTATTGCACATCTATATTTTACAGTACAAGTTCGAGTAAAGATTCAGAAAATCCTACTAAATACCCATAATATTTTTACGCTTTTTACTCCTTTCCAAAAAATCTGACCAAGAAATAACCTTTACATTTTTCACCATTTGAGTTTATATTCCTCTCGGGAAATGAATTTTGGAAAATCCTTTCTTATTTCACATCTAAAGTGTTAGTGGAACCACTGTGTCAAATTGCAAGTTCATACGATTTGTCATTTTTAAGATGTACCGACGATCAGTAAGTTGTACTCTATATAGCATACTTTAATAAGGAATTATTATACTTATATCATTATTGAAAAATAAACATATGTATATGTGTATAAGTATTGCATTTTTCGCATTTTTTTTTTTTTTTGTTTCTTGATTGAAGACCAAACCTTGTGAAAGTAAAAGCCCCTTGGCAACTGCTTTGATTGCCAAGATGGAAGTTCGGCACTGCTAATGAAACATATTTTGTATCATACTCTATGAATCTACGTAGTCATTTGGAGTTTGTAATATTATAAATGTAACGAAAAATGCACATATTATTACATCCGATCACATAATACACTATCATTATACCGTATACAAAAATTTTCCGGGTCCTGTGTGTTTATGGTAATTATTTCGAGTTACAAGTTTAAATTCGAATAAGCAACTATGGTAATTTTTTTATAAATGTTTCGTGCATGTACGAAATCGGATTCAAAATTATGTACTATATTACGTATATGTCAGCAAATAATTCATCGCTAGGAGTGAAAAAAAATTTCAATCTAACAAATTACAAATAAAACCTTGTCTAGTTTGGTAATTTATTTAAACCCGTTTTACCTATAAACTCATTTGTCGAAATAATCTCATAACTTGTGATTCGTTTTTGAGGTGTAATACGAGTACGACTGTAATGCACACGCAACATGTATTTATAATTATGTGTGATTTGTCAATAAAGATAAAGATCTACCGAAAACAATTAATTATTACTTGTAAGATATACACACATGACACATTTTCAACGATGACATCATTTACAACCGTTAAGACTGTGGTTCGATTAGTTATCTGTAGACTGAATGAATACTAATCTGGTAGCGTAAAATATACATTGTCTCAAAACACTTCTTTTTTATTTTCAAATTTGCAGTGCAGATCGTAATTTGACGGTGTACCTCTCAAACGTTGCTACAATATTATAACAAATCGATTGCACTCGAAGCACAATATTTCGTCACGTTCGTCGTGCGAAATTCACTTATCGATGCACGAATATTTACCATTTACGAGTTGGCGTTTTATAGGTTATAGTTTGCGCGGGTTGCAACGGATCAAATCTTTCTCTCGGTAGAAATGATTGAAATCTATTGCCATGACATGTACAATATCGGTCCCCGTATATCATCGATGTGTGTACAGCGTGCACGCTATACCAATTATTAATCGTTATTCCGACGATTTGACGATTGCAAACGAATTTAGTGAAATATTTTTAACAATAAGATTTGACGTTAACCCACGATTTCATTGAAGTAATAATAATAATCTACCCATACGACGTAATTGTAAAATTTTGACTAATCGTTCGTGTATGTCACGTATATAGCAATATATCAATGTTTGGAAAAGAAGTAATTCTGAAAAGTAACTTAATATAACGCGATATTCTTTGTATTCCGTATGTTGTGTTTAGCAAATATTTTTCGACCATGTACCTAACATATGAATCGTTTGTGGGCTGTATATTTTTTTTTAGTCAATAACAATATTTTAAAAACTTTTAACAACAAATTCGCACCAAAAAAGAAAAAAGAAAACTATTCTTATCTTGTGTAGATACTGACAGTGAATAGTTATCATTGATTATTAAATCATTACATTTTGATTGCTTTGAAAAAGATCCCGCGCTACTGAAAGCGTTGGCGAAAGATACATTTTCTTATTGCTATTTTTCAGTACCATCTCTCGAATACTCCATGATAATCTTTTTAAAGTCTTCTTTTACTTAAGTTTGGAATCAAATGCTTACATACTTAAAATGTACGTACTTTATATAAATTATTTACACATAACTATTTTTTCTTGGTAAACTTTTTTCTACACGTCAAGGATATTTTTCCGTTGAAACTATGAAATATTACTTTACTCCGGATTCTGGAAACTCTATAGTAATGTAAGCATATTTCACATAAAAAAACCGGTGAACTTTTGCGTTTTCTATGTACCCTCATAATATTCTGCAACGAATTCAAATAATTTACTACATTCAATTCGTCAAAGGTTTGCGTGCCATAACTACTGTATAGAATTGCTTGACAAGACATATAATCACATACTTCATTGTAGTACACTTCATTACAGTTTGGAAGTTTCCGTACTTTTGTCTCTCAAAAGGTACGCTAAGGTAGAGTGTGTGTGTGTGTGTTTGAATGTTTACTGTTTCTTTTGTGTTTATCAACACGATATTATGATGTACAAAACAGCGTATGTATTTAGAATTTTCAAAATTACGAACTTACCAGGAATCGTCAATTCGCTTTTTCAACTTGTATAGCCCTGGGTCTGGTTGAATTATTTTATGTAACCGTTAATATCTCGTACTGTACTTACAGAAACCAAAAAACACTAGTTCGAGTTTTATTATAAACACACGTATAGGATTTGACTGTGATGGTAAAACCGTCTCTTATATATATTTATATATAACTAATTTCCTTTAGCGGTTAAATTAAACGGCTTAAGTGAATATACTTCTGTACCTTATACTCAATACCATACAATAGTAGTCATACTTGTAAACTGTCTTTACGAGTTTGATTTCATATCAAGCTCTGTACATGTGGTATAATTATTTTTGGCACTTTAATGTGGTTTCTGTATATACGTACCCCGCAGTACTACATGCGTTCAACTTAATTGAAAAAGAACGGTTATAGTTCTTTTCACCAGTGCTGCAGTAATTATATCAATCAAAATGCAGTGTCAAGTTTCGAAGGCAGACAGATCTGCGTCTTCGACATTTCGTTATCGTAAGTCCGCGCCTGCGGCTTAAACATATTCGATTCAGCACGATCTCTAAAATATTTGATGTAGAATATAAAAAAAAAAAAAACTACTGGCCACATCAGACATGTGTGGACATCATTGAGGTTGGAGAGTTGTAAAATTAAGAGTCAATTATAATTATACATTCATTGAAAAATAGTGTATAAAAATAGACTGACTATTCGAAGGAAAGAGTTCAGCCTAAGTAAGGAACATCCCAAAATCCTATCAGTACACCCCTGGACTATGTAACAATGTTATATTTAAATCTTTTAACTATAAAAATATTATTTCCATATCTGTCTAATGTTGTAATGAATATTCAAATATTATTGATTTTACACTTTTATATAAGTTTTGGTTCATACGCTAGATTTAATAATTTATCTTATATTACGTAGAAAGTATTTTTTTTCAGTATTTAATCAACTCCCGAAAGAATCACTAACAAGTTGTAAACCGTCTTCAAGAAAATTTCTTTCTTTCATTATTGTATTACATAATCGGAGTAATATTTTTGTGTATATCGTTCATACAAAATCCCAACGATGAATAGTATAAAATATGAACAATCGCGGTCATTCGTATCATAAACATTACGTGCTGCGCATCCAAGACTCTAGTTCTTGTTATTAAATTTAAAGCGAGCGACCTTAGCATAGAACTTATGATCTATAAAGTATTTTTTATAATATATTTTTTTAAATTTTAAGTAAAAAAAAACAACAATTTCAAGCGAATAGAAATGTTAAACGTTATTCGCAGACTATCTACATGATATGCTGAACATAGGAGTAATAACATCATACCGATGAACTTGGAAGGCTTCAAAAGGAACCAGATCAAAGTATGGTAATTTCACCACGTAATAATCATAAAGAAAGACCTATTTTTTAATGATCATAGTTTGTTTGTTAGTTTTTAGTACCCAGAATACCCACGTACTGAATAATTTTAGCACTTCATTAAGTAACAAACTCATTCTGTTTCCTTTTATTAATTTTCTAGACCACCGACCCACATACTATTAGTTATTTTCACCATGTTTATAAAATGAAGGTGTTTTATCTTATAAAATTATAATCTAATTATAAATATTTCCATATTCGCATATATTTGCATATAAAAATGTAATTTAATAAAATGTCGACGCAGGAATTATAGAAATTTAAACACAATTTATAAAAAAAATATGCTAAGAGAAGAATAGAAATAGAAAAAATACAACGTGGATTAATAGATTCAGAAAAATAAGTTTATCAATTTTAATACAATATATTAAGGTGTGTAGTATGTCTCACAAAACAATAAATGAATGAAAGGTGCACTCGTAATTATAGGCAACAATTTCAAAACTAAACCTATTTCAAATATTTTATCTCAGTTTGTTACACAACTTAACTTTTTCACTACCCCATTAATTTCCCTTTAATCAACATTCTTGAACACATTGCTTTCCAAGAATATTATATATCTTGTAATTATTAAGCTTGATGGTTATACTCATAGCTAAATAAAATATATATATATATATGTTTATACTTCAGGAAATAAATATCAAGATGGTATTTGCACGCTAATATGTTTATTTTTTTCTGGGGGAAATTTCTTATTGTTTATGATATAATACCTATTTTTTCACAGTAACCATTAATTATGTCTATTATTAATAGATTTATGTTTTATCAATACGTGTTGATTTCTGATCAGATTTTGCTACAAATTATTTCCTGTTATTTTATACTACAATTATGACATAGAAATTTACTTTACAATAACCAATTTTCAATACAACTAACGTGTGACAAAGAATAGGTATCAATTGTCAGTAAATTATTTTTTCCTTTACCATTTGCACTAGTTAAAATCTTCAATTTCTCATGTTTTTTGTTAAAGTTTCAATTTAATTAATTTATTCATTGATAGAAGCAAGAATAGGATAATAGTAATGTTTATATCAGCGTTTTATTTTTTATTATTTAATTTTCATAAACTAATTTTGAAATGTATAAATTTCAGTTTAAAGAAAAATATGAAAAAATATACCTGTTACATTATATTTATCATTATCATAATTTAAAATAAATTTACGCAAAAAACAATAAATTCATAGTAAAATAAAAAATAGTGGTATTTTTAATACAATTAGGTTTCATAGAATTATTAAATTATAAACAATTAAAAAATGTAGAAGTTTGACAATAATATAAAATGTAAATGTAATAATTTAAACGATGATTTCGTTAATTATTGTAGTGTGGACGAGAAAAATATATTAAGATTGATTTTCAGTATGACGAAAGTAGACTCCTAAGATTTGTTGCAATGAAATAGAAAGAGGAAATATTATAACTACCGATCAAAGATAAGTTTGTGAAAATTAAAATCTTTTGGCATGACTATGTGATCAACTATAACTGTCTTGTTGGTTCTAGCTGATGAACTGCGAGTAAGGCTTTACTAATATAATTTTAATTTAACGGAAATCTTTTTAATAAATTTCATCAATATAAATTGTTTTATAAATAACAATTATATATGCTCTCTACACGTCTGACGATTGTACAACTTTATATCTGAAGTATACAAAATGGAAATAATGCTGGAAACCTAAATCCTGTTAATTTTAGAAAAAA
Organism: Sipha maydis; assembly: GCA_034509805.1. NCBI lineage: Eukaryota > Metazoa > Arthropoda > Insecta > Hemiptera > Aphididae > Sipha > Sipha maydis. The sequence continues at coordinate 293,981 of JASXSY010000838.1, read as the reverse complement.
CAACAACAATGTTAATGGAAAATGAGAAAGAAAGAGAAATGTGATATTCGGCAAATGAAATTTCGATATACTAAATGCTATTGATATTGCGCTCACCTCGTTTTACACATAAGCTGGCGCCAACCATTTTAGTGATGCCAGACAGTTAACAACGACTGAACAAGATGGTTATAAGAAACGGCATTATAGCGATATTTTTACCTGATGTAAAGTAGAACATTATCGTGGTGCACACGAATTGCGTTTTGAATCCCTTTTCCACATGAATTGCGTCCCGGGTTTTCTAAACGACTACACGAATTGCGTCCCAAAGTAAAAACATTATTTTCCTTCCCATTTTGTACAGACTTAAGCCAGCTCGATAGCAAATTATTACTAACGGTGGGTTAAAAATATTATTTACTGTTGTTGTTATGCAATGAGAAGTATGTCAATTAAATTATATTAAAAAATTAAAATATTAAAATATTATGTTGCCAACCGATAACGGCCACAAGAGACGACGGTCGCCGTTTTGCGGTTTCACAATCACCGCTATTTCGGTGCACCACCGACCGCTCAGCAAATCCACACACACAAACACACACACACACCGAGTTATCGTGAATTATGTAATCAAAAAGACCCGTGTTTGTATACATATTTGTTATTTTCGCGTGTGTGAATATTTTTGTTGTCTCGTATCAATCACCTTACTATAACGGCTTTAAATTAATTTTTTGTATTATTATATGCGTTAATTATGCAAACTAACTAAATTATTAATTATCTAGTGTGTAGTGAAATTGTCCACTGGAGTTTGATCGATCGTCAAGTTTTTAGATGTATTAAATTTCTCATATAAGTTATTTTAGTTATTTTATGTATCAGGATGCGTTAATCTCACGTTTTTTTTATTTATATTGTTTAGATGCTAATCACCACCATTTTTTCTATATTTTTACCTGTTGGGCCAGCAGGGCCACAATCTATTAATTATTCTTATAATTGTGCCAAAAGGTCATAATTATTTATTTACTGTGAATTATTTCTACTTTTAGTAATTGTTTACCTATTTATATATTACATTATATATAATAGATTAAATTCAGTTTTAAAAAATAATGAGACTGGTGAATATTTGAACGATATCTTTTTTATAAAATCGAAACGAGTTCATTGGCAATTTTCATATTTCTTGTGTAGTCTATTAAGATAAATCCCGGACGTAATTCATGTAGTCATCTAGAAAACCAGGGATGCAATATGTGTACCTACTTATCAATTTAAAAAAAAAAATAAAAAATAATTTAATGGTAATAAGACTAGTATATAGTATTTTGACGCAGCAGAAGGAATATTCAGAAATCTGAAAAAATAGAATCCGTGACTTGTAATATGTTTTAGAAGGAATCAAACTACGGTGGCTTATACAATATCATACTGACATGACGTATAACATTTTTACAATGAATATATAGTGTTATAAATTATAATATATATGAGTTTTGAATATATCTCCGTTCTTTTCTTATATATAATTAAATCAGCCGTGGATGAAAATCTTTTTTTGCGCAATAGTTGTATTTTATATTTCGTTTTTACTATCTATTGTACTTATCGTTATATTTTAATAATTACGTGATTAATTTAGCTCTCCAATGTATTTATATATGTATATATATATATTTGTGTTTTATTTTTTTATTGTCGAACGAGGAAAGAATAAACTTAAAGTAAAAATCTAAACACAGGTATACATATTACATAATTTTAATCGGTGAATTTCTGTTTTATATTTGATTTATATTTTGCGATATTGTAAGTGTTAAGACTTCAAAAATTAAAATAATTTATAATATTTTATATATTTTATGCAATTTCAGGAATATCTATAAGAGTTTTTGAACAATGTAATTATTAAAAGTGAGGATGAATTAATTAAAAAGTATGCACTTATTAAAATTATACAATAAAGAAATATTAAATAGAATGAAATGATGAGCTGACTTCATAAAAAAAAAAAAATCAATGTAACAGAAGTAATACGACAGTGTAGAAAATATCCAAAAAATGAAAAATATAATTTAATATTAAAAAAATTGTGGGTTTAACATTTCTTAAGCATTATTATGATTATTTTATTAATATTTTAAGTTAAAATTAACTATAATTATGGTTCATTATAGCTGTTGAAATTTTTAAGTTTTTAATGGATAGTTCTTACCTGAGTATATTAAAAAAAAAAAATGATTATTATGCAGTTATACAAATATAACTTATAGTGTACAGTACACTAAAAAACATAAAGTTTTGATAAATGTTTCAAGTAATTTATGTTAAATAGATTTATAATATAACCAAATAATCTATTGTGCAAATCTGTCAATTAATGTTTTAAAGTGATGATAAATGAGGACTAGAATTTCATTAATTTCAAGAAAAAAAGTTTTCATTTTTGCTTTAATATAATATATTTGGTTTTCCGAGATTGTAAGTGGGGTATGTAGCTTATATTGGTTTTTCCTTATTTTTATAACTATGTGTCTTTTTTCCAGGTTCTTTTCGAAACGGTAAAAACTTTCCCGTAAAGCTATCCAAAATGTACACTAACCGCATACATAGCGTATACTTCGAACAAGTTAAAATTACAAGCGTATAAAACCTAAGAAAAAATTATGCCGAATATATAGAACTGTTCTTAAATATAACTATTATGTACGCAAGCAAGCAATCAACAAAATGTCTTCTATTTTCGGGTAAATCGAGTGAACCGTAATCATATTTGTGCCTTTGAATTTAAAAATAAAAATATACCATTTTCCTGGTGTCGTTAGAGTTAATGAAACGAAATAAAGGGTCCGACAGTGCTTTTTCATAGTACGTGCATTAATGTATCGAAGGACATATTTGAAAGTTTGCGTTCAAAACGTTTTTAAATTCAGTTGTATACGCCGTGACTTGATGTCCCGTGCATTAACAAATGATATTTTTGGTATAATTTAAAAATAATTTTATTGAAAATGACGATTGTTAAAGAAACTATTCCTCCTCCGTCTAAGTATAACTTCAATGTTTTGATAACTGGTAAACAGAAAACGTGTCACTAATAAATTCGTTTTTAATTTTTATTAACTTTTAAATTATGACCGTAATAGCAAATTTTTATAATAATATTTTTTATTAATATTATAGTAATAATTAATGGAAAATAATAAAAATATAAATAGATTTTAAATTCAAATTTTTAAAGGTAATAGAAAATTGTATTCTATGAAAATATAACAAAACGAAAAATAACACTGTATTTGCTTATACAATGATTAAATTATGATCAAGAAAATCACTGTTCTCAAAAGGAGTCTCTGACAAACCGAAAATTTGTGAATTCTTCATTGCTTTTCTCGATCGGTAGATTCTTTCCTTTCCTACTTTACATTTTTTGTACTATACATTTTTTTTTTTTTATTGCCTCCGCGTATGTGCTCCGTCGACACCTTATAATTATTTCCCAATATTAAAAACATAAAAATATAGTTTACTTATATTTTATCATATTGTACAAATACGACAGTTCAAATACCTATTAAAATGTATACCGGCAAAATACGACGTTTAGTGAAAATATAGAATGCCACAAATAAATTAAATATATTTTTTGGGACGAATCCAATGAGCAGCATATGATCGTATAGTTATAGAAGTGTGATACTGTTTTATCATTAATTTAATTATTATTCGTTTATTCTAATCGGAAATGATGAGATTTCGTAATTAACTGTTCCTATGACGGATGGGAAAATAAAAAAACAGTTTTAGCTTTCGAATGACCTAAAAACCACAAATGTGATGTGTAAAACTATTTACTCGTATTATTTGATTCACCGCACTTCATTATAACGATATTACCAAACTTCTTATGTTTAAGTGGACCGTGATTCCTCATCAAACCTCGTTAGAGTCGCATCCGTTTGTTTTTTTTGTTGGATAATTGTGAGTACATTATTATTGAATCGTTTGACATGAGTTCTACATGAAATTTCTGTAAATTCCTTCTGCATACTATGCTGTATTTTTGTTCTGCGCGTTATTATGGTATTTACTTATTATCAAAAAATAGTACTAATTACAAATGATTTATGTACACATAATGATATACATATTATATGGTTTATAGCTTGCCAAACATTGAGGTTCAAATAAATAAGAATTTGCATGTAAAATTTGATGACTATAAAGGAGAAGATTACAATATTATATTATACTTGGTTAACAGTTCAAAATGTATTTTATTCCATATTTTTGCCCTGTAGATTAAAAAATAAAGCGATCCATGTTATATATTTGTACATAGCAATTTGTGTTAAAGTGTTCATACGTAGTACACAACATTTATGTTGTAAATATTTCAAAAACCGTACGAATAAACTTTACGCATATTCAACTGTTTTGACGTAAAATAATGTACATACAAATCAAGCATGCATCGTTTGTATTCGTGTTCAGTTTTTATGTAAATATTTGTTACCTATACATTTTTTTTCTGTTTTTTCGGTTAATTCAGTGGAATTGGATTTTAAAATGGCGTTTATTATATAAATAAATAAATATATATGTTTGCACGTTATGATATTTCTAGTAAAACTGAATAATATGTTTTTAAATTCAGGTGTCATGCGGTTTTTAGGATGTATCAAGTTTTTATCAGAGAGTATTAATTTTCTAGTAAAAACGGATTTTATACCGATTATTAAAAAAATAAAATAAAATATAATATAATAACCTCTTGATGCATATTGGTACATATGATGCCATGTTAAAAATCCATATTTAAACATAATAAATTCTGTTAACATTTTGATTTTTTCAACTGGACACTTTGTTTATATGTCAGTATGATAATATCATAAAATATACCTTTATTTTGTGATCACTAACGAAAATTTATTTCAAAATTTGATACCCAAATACTGCCGTATACAAATATTTTGCACTTTTTTAATTTTTATAACTTCAATTATAATTGAGATAATGATATGACATTTTTTTGCCCAATATTATCTATATTATTCCATATGTTAAAGCATTCATCATTAGATTATAAACATTTTCAACGCTGTAATATCGTGTTATTTATCCGTCATCATATGTACCACTGTGTATGTGAGGAACGATTTTAATCATTATATTTATATTGAATAATATTTTTTTTTCAAATACGTTTTGCTTACATTTGTTTCAATTGACGATATGATATCGTTCAAAGGTAAAAGTTATTTGAAACAATATATTTAGTCAAAACCAAAAAAGTGGGGGTTCCAACTTCCATACTCAAAAATAAAAATATTATAAATCAAATAAGTAGTTACTTATATTATAAAGTTTTATTATGTAATAGTAAATTAAAATATTTATGGTTATATTAATTAATATAATATATTTTAATATATTAATAATAAAATTAATTAATATTAATGGTTTCTTAAATTGAATTGGTTTAAAAAATTGTATTTAATTTTTTTCTAATAACTATATCACATTTACATTAAAAAAAAAAATTGGTAAAAAAAAAAAAAAAAAAAACCGGATGGGCCTCGCTCTGCTGTACAGTTAGGGGTGGAGTGCACCTCGCTTATAGGATAGGTCATTATTATAATGGATTTGTTAAATTTGAATGCAATGATAGATATCATTGTATACGAATAACGATTCTGAACGGAGTTCATATGTTAGTCTAGAATATAATACAATGTTATTTATAAATATTATATAAGTATATTTTATTTTTAAACGAAAAATTTAGAAAAACCGAAAATTTAAATTGTCTATAAATAAGTCAAAATATGTCAAAATACTTTGAAATTTTAACCATGTATAGAAAACGTCAATATAAAGATTTAATGATAATTTCAAGTTGTTGCGGTTTTTCGTTTTTGAGTTAGGGCATTTTAAAAAAACCGATATCATTTGTCAGTCTAGAACATTCTACATTATATTATATTTTACATGTAATTTTATGTCAATATTCGATGTTCAAACGCTTATAAAAAAAAATTGTGCCTATGGATTTTAATAATTTTTGAATGACATTAAGAACTACTTCTGTGGAATCTTCGATTAAATTTTCAAGTATTTTGTAGAAGCCAAATTTTTTTTATCACCGATTATAAAAATAAAATGTAAAAAAATCGAATATTTTAAATGACTATAAGTGGCTTAAAAATCAATATAATATTTTGAAAAAAATATTGCATAAAATAAATACCAATCTTAACAGCTGGTAGAAATTTCAAAAATCTGCGACTTATACTTTTTGAATGATAACAAATATTTAAAATCGTCTGAGAATAAATCGCTATTTTATGCAATTTCGTAAATATTTAAATTTCAAACAGTCGTACAATTTTTTCCTCTTAGTCTGGTAGAAATTTTTTTAAAGATTTTTGAAGAGTAGCTCATAGATAACCTAGTGTTAAAATTTTGAACCTTAAGTATGAACAAAAAAAATTTTATGAATTTTTATCTACAAAATAACATGCAAATTATCGTGATTTTTACACATTTTATACAAATTTGAGAATTAAGGGCTTATAAAAAAAAATTGAGTTAACCGATCACCGATATTTTTTAGTTACGATAAGTTTAACTTATTATAAACCTAGTATAAAATTTTCAAGAGTTTTCGCTCAATCAATTAAATTTTATAGATGTTTAAAAACAAAAATTTAACAAAAATCGAAAATATAAATTGTCTATAAATAAGTCAAAATATGTCAAAATACTTTTAAATCTTAACCATGTATAGAGAACGTCAATATAAAGATTTGGTGAAAATTTCAAGTTGTTGCGGTTTTTCATTTTTGAGTTAGAGCATTTTAAAAAAAACCGATATCTTTGTCAGTCTAGAATATTATACAGTATATTATATTTTACATGTAATTTTTTGTCAATATTCGCTGTTCAAACGCTTATAAAAAAAAATTGTGCCTATGGATTTTAATAATTTTTGAATGACTTTAAGAACTACTTCTGTGGAATCTTCTATTAAATTTTCAAGTATTTTGTACGAGCCAAATTTTTTTTATCACCGATTATAAAAAAAAAATGTAAAAAAATCGAATATTTTAAATGCCTATAAGTGGCTTAAAAATCAATATAATATTTTGAAAAAAATATGACATATAGGAAATACCAATCTTAACAGCTGGTAGAAATTTCAAAAATCTGCGACTTATACTTTTTGAATTATAAAAAATATTTAAAATCGTTTGAGAATAAATCGCTATTTTATGCAATTTCGTAAATATTTAAATTTCAAACAGTCATAAAATTTTTTCCTCTAATTCCGGTAGAAATTTTTTTAAAGATTTTTGAAGAGTAGCTTATACATAACCTCGTGTTAAAATTTTGAACCTTAAGTATGAACAGAAAAAATTTTATGAATTTTTAACTACAAAAAAACTTGCAAATTATCGTGATTTTTACACATTTTGTATAAATTGTAACTTTGAGCACTTATAAAAAAAAATTGTGACTTACGATTTTAGATTTTTTTTTATCAGTTAAGGAACAACTTATAAGAAACCTTGTATTAAATTTTCAAGATTTTCTAGGCAGCCAAAAAATTTTTATCGTTATTTAAAAAAAAAATACTTAAAAATATTGAAAATTTCAATTGTCTATAAATAGCTTAATAAAAGTCAAAATACTTTGAAAATTTAATGGTGTATAGAGAACGCTTATCTAAACATTTGGTGAAAATTTCAAGTATTTACATCGATTAGTTTTTGAGTTATAGCAAAATAAAAAATTTGATTATGTCAAAAACTGGTTTTGCGTAAAAACTCCCGTTTTTCCCAAATTTTTTATGGTTTTTCCCGTCGCATTTAAAAAATATTGGAAATTTTTAACTTTTGACCCCCCAAAGTACCAAATAGATTCACTTTCCTTTCAGAAAAGTTGCTACATAAGGCAATCGAAGCATTTTTACTGCCCCAAAACGTGTCGACAGACACAAAAAAAAAAAAAAAAAAAAAAAAAACACACATCATTGTAAAATCAATACATTCTTCACTCCGTTCAGAATCTAATATGTGCATTAAGAGAATATATTTACGGTTCGAATATCATTTTTATAATTCAAATTTTGTGTTACGATTAAAACAAGTGATCGTAGTTATATTTTTTTAACACTTGTGTTTTTATGGAAATTTCTTACATAAATAATGTTTGCTTAAATGAAACAATATCACTCTTTATAAAATATTAAATACAATTCGTCGTGTAGTTTTACATATAAAACGATTGGTAGAATATAATATAGTGCCATTTATGTAATTCGGTAAAAATAATAAAAAGTGATAAAAAGTAAAAATAACAATATCTTTAACAAGTTATAACTCTTACGAGAATAGTTCAGATAAGTATATTACTCGAAGCTGTCATCGCAAACATAATAATTTAATAACAGGTCATATTTTATAAGCTAACGCGTAACAAGCAATGTTTTATTAAAGCCGTTGGAATTAATAATACTGCAACTTCGATCGTTCTTTTGAATTTTTTTTTCAACAAAACGTAAAACCGAATAATTGCTGATACCGTAGCTGTTTCATCGATTGGTACGCTTTTTAATGTCAACAGTATAAAAATATACTCAAGACACTTCACTCAAAATTTAAAATTACGATATTTGACGTGAAGAAAATAGCTCGGTCAGATAATAAAAATTGTATATTTTAAAACAACTATATGTTAATTTCTCATTTTCTCCGACCGTACGCGAAATAATTTTATGTGATGGATTGTTTGTTACGAAATAAACACCAGAAACGACTTTAATATACGAGTAATGATAGTTTGTTTCGTTTAGAGAAAAAAGGTTCTACAGTTTTTTGCCTACCAGTTCTTTAGACAATATATTTGAAAGGCTATTTGTTACACTAGTATCAATTTATATATATTTGTATTACAAAAACCATTTGATATTTGTTCAATGAAATATATAAACTAGTTTTTGTATTATTTTTTCGTCTAGGCAATCATAAAATCCTATATACTATATTTGAATTACTTAAATAAAATTGATAAACTCAATTATTGTCATATAAATCGATTTTAATAGTTTCAATAAACATTTATTGGCTATTAATAAATAAATTATAAATTATAATTTATATTTTTCTTTTCATAAAGATGCTGTAATTAATGTTATGAATGAGCATATACAATTATTATTGTTGACCTTAAACTATTTTTGAGTTATCGGTTTTTAATTTAATTCGACTGATCATGTTTGTTTGTATAATTTTACATTATACCACGTGGATACTGCATTTCAGATAAAATATTTCCTATAACAACGTCACAAAATTTGTGAGTTATGATTTTTGTATGATGTTTGCTCGCACTTACTTTAATCGTGGTCATACAAGAATTTTATAAATATTAGCTTAGTACTATACCACTATTATCCAGATCTTATTCATATTACCCTTTTACGTTACAAACATATGATGATTTTGAGTGTTTATAATATTTATACGTGATAAAATTAATATTTCTATTACAGTATTATCAGTCCAAAATCCTCTATACTATAAATAAAGCATCCATCGACATGTCAAATAAGTTTCTACATAAAGTTTTAGCCAATTATCCTATCCACGGATTAGTTAAAATGTATAGTAAATGTTTTTAATGGTTTTACTCAAATCTAAAAAAACACGCAAATCCCTTAATCAATGATCTTGCGTCTATATATCTACCCGGTAGTTTACAAAAAAATGTTGAAAAGCATTGGTGTCGTGACTTATTTTCTTAATATCCAAATAATTCTATAAAAAATTTCAATATTTTCTTTCCCCTTTTTTCTTAAACTATTTATAACTGTGGAAGTGCTTTCGCTGGAAAGTAATTTGAATCCATCCTTCCAGTCAAAAAATGTCATTAAATCCAAATAAATAAATTTACTCGACATCTTATTTACATCATACTTACATATAAATTAAAAAGTCTTGAACATAAAAATGTGTTTGAAATTAAATCAATTAAATTTTGTTTTATATTTACATTATCAATTTGCATAAATATATAATAAGAGCTTTGGGTATTACGTATTTTTAAGGTTTTTAATATACTCCTTTTGATTATTTTTTTTTTTTAAATAAAATATATACTAAAATACCTGCGATTCTCTCAGTGTCTTATTTCCTACTGATAAAATCATAACTGAGTGATTGCATTTTTGTTGTACACCAGAATTCAAGTTGCTCAAACTAGTTTAACATTTTAACGGGATTTCCTCAAGGCAGCCATATTGCTTTATTTCTTTAACGCATTTATTCATGACGTCCCAAAAACATATTTTACAAATTTGGCATTTACGCTTACGACACTGCAATCTTAGCTCCAATGAAAATCCCACAATAGTAGCTAATATATTATAAAGATATCTTAATATTATCTACCTAGGAAAAAGTAGTGGATAATCAAAATTAATGAATCCAAGTCTTCATTCATACAGTTTGCGTTAAAAAAAGAGCATGTCCACAAGTTACAATAAACAATATTCCAATTCCTGTACGCTTTAAAAATAAAATACCTAGGTCTTATTTTAGTTAAAAAGCTAATCCGGAATCCCCAAATTAAAATTAATATAAAGCCTATACACGCACCTCCATCTACTAAGGCCACTCTTGTAATCTTAAATGAACAAAAATAATAAACTTTTATAAGTCACTACCTGAATCATTATGGGGAGATTTAAAATCATTCAATCTAAAAATCAATTATTCAAATTATTCAAAAAAAATCAAGCCTTTCAATTCATCTGTCTCCGTCTACTTTCCTCTTTACCATAGTACATAAACAAATAATAAAAACATTCTGGGTGTTATCACTGGGTAATTGTCCAACTTATATTAACCACTTATCTTTATATATTTAAATTTATACTTATCGTATATATATATAATGTAGGCTTGATTTTTTTTTTGTATTGGAGAGTTTTAAATCTCCCCATAATTGGATACCATAGTGGTTTAAGTAGTGACTTATAAAAGTTTATTATTGTTGTTCATGTAAGATCACAAGAGAGGCCTTAGTAAACGGAGGCGAGTAATTAGGGCTTTACATTTATTTTTAATCTGGGGATTCCGGGTTAGCTTTTTATCTAAAATAAAACCTATGTATTTTATTTTAGAGCGGACAGGCATTAGAATATTGTTTATTGTAACTTGTGGACATGTTCCTTTTTTAACGCAAATTTTATAAATGAGAACTTGAATTCAAATATTTTAATTATCCACTACTTTTTCATATTATACTGGCGACTATTGTTAGATTTTCATTGGAGCTACGATTGCACTATTGTCAGCGTAAGTGCTGAGTTCATAAACTATGTTTTTGAGATTTCATGAGTAAATTCGTGTTGAAAAAAAAAAGGAAGAAATATCACTGCTTAAAGGAACTCCGGCTAATTGAACTAGTTTGAGCAACTTGAATTCTGGCATGTAACGAAAGTGCGATAATTTATTTATGATTATCACTATAAGTATATTTAGTAAATTTAACTAATGCACTCTACATTAAGGTACACTACTCTAGTAATATATAATTTTTTATTAATTTTATGCATTGCCTAAATGAGGTTCAGTGTTTTATAAATTACCTAGTCTTTATAAAAATGTTATACTTTTTCTGCTCATTTTTGATATTCTAATGAATGCCTAGGTATTTTATAGAATGCCTGATTCAATACTTAACTGGTAATATGTATATACATGTAATTCTAATTTATTAAATTTGATAATAGTTAAACTTATAAGTTAGAGGTCGAATAGTATTCATTGTTGATGTCTTGATGTTTGAATAAGGTGTTCAAAAAATAAACAAATACAGCAAAATAAATTTTAATTTCTCAGTACGAACAATATATTTGTATTTTTTTGACATTTGTCTCATCAAAGTTTAAAGCTCTATGTTTAATTTTTTTTATTTAATGTTTTTGAATATTAAACACAATTAGATTTTGCGCAATCGGTGTTAAGTAAATATTTGAGAATTTCTATTTAAACTTTAAACAAGTTATTTATTTATTTTATTTTCATTTTCTTATAATAAACGATGATGTGAACCAAAACAAACACGTGTAAAATGGAAGATTCAAAAGTTTTACTTAAGTGAAGTATATAATCAAGATGTACATATTTGAAAAGTATTACTATATATAATACAGTAGCTGTATAGTTCCACCAAGACAATATAGACATTGTACAGGTATAATAGTCGTGTGTCAAAATCTATAACTATAGAACACCGTTAACAAAACTTTTAAATTCGGTTTGCGTCCAAGTTTTTCCTATTATTTTCTTTACATTACTGAAAACCGTGTGGTTATAAACTGTACGTACTACTTGGGTAACGGTTTCATTTGTTTTAGGTTTCAACGTCCATCACTTTCAGAGTACTCATACACGCACACAAAGATCAATGCCGTTACATTCATTAATTTCACTTTTCGAACGTATGCGATACGTCTCGGTATTCTAATTATTGTTTAACAAATTATTACCATTCATGTGCTGTAGGTACTCGACCAGCAAAAGTTTCAATTTTATTGTTATAGACATGCCTTCTGCTGCATCACCAGTGTGCGGTATATGTAGGACGATTTATTTTATGTAAGATATTTGCCAATATAAGTATGTTTTAAGTGTCTCGCGTGGAAAAAGTGACTCTGTATTATATAGAAATGAAGGTATATCCAAGGGAGAATTCAAATGTGTAGGTTTTTTTTTATGTGCAAAATAAATATTGAACGTTACACGTGTCGGAAGTACGCGCTTCGTGTTTATTACACAATATTTTACTCGTTGAAAAAATAAGAGCCTATCAGTAGTGGTTCGTGAGTTTTGGTAGTGGAGGTGCAACTTTAAATACAATACCCCTAGTCATAGGTCTAACAAATTAAGTATAATGAAATAATACACTATACACCTACGATTATTTTTAATCTTAATATTTCATTTGTCAAAGTATCTTAAACAAAGTACCTATATAATTATATTGTAGTATATAATATTATAAAATTTAAAAATAAATAATTTACGCAGTTATTTTATGAATAAAATACATGCGCCTGTTTTTTGCTGATGAAAACTTGTCCTACTAGTGTCTAGTCGCAAGCCGCAGTAGAAAATAGAAATACAATTTATAATGTCACAGACGACGCTACTGGTCTTCCAAAACACGTATATAAGAATGCAGTTTTAATGGACCCGCACGCACATGATTGTCACACCCTAACCTATAAGTTACTCGTATAATATATGTTGGCATAATAGTTCGGACGACGCTATTAGTCGTCCAAACACTGCTCTGTGCTCGTGTTTACATGCGTACACACTATACCAGTGACGAACTTAAGGGATTGAGTAGAGAGTAGGCCTCTCTACTCAGACTCTTTTCATGATCCATCAGATGTTCATTATAGCACATCGTGTGACTAAAACTTTTATGAGGAATACAATTTAAAAATAAATATTGAAGGGTGTGATGGATATGCTAATATGACGGTGCAATAAATAAATACAAAATAATGCATTTATACTTATTTAAGTATTTTTTAACAATGTAATGAAAAAAAGAAAAATGTTGACCCTTTCCCCCTCAAAAAAAAAAAAAAACCAAATCTCAAATCTACTATACGAGTAAAATGTACACAATAAATTACATAATATTATTATATGTAATAATTATTTGAAAAATGCAGTTTAATAAAAGTTTTTTTTAAAAAAAGTATAAATATACAAAAAGTTTTCCTTTTTTATTAATATTAGTAGGGTCCCGTCGTCCAAGATACGATCTGTCACTAAATCCAAAAGGATTTTTACGTCATTCGGAATAATGATATCAATTTTCATCATCAAGGTGCGTTTAATAATCGGCACTCAAAGTCAAAACAGTTGTACCTGTTTGATCTTACAACGGAATTTATTTCGATAAATCGAGTGTTAGATTCTAAATTTGTGAAGTAAATCCTATTTTATAATGGTGAATTTAATCAAATTGTGGTTTTCTCTGCATGTGTACCTGTTTTTGGTGACCAATTAAATACATGTACTTATATGTCATCGGAATAATGATACATAATCCAAAAAGTGAAAAGTTTCCAAATATTACAGTTAAACACTCTGAAAATGAATTTTGCTTTCCAAAAAACAGAATACTATACTTATTATGGTGCCACATTGTTGATGATAAAAACATCATTATCAAAAAAGAACAAGGTAAATTTAGTAAGTATAGCAAATATAGTTTGGTTGTATTATTGTTATTATCTATTTTAAATTAATATATTATAATACATATTTTTATCAAATAGTATAAACTATATAGTATATACTTATTTATGTTTGGATATTCGTGAAAAAACTTGTTCTGTTACTTTATACGGTGAAAACAAGCAAAGGAAAATAATTTGGAACGTGGTGTATCAACAGCATTAACATGTAAGGGTTAGATGGATCAGGGCCTCGAGACTGAGTTCTTTTTAAAGGCCTCAAAAGTAGAGGCCTTAAATTTTCTTAATGGCATTTTATAAAATATCAAAAAAATTGAATTATAAAATATCGAAAAATTATAAACAAATTATATGAGAGTAAAACAAAATAATATAATTGTCTATTTGACATAAATTTATTTTTAACTCATTCATATAATTTTATTAACTTGTGTTGAATAAATATATAAGAAGTATGTCAATTTTTAGTAGTTGCACCCTGAACAAGGCATAAATCTGGCATTGGTCAGAGTGTGAAAAAGTAGTTATTGTTGATTTACAGCGACGTGCAGTTTTTTTTCGGAAATCGAGGCAATAAATTACTTCAATAAATTTCGTGTAGTTGCTTTGTACACAAAACAACTTCAATAGATAGAAAATTCGTTTTTCTTATTTTACTGATTGAGATATTTTCGTGAATCTATAGTTTTTTACTGTATCTTACGATTCGAAAATGAAAACCATTAAGGAATAAAGAAAAAAAAATATTAAAATGTTCACAAATAAATTTAAAATACACTGAAATTCGCATTAAATCGTTTTTGAAATGCAATACAATCGTGCACTATTAATTTAATGTTAAAAGTAATAATGATTATTAATGATATAATAATATATATAATTTATTTGAATAATTTAAATAAATATTTTTTTCGATTATGCTATGTTATAGTTATTGAAAATACAAAAATCAACAAATCGGAATGACAGTTTATTATAAACGCCCATTTTATGTATAGTATAATAAAATTTAAATAAAAGGTATTGGCCTTAACTACGTATAACAAACATATATGATTGTTGTGAGTATCAGTATTATATTAATATACTGTTTTAATATATTTATTTTTCTTTAATACTTATATTCTTCACATAAAATGTAAGAACGACGAGCTGGATGTAAAACACTTAAGCACTTGCATTAACATGAAAAATAAATAAAAATTTTTGGTTAATTATATAGTTTTTAATAAAACATCAAAAACAAACAATCAAAAACATTTTGTTTTAACAACTGTAGAATTTTATATCGAATCGATACTTCTAACGAATCATATTAATTATTGTAAGTGTAACATATCATTAAATATTTTAAAATATTATTAATATATATCTAAAATTTTATAAATGTGTCATATTTTAATACTTTATTAATTGTATTAAAAATTAGCAACAAACAACAATAGTACTTATTTATTTATTTTAATAAAAATATCTATTATATATTATACTATAACTTATGGTTTGCTAATTTATTTTAAAATATAGTTTTTTAATATAAAAAAATGACAAATTAAGATTGAAGAATTTAATTGTTTCAATTGCAATACTTCAAAAACAATTCTATAATTTATAAAACAATTATTGTATCACAAAGAAAGTTGTGTTGAGAAAATTGTCATTTATAAAATATGAATATTATTATGAGAAAAACGCTTCAAATAATATCTTTATTAAAACTTTTAAAATAATTGTTTGTTTAACATTTTAAAATAATATTTTTAAATTAATTCACACTCATCAAAAATTCTTACTTTTGATTTGAATTGTTTACAACTACGAAATCGTAATATCATTCTCACTCATCATCGACGTATGGATTTCATATCTGTTTTAACACAATGTACTGGATATATACGGTGAAATTTTAGAATCATAGAATTAATATTATGGCTATATTGATTATAAGCGATTTAATTTTTCTTATATTCAGTAACTAAAAATGAAAAAATCGATAAACATCAATAAACATCTATATTATCTTTTTGTATTTATTGTTTAATACAATGATTGAAAGTATACTGATAAATTACTGTATCTGTAAATGTTAATATTTAAACTATTAAAAGTATTCATTTTATAAGTTATAGCCTTGTGTAAAAAAAAAAAAGTGATTATACGAGTATGTAATGAGTATATCTGACTATGAATTACGGAAATGATCGTAATACGTAATAAGTAGATAATAAAAATAAATCACTTAGTATTTCTCAACTTTTGTTCATCTTTGATGATTTAAATACTAATATTTTATAAGATCTAAGTACATACTTAGAATTTATTCTAGGTTTCAATTTAACGCATGAATTTACTAAAGAACCCTTTTTTTAAAGAGTTTAGAGTTAAAGAAAATTAAAATGATGTTAAATTCTGAAAATCTATGTTGTTGTTCTTATTATATATATTTAAACTACTCATATACTTTAGCTTAATATATATTTATTATTTCATTTAAGACACAAATCATATTTTTATTTGAAATTTTGAAATTTTAATATAAAAAAAAAAAAAAAAAAAAACAATTATATTATAAAACACATTTACACAAACTCAACGAAAAATTATAGGAATGAATTATTTATGGAAGATTATTTATGTTTTAATTCAATTAAAACACGGATTATTGAGTAAACTTAATATTAGGCTAATGGACTTATAACCAAATTTCTATAAAGTTTGACATTTAATAATAGTTTTTCTAAAACAATAAATATAAATAAATGTTAAAATATAATAATAATTTTGGCAAACTACTTAAGAAAACAGCATTGTTATACTTTTAGGAAATATCAAATAAAAGTAAACACGTATAACAAAAAATTGTGTCATGGTACCTTTTTAGTTTATTTCACTTTATGTACATTTTATTGTATCTTTTGGTGATGGTGATTTTTAATATTATATAAATTGGAAAATATTTTTATGTTAAAATTATTATAATATAATATTTTAAGTGTATCACATACTTCGTTTATGAGTAGGCGAAGAAAAAAAAAATGCTTATGAATTTAAAACTTAAGACTGTAAATAAGTCTGTACAAGTGAATCGGTGTTTCTGTAATATTATTTTTACACAAATCGACCCTGTTACTAACGATAAAAAAAACACTCAAATAATAATGTACAAATTATGGACATCTAAATTACAAGTTTGAAATAAAATAATTAACAAAACATTGGACAAAACTCACTTTTCAAAAAAAAAAAAAAATTATTTCAATACGACACTCACGCAATATGTCTTCTTCGAGGTATACACTTGAGCAACTTAAACTTATATTTTATTTTTTAAGAAAAAAGCTTTAGGCTGTAGAAGTGATTATTGGTGACACTCGTATGTTTGAACATATTTCAAAATTATTCACGACCAGATCAATTTATTCACATGGCTTACCCAAGGATTAACTTACAGGCACCTCTATTTATGATAATTTGGTTAATTTTCACAATTTCAACAATTGCCTGTCTTAATCCTCCTCCAAATCCTATACAAATGTCTCCAGTATATTGCTGGGCTTAAGAATAATACTAGGCCGGGTGTCGAATAATTTACCGAACGCTACTCTAAACTGTTTGCTCATACAGCAATAAAATACAAAATTTAGTGACGCGTTCAAGAGGGCTAACATGTCCATTAACTCGCCGAATAAATTGTAACAAGTTCGGAAAAAACACCTTCCCAATATTCCACTTAGGAGACCCAGTATTCCTTGAGGGAATTCCGTGGCGAGAAATAATAATAACACTGCGATCATTATACGACTTGTTCGATCCATTCTTTTCTTCAGTTTCATATTTCTGTTGCGAGCCATTTGCTGTTGAGTTGGGAGTCGCTTTGCTTTTCTTTCGGACGCTTCACTCAATGCATTTATCTAAACATTTAAATAAAATTTTTTTTCTACAAACAAACATTTTCTAAATGATATTTTTATCTATTTTCTTACAAGATTTTGGTTCAAACTAAAATGTTTGAAATGTTTAGAGTCATTGAATATTTTAGAAAACGCTAATTTTCTTAGGTTTCTCCGGATTTGATAGATAGGTGAATAAGTTTCAGTATTTATATTTCAAACGATTATAATCGTGTGAAATTTTCTATTTAAAATATATCAGTGTGATATATAAAAAAAGAATAACACAGTCCAACAAAGTAAAACATTGTACAGGTGTTTTAAATTCGGCGAAAAAAGTTTTACTTTTATTTTTTAGATTATTTATCGTGTCCGTGACACAACAAATAAATGTAGTGCTTTCTGGATTGTCCACAATATAGGGTATTATTTAAAAACCACCCGTTTATTTTTATTAAAATGTATGTTGAAAAGAAATTAAAAAAAAGTAAATATCATTTTTAAAAGCTTTGGAACTGTTGTACGATGTACCAAAGTATATTTTGTTAAAATAATAATAAACGGACACGTTATTTTTATCGAAAGAAATGTAAAATTCTTAATGTTATTCACGCAATTATTAAACGTGTCTATTATCAACAGTTAGTTAGAAATTTATTAGTTATCCAAAATTTTTTTTATTACTACCAATATGTGTACGTTTTTCATATATTTTTGTCGTGTATTGTATCGAAAATCGGGGACGTCGGGAGAAGAACGCTCACAAAATTATTGTGCTGCCCGGAGGCAAAAGTGCGTTTTTAACGATTAATTGATTTTATAACGAAGTCGTATAAGAAACAAGTCATATCAAGTAGTACATGATAATGATTAAAACTTACCAATGATATCGTTACGACCGTTAATATTAGACAAGGCAGCAGTTTGATGATGACAGCGTACGTCCATAAGTGCATCATATATATCAGCTCGTGGTTTACCCGGGCCAACCGGCTCAAACCCAAATGGTACAGTGTTGATATGGTACCGTTCTCGATGACTTTCGTCTGCAGTATTTCGAACACCAGAAACGTCGGGCTGCAAATTATGAACGGCAGGAAGTAGGACAGCTTGATGGCTATGCCGCACCGTTGATCCGAGCATATGGTGTGCATAGAATTGGGCAATCTGTAACACGTTTAAATACGGATAACATTGAATGAGAAGAAAACAAAACGGTTTTTCGAATTGTCGATCACTGACAGATGAGATGTTACAACTCGTCGATGCGATGAATACGCGTTATAACTAGATATGGGTAAAGTGTAATTGAGAATTATACTTGCCTAGCTCCCATTAATTATTATATAGTAGTAAAATACATAAAAAAAAAAATTAAAGATCACTTAATTTAATAAATTAAATTAATCACATCATTTAATGAAAATGGTATTATTAATTTTAAACTCAAAAGTACTGCATATAGTTTATACCTTCTACTGATGATATAATTTAATTTATCTATGTCTACTGGCATATAACCCTCATGCTTTAAAAAATGTATGTATGCTTTAATTCATAAGCAAGGAGATAAATTGTAATTTAGTACCTGTAGACCATTCTCTTTTTCCTTAAATAAATAAAAAAAAATATACGAAAAATGCATTAAACATAGAATTATGAGTTTTCATTATAAAAATTAATTTTTCTCTAAAAATCACTTTGAGTTTCTAGAGAGAAAATTTTCAAAGGATATTCAATTTTTCCTTTATAAAAATATTCAGGAAATTTTAAACTAAAATAATAAGGTATTGGATATATTTTTTTAATATTTAAAAAGGTGAATAATCGTGTAAACCATAAATGATCACTAAAAAAATTGAACTATGTCAAAATTCGAGGTATTACAAATAATTTAATGATCTCATCTCCAAGTGATCGATACTTAATAGTTAAAATTAATGATAAACTAAGTCAACCTTTATCTGTTTAGCATGGTTTTCCACAGGAAACAGTTCTGAGTTTGGTGTTATCTATAAAGAACTAAATGTATTCGCTTTTGATAAGATATTAAAAAATAGTTTTTTATTACTTGTATATAAACATATAATGTTACATTAATATGTGAACATAATTTCAAAAGTAGATTTAAAAGAAATGTAAATATAATTTTATCAAAATTTTATAAATCTATTAGTTTAAAAAACTTCTATTAGGTATACTTATATAACTTCCATTATTTTGTGAAAGATATGAAAATTAATATTAACGTCTTTCAAAACTATAATAATTTTAAGTAATGAATATTAAAATTAATCTTATTTCTTACTTTTTAAATAATGTATAGTTATATTAGTTATATTCTAAATAAAAAATAAAAAAAAAAAAATAGGAAATTCGTTCTTTATTTTATATTTACAAAAAATAATGTATTTTCTACTATATTATCCAAAAAATGGTTTCAATAATAGTTGTTCATAAAAATTATCATTGCAATTTTCATTAAAATTTGGAGAACATCCATTTACATTTTTCGAAAGTGAGCTAAAAAAATTATAAGCGTAAAAAACACTGTTTAAAAATTTAAATGAATAAGGTATTACTATACTTAGCATATTAACAATTTAATGGCAAATTTTAATATTTATAGCCGTAAAAAAGTAAAATATATCTCTAAATTATAATTTATAAAACTAAAAACAATACAATACTAAATATAATATTTCCCCTACTTCTCAAAAATCAAATATCTTGGACTCACTCTCGATTAAAGATTAACCTGGGCTCATCACATTTGAATCAAAAAATTAGCACTGAATCATCGTCTCCGTCTCCTAAAACCCTTATTAAGCAATAATAACTTCACCTCCATTAAAACCAAACTCCTGATTTACAAAACACTTCTCAAACCCCTATAGACCTACGGACTCCAACTATGGGGCAATGCAAAAAAGACCAACATACTTAAAATACAAACATTTCAAAACATCGCTCTCCGAAAAATAATGAATGCCCCATCCTACGTGTCAAATCACATCATTTATACTGACATAAAACTCAAATCAATTAACCACGAAGCCAAAACATTTTATAAAAGATTTCATTCCAAACTTAATAATCAACCAAACGAACTCATAACAAACTTGGCCACTCCCACCATACCTGGCAATCCTCCGAGACGCCTGAAGCGTAAATGGTGTCGTGATCTTTTAAAATCAGAAAAATAAAAAAAATCCATAGAAAGTGTCATCGATAGGTGGCTTCTTTCGTCAAATGTTTCCATGTCAAGTTATTGTAACTCTCATCAAATATGCTTATTGTGTCTAATCTGATACATATTGTGTATTGCACATGTTTAAAAATAAAAAAAATAATAATATTTATTGATAGATTTTTTGTTGGAAATTTTACATTAAAATAAAAAAAGAACCGGATGGACCTCGCTCTGCTGTACAGTTAGGGGTGGAGTGAACCTCGCTTATAGGATAGGTCATTATTATAATGGATTTGTTAAATTTGAATGCAATGATAGATATCATTGTATACGAATAACGATTCTGAACGGAGTTCATATGTTTGTCTAGGATATAATACATTGTTATTTATAAACATTGTAAAAAGTATATTTTATTTTGAAACGAAAAATATATTTTTCAATTAGGATGGGTTGGCAGTTGCATACAGCGATATAGTTTGTCAGTCTAGAACATTCTACATTATATTATATTTTACATGTAATTTTTTGTCAATATTCGCTGTTCAAACGCTTATAAAAAAAAATTGTGCCTATGGATTTTAATAAATTTTGAATGACTTTAAGAACTACTTCTGTGGAATCTTCTAGTAAATTTTCAAGTATTTTGTAGTAGCCAAATTCTTTTTATCACCGATTATAAAAAAAAAATGTAAAAAAATCGAATATTTTAAATGCCTATAAGTGGCTTAAAAATCAATATAATATTTTGAAAAAAATATGACATAAAGGAAATACCAATCTTAACAACTGGTAGAAATTTCAAAAATCTGCGACTTATACTTTTTGAATTATAAAAAATATTTAAAATCGTTTGAGAATAAATCGCTATTTTATGCAATTTCGTAAATATTTAAATTTCAAACAGTCATAAAATTTTTTCCTCTAATTCCGGTAGAAATTTTTTTAAAGATTTTTGAAGAGTAGCTTATAGATAACCTAGTATTCAAATTTTGAACCTTAAGTATGAACAGAAAAAATTTTATGAATTTTTATCTACAAAATAACTTGCAAATTATCGTGATTTTTACACATTTTATACAAATTTGAGCATTAAGGGCTTATAAAAAAAAATTGAGTTAACCGATCACCGATATTTTTTAGTTACGATAAGTTTAACTTAATATAAACCTAGTATAAAATTTTCAAGAGTTTTCGCTCAACCAATTAAATTTTATAGATGTTTAAAAACAAAAATTTTACAAAAATCGAAAATTTAAATTGTCTATAAATAAGTCAAAATATGTCAAAATACTTTGAAAACTTAACCATGTATAGAAAACGTCAATATAAAGATTTGGTGAAAATTTCAAGTTGTTGCAGTTTTTCGTTTTTGAGTTAGAGCATTTTAAAAAAAAACCGATATCTTTGTCAGTCTAGAATATTATACATTATATTATATTTTACATGTAATTTTATGTCAATATTCGCTGTTCAAACGCCTATAAAAAAAAATTGTGCCTATGGATTTTAATAATTTTTGAATGACTTTAAGAACTACTTCTGTGGAATTTTCTATTAAATTTTTAAGTATTTTGTACGAGCCAAATTTTTTTTATCACCGATTATAAAAAAAAAATGTAAAAAAATCGAATATTTTAAATGCCTATAAGTGGCTTAAAAATCAATATAATATTTTGAAAAAAATATTGCATAAAAGAAATACTAATCTTAGCAGCTGGTAGAAATTTCAAAAGTCTGCGACTTATACTTTTAATTATAACAAATATTTAAAATCGTTTGAGAATAAATCGCTATTTTATGCAATTTCGTAAATATTTAAATTTCAAACAGTCATAAAATTTTTTCCTCTAATTCCGGTAGAAATTTTTTTAAAGATTTTTGAAGAGTAGCTTATAAATAACCTAGTGTTAAAATTTTGAACCTTAAGTATGAACAGAAAAATTTTTATGAATTTTTATCTACAAAATAACTTGCAAATTATCGTGATTTTTACATATTTCGTATAAATTGGAACTTTGAGCACTTATAAAAAAAAATTGTGACATACGATTTTAGATTTTTTTTTGTCAGTTAAGGAACAACTTATAAGAAACCTTGTATTACATTTTCAAGATTTTCTAGGCAGCCAAAAAAATTTTATGGTTATTTAAAAAAAAAATACTTAAAAATATTGAAAATTTCAATTGTCTATAAATAGCTTAATAAAAGTCAAAATACTTTGAAAATTTAATGGTGTATAGAGAACGCTTATCTAAACATTTAGTGAAAATTTCAAGTATTTACATCGATTAGTTTTTGAGTTATAGCAAAATAAAAAATTTGATTATGTCAAAAACTGGTTTTGCGTAAAAACTCCCGTTTTTCCCAAATTTTTTTATGGTTTTTCCCGTCGCATTTAAAAAATATTGGAAATTTTTAACTTTTGACCCCCCAAAGTACCAAATAGATTCACTTTCCTTTCAGAAAAGTTGCTACATAAGGCAATCGAAGCATTTTTACTGCCCCAAAACGTGTCGACAGACACAAAAAAAAAAAAAAAAAAAACACACATCATTGTAAAATCAATACATTCTTCACTCCGTTCAGAATCTAAAATAAATATATTTGAGAACATAAAAGATGGAAGGACTTGATATCAGTTTTCGATATCGATATCGAAGTACTTTCGATAAATACATTACATCGATATCTGTAAAATTGGACCGATTAAAATATCAAAATAACATATTGTTGTCAAAATTTATATTTTCTTTTAAAATATACTAGTGTTAGATAAAATAAGTTATAAATAACTAAGAAATAATCTTTAAATTTCGTATTGGAATATTTAGTTTCATAGAAAAAAAGTATTGAGTAATGTTACATTAATTATAAAACCTTATGCACTATACCAACATTTTTATAATAATAATAACATTATGTTTAAATTGTCGCATGATTTATAACACATCGAAAAATTGTTAAAGCATCGGAAACTTGCATTATTATATGTAAGTTAAAAATATTTTAGTTCACTCTTAAATATATTAGAACGCTCACGGATACTAAAATATCAGCTGAACAAACTCATTCTAATTTTATTGGTAGCCATAGTTTTGCTCTAATACCTAGTGTAGGAAGAATTTCACGTAGTTTTTATAGGTATGACAAATGATCACTCGTATATATGATGGTATATATGATGGTCGGATATATGATATTTAAGCAACTTTTTATCGCAGTATATTAATAAACATTTTAGTGATGGTACTTATTTTTATTCACTTATTACTTATTTTTTAAGTCTAAAACTGAGATTAAATTTTTTTTGCTCTAAATCTTTTTGCATTAATGAAAAATTCATATTAATCTGTAACCATCGTGTTTATTGATAAATTGTAAAATTATTTATCCATCGTTATAATAACATATGTACAAACAACAGCTCTAACTGACATATATAACACATTTTTCAAATGGAGAAAGTTTAAGCTATAAATAAATATTTTTTGTCAATAAATAAGTTATTTATGTAGTCTAGAGTAAATATTATGTTCAGTAAACTCACTGTATACATTAAATTTAATGAATATATTTAACTTAAAAAAGTTGAGAAGTTATTCAAAGACTATTTCTGAAATACTGTATACTACTATATTATTGACTCATTATTATATTGACTTTTCAATAGAATTTATTGCAAACGTGGTAACTAATGAAGGTAAAATGAGTTTTTAATTTATGAAAGATAAAGTTACTATGAATTTGAATTCTATTTGATTCGTATATTTATTTGAAGTATTCACAGAATGCACCTCTATTTCCAGAAATAATTTATTCCGCGTGTTTAATCAAATACACCCAGAGCGATTATCAAAGTTTTGAACTAAAATATACAGTCTGAATTGTATGTAGCATTAGTGTATACAACATTTTTTTCTCTTGTTAATAATAATAAACATTCATTTAAAAATAAATTAATATAACTAGAATTTAAATTTATTGACATGCAATGTTGGTATAAAAAACAAGATAACAACGTATTTTATATTTGGCGAGAGTGGGGTTGATTTATAATTGAAAAATTAGAACTTTATTTGACTTTTTGAACATTTTTTGTCCTCTATTGTTTAATATTTAATCCAATAATTTTTGACGATAAAAAAATTGAAAGTAAATTTTTATTCTGTTTCTGAATGCATTAGAATGCAATAATCTACAGAAAGCATAACTCTAATGTACAGTTATTTTGTCAAATGTTGGACGAAAAAATATCATGTAAACAATGATTTCATTTCTTTTTGGATATATGTACATATATGTAATAAGTTCATACGGTTTTTACTACTATCATTATAAAAACGGATATATAGTTTGAATAAACACATATTTCACGTGATACATGAATTCCAGGATCATTTTACGATTAAAAAGGATAAGCAACTGCCTTTTGCCTCCGTTATATGGAGATAGATTTTTCTATCGCATAAAATAAATACAAGTAAAATATAATTTAAAATAAAAAATAAAAAATCAGCGTACAATTTCAAATTTTTTATCTTGCCTAAGGGCCACGAAATGCTTAAATCAGGCCATGGTGAATTTAGTGATACGAGTATTAATAGCTCTAATTTTTATTGTTATAATACTACTAAAAATGTGTTGTATATGTATCATGAAATTGATGAATGTCATAAGTTATTTGTGTGCTGAAAAACTGAAATCGACTCATCCGTTATAAACATCTAACCACTGATATTTGGATATTTAAACAAGTTATATACCATTATACAGTATACCATTGTTTCCTGCGTATGTGCATGCACCCAAAACGCAAAACGTGGAATTATTTGTCTGAAAAACGCACAACAGAATAGTTAGCATACGTGAAACGAGTTTCAACACACATTATAAATTATAAATAGTTTTCAGACTTTGTGTCCGAGCCCATCGTCCCGTGGTATACTCTCTTGTTCTATGCGGTCTACTCCGTCAAATGGAAATGTAAACAAGCCCGTTATGTTATCACATTGTATGTTTTATGTATTAACCGTAAGGGATATCTGTGTTAGACTTCCAAATAAGCGTCCGTTAAATATATTTTCGCCGTGATAAAGCAATAATGAATTGAGTCATGCGAGGCGACAGTGTAGCTTGGAAAAAGATCACTATACGACTTTAGTATATGTAAATATGATGAACCGTTAGTACTCGTAGTGCCGAGTAAGCTGGTGGATACTGGAGTGACGGGCAATGGACACGTTCCAAGTTCCCAGCGCAGTATTATAAAGAAACGTGTACCGTAAATGCAACATAACAACAACTATTTCAATAATAATGACGATGCAACAACAGTATAACTTTATTATAAATATTAATGTTACGCATTCAAATTGAAATGGTAAAAAAATTGTGAGATCCGGCCCAAATATTCACAAGTTTTATACTTGATGTTGTATTCGTCATATTCACTTTACATGGTGAAATTGTATTTTATAATAATATGTTTATTTTTAACGTTTTGGTTGTTTAATCATGTAATATATAAAGACGTTGAAAAAAAAATTATACAACTATTGATTATTTTTTACGGATTTCTTGTATTCCGCGCAACAGTATCATATCACACATGATACAAAGTAGTGTTTTTAATTACGACCGAAATTTTTATCGGAGTATGTTTAAGCCGTTAGCCGTTCTATATTATTATTTTTTTCTTGAATTTAATCAATTCTAATATCTACATGACAATTATATAAATCATTTATCTTCAATATCTTAAACGTAGACAACATTAGACATTTCAATTTTGTACTAGGTAAAAAATTTAACACTAGGAAGATCAAATTTTATTCTACGAACTGCTGTAATATATAATACAGAGATTATCAATAGAGATAAATATTTGGGTATATGTAATTGCAACAGATTTACTCTGATTCAAGAAAACATTTGAGCAAAAACATCATAGAAATTTGTTATTATTCGAAACATATTTAAACAATAAATATTATTTTTATTTAAGAATAAATTCTGATTAGTTTCATTTGTATATTTTTAAATATTTTATATCGTATATGTAAGTTAAAATTGTATATAAATAATAGTTTTACATCTTTCTTTATTCAATTCAAGTTCTAATTTTTTTCCAAAAGCAGTGATTGTTATAGTCAGTGAAAATACTGTCAAAATTTTAAATTTTTCTTAATATTGTTGGCTTGCTTATATCAAGGGCTATTCAATGACTATTTAAAACCACGTGTACAGCTTGTTTTATCATTTAATTTATTTATTACATTAAAAAATATACAAACTAAATCCATTTGAACATATATCTTACACAATACATAATTATAATTGTTTCATAATACAGATATTAACTATTTTTATTAATCAAAACAAATTGCAAATAAAAACGGTGGTAAAAATGGATTTTAATAATTTTAGAATGACATTAAAAACTACTTCTGTGGAATCTTCTATTAAATTTTCAAGTATTTTGTACGAGTCAAATTTTTTTTATCATCGATTATAAAAATAAAATGTAAAAACATCGAATAATTTAAATGCCTATAAGTGGCTTGAAAATCAATATAATATTTTGAAAAAAATTTTATATAAAGGAAATGCTAATCTTAACAGCTGGTAGAAATGTCAAAAATCTGCGACTTATACTTTTCGAATTATAACAAATATTTAAAATCGTTTGAGAATAAATCGCTATTTTATGCAATTTCGTAAATATTCAAATTTCAAACAGTCATAAAATTTTTTTCTCTAAGTCCGGTAGAAATTTTTTTAAAGATTTTTAAAGAGTAGCTTATAGATAACCTAGTTTTAAAATTTTCAACCTAAAATATGAACAGAAAAAATTTTATGAATTTTTATCTACAAAATAACTTGCAAATTATCGTAATTTTTAAACATTTTATACAAATTTGAGCTTTAATGGCTTATAACAAAAATATGAGTAAACCGATCACCGATATTTTTTAGTTACGATAAGTTTAACTTATTATAAACCTTGTATCAAAATTTTCAAGAGTTTTTGGTCTGCCAATTAAATTTTATAGATGTTTAAAAACAAAAATTTTACAAAAATCAAAAATTTAAATTGTCTATAAATAAGTCAATATATGTCAAAATACTTTGAAAACCTAACCATGTATAGAAAACGTCAATATAAAGATTTGGTGAAAATTTCAAGTTGTTGCGATTTTTCGTTTTTGAGTTAGAGCATTTCAAAAAAATGTAATTTGTAAAAACGTGATTTTGCGTAAGATTTCCCAGTTTTTTCGTAATTTTTTTATCGTTTTTTTCGATTTTTTTAAAAAGTATTGAAAAGTTGGATTTTAGACTAGCCAAAATACCATCTACATTCATTTTCCTTTCAGATTACTCCGTTCAGAATCTAAAAGATACATATTCTTACAACATAATTTAGTAATAAATATAGTATATAATTAAAATTTAATGTTATTCTGACTACGGTTTCTAGGTTACGGCTGAATATAAAGCGCGATAAAGGCAAATGAGTATTAGGCATTAGACGATAGTTTAAACTTCAAAGATACGAGTATAGCTTTAAAATAAAAGCTATACCACAGTTACTGTCACAGATGAGTGGAATTTATTTTATAAAATTTTGAGTATATTATGTAACTCGAAATATAATATATATTATACTAAATACGACTATAATACATATGTACGTGTATTAATACCTCGCCAAAAACCATATAGGACGTAACTTTTTACAAGCTATAATGATTTATATTAATTACTAGCTGATCACGTGCACTTCGTTGCTCGTTAAATATACCAATTCTATATGACTCAAACTTTGTTCAATTCGTTATTTAATATTCGGTGGATGATGTTCTAGATTTATCTTAAGTTTTCTGTTACCCAGAATAAAAATTCTGATTCGCAGCGGTAGATCGCGGACCTAGTGCTGTTTGTACGTAAGTGTATGATTTAACTCTAATAAAGTATCAAAGTTATACCAAGTTTGACATAATACGGTGGATTAATATAAGGAAAGAAAATAATATAATTAATATAATTAATAGAAATTAATATAATTCTTTCACGTTCATTTCGGTCGTCACGTTCTTGTGCACTTAGATCGGTAAGATCGGTAATTACCTTGGTTTGTAGCATTTCGGGTTTTTCTACCTAAATTGCTTCGTCATATAGAAGGCATATCAAATATAAATTATTGTGTCACATGCAATAATTATTGATCATAGGTAACTTAACACTCTGTACAAAACACGATATACGAATTAAATTCATGTATCAGTTGACAAAAGCAAACTCAGTAGATTAGGTAACAGAAAATCAAAAAAAAACAACACTTACGACATTGACAGTTTGTTGATGTTTCAATTTTCAACTTTTTTAGTAAAAATGTACGTTTTTAAATAATATACATACACGAATCTCTATAATATAAAAATGAATCGCAAAAAGTGTTGGTAAGAACATAACCAATTTGGCCATTTTTTTAGATTCTGAACGGAGTGATGGAATCTATTGGTTTTACAATGATGTGTGTTTTATTTTTATTTTTTTATTTTTGTGTCTGACGACACCTTTTTTGGCAGTAAAAATGCTTCGATTTGCTTATGTAGCAACTTTTCTGAAAGGAAAGTGAATCTAGTTGGTACTTTGAGGGGTCAAAAGTAAAAAATTTTCAATATTTTTTAAATGTGACGGGAAAAACCCTAAAAAAATAAGGGAAAAACGGGAGTTTTTACGCAAAACTAGTTTTCAACAAAATAAAATTTTTTATTTTGCTATAACTCAAAAAATAATCGAAGTAAATACTTGAAATTTTCACCAAATGTTTAGATTAGCGTTCTCTATACACCGATCAATTTTCAAAGTATTTTGACTTTTATTGAGCTATTAATAGACAATTGAAATTTTCAATTTTTTTAAGTATTTTTTTTTTTAAATAACGATAAAATTTTTTTGGCTGCCCAGAAAATCTTGAAAATTTAATACAAGGTTTCTTATAAGTTTAATTACATGTAAAATATAATTCAATGTATAATATTCTAGACTGACAAATGATATCGGGTTTTTTTTAAATGCTCTAACTCAAAAACGAAAAACCGCAACAACTTGAAATTTTCACCAAATCTTTATATTGACGTTCTATATACATGGTTAAGTTTTCAAAGTATTTTGACATATTTTGACTTATTTATAGACAATTTAAATTTTCGATTTTTCTAAATTTTTCGTTTCAAAATAAAATATACTTATTACAATATTTATAAATAACATTGTATTATATTCTAGACAATCATATCATCTCCGTTCAGAATCGTTTTTCGTATACAATGATACCTATCATTGAATTCAAATTTAACAAATCCATTATAATGACCTATCCTATGATGAGTCGCACTTCACCCCCAAGTGTATAGCAGAGCGAGGCCCATCCGTTTCTTTTTTCTTTTTAATGTTCGTTGAAGTCCAAGGATGGTTTTTACAGCGAGAAAAATTCGAATAATTGCTGGGAAGACCCTAAAAACAGCCCTTTTCTTTTTAAAGCAGCTCTTACTGTAATATGGATAATATAATTTTGATCGTTTCCATGGCAATGTAATCACTGATCAAGAACATCATCTATGGTGGTCGATTATTTGTGAGCTCTCTGTTAATGACCGATTAAAATTATACCTAATGATTTGGTAGATGAACAATTTACAATGCCATTACATTTTTTATTCATTATTCGTGTATATTATTTAAAGATGTAAATTATTTACGTACAATTATTCAATTTTTTCTCGCTGTAAAAACCATCCTTGGACTTCAACGAACATTAAAAAAAAAAAAAATTGGCCAAATTGGTCCAGGCGTTGTTGAGTTATACTCTTATCAACACATTTTGCGATTCATTTTTATATTATAGAAGATGTATAAGTTGTGGACCTTTCTCTGAAAAATATGAAAATACACCACTGGTTGGTATAGTAAGCATTGTATCAAAATATCTATTCAAACATTACAAAGAAGCCAAGGTGAAAAGAAGTTAATCCTACAACCTTACTGTAAATATCATCCCGCTAAATTTTCTAAATAAAACCATTGTTTATATTTTAAGCTTCAACCACTTAAGTTTATTTTTCTTATACTCCTAGCCTAGCAATAAACAAGAAGATTAGTAAAGCTCGGTATAAGCTTTTTTGTGACAAGCAAACTTGTTTGTGCGAAATGCACCGTCTAACTAACCTCAACAAAATAATTGGTAGATTAGTATGAGGTAGTAGGTGATGATAGAATTATAGTTGATACGAAATTGAGGAAAAATTAGTTGGTGATTTAATTTGAGTTAAATGATGGTTAATATTATAATTAACCTTACACTACTAAAAACACTTACTCAAAACCATATCCGATGATAACGCAACGTTATTGTAACGCTGAACGAACGTACATATCCCCATCCCCTCGTCAAAGATATTCTAGAAAATTTATTTGCAGAAAATTTGTTCGTCATTTGTTTGAATTTGTTTGATAAATATCAGAATTTGTTCAACAATAGATTTTATACAATACAAAAAACTATAAGTTGGAGCTGGGGACATATGTCTACAGCCCCCACTGGTCTAAATAATTTGAATGTTTCATTTTTTTTTTTACGATCGTTTTGTTTGACGATTTTCAAAACCCTCACTTTACCCCCACTCCCGTTATAAGCAAAAAACCTGATTTCCCGTGTCCGTAGCCCCTACTTTTTGAATATTTAACTTTTTTTTATTAATTGTATTATTTTTTCGTTGTTGTCACTACGAGAAAAAATAATAATTTGGTAGTTGCATAATTTGGTAGCAATGTTCATTTTTATAATATTTGAATTTGACCAATATATAACTTGCCTAAATTATTATTGTTTAGTCAAGCATTCTATAAACATGAATCAAATTCCATGTTATTTATAATTTATAAACTTATAAATTATAAACCACATTATTTTAAGTATACAATTTAATGTTATTTAATGTAAAATAACATATTTCTTAATTTAATTATATTTTGTTATAAATTAAATTAATATAAAATAATTAAATAAAATAGTATAAATATAAAATATATATAAATATAAAATAATTTAAACACAAAATCGCAAATTTAAATATATAAATAATATATGAATATTAGGTAAAATAAATCAATTTTTTATATCGTTCACGACATATGGACATACAATGGCCTAATAACATATTAACATTGAATGAAATATTTATTATCAATAATAATACTCATATATCGATATGTTTTAATTGGTATCACGAGTACAAAATAATATGCCGTGAGAGTAACATTTTTACCATAGATTAAGTTATTTATAAACTATATTTATTTGATTCTATTTCTATTTTTAAATTCTATTATAAAGTGACTTAGTATTACAATTACTTTTAATTGTTAGAATTAGAGTTATATTATTGATCTATATGTTATTATACATAAGAGTATAAATAGTA
The DNA here is from genome assembly GCA_034509805.1 of Sipha maydis. Classification (NCBI taxonomy): domain Eukaryota; kingdom Metazoa; phylum Arthropoda; class Insecta; order Hemiptera; family Aphididae; genus Sipha; species Sipha maydis. The sequence goes on along the minus strand of JASXSY010000838.1, from coordinate 261,125 downwards.
TGGTTTATGGTTTATGATGTGTAATAATATATACAGACAATATTTCTACATCTTAAATTAATACATTGACCAAATTAATCAATATTATACATATAAATTACGTACCAAAATTATGATATGCATTGTATACAACGTGAAAATGAAAGAACAACACTTTTTTTATTATTCATGTAGTACAGATTTTGAAGATGAAGATGGATAGAGATTATAATATATATATATATATATTAAAAATTGTCAAACAAATGCAAATAAATGTCAAACCAAACGATGGTAAAAAAAAAAAAGTTAAATATTCAAAAAGTGGAGGCTGGGTACACAGAAAATCAGGTTTTTTTCGCTTATAACGGAAGTGGGGGTAAAGTGAGGGTTTTGAAAATTGTCGAACAAATGCAAACAAATGTCAAACAAAACGGTTGTAAAAAAAAAAAAATGAAACATTCAAATTATTTAGACCAGTAGGGGCTGTAGACACATGTCCCTAGCCGTAACTCATAGTTTTTGGTATTGCATAAAAACTATTGTCGAACAAATTCTGATATTTATCAAATAAAATCAAACAAATGACGAACAAATTATCTGCAAATAAATTTTTTAGAATATCTTTGGCGAGGGGCTGGGGACATGTACGTGCTGAACGATATTTCTTAGCGCAATCCATATTTTGATACAGTATTACTATAAACGGTAAAATATACGTAAAATTCATCTGCTTAAAATGTAATATGCAGACATTAGACTGGGCCATAGTTTACTTAGCCTATGAGCACCAATTACCTAACAACCAATTAAACTTTAATGCTTTTACTGATTAAGATGTAATAATTTTTTTTTTTTTTTTTAATTTTGATGTACCTATATAAATCACGAACAGGCCTACAGTTTAAAGTTGTTCAATGTATAGATCGTATTAGAGATCGATTTTTGAGATGATATTATTTTTTTACAGTGTTACAGCAGTAATTGCGTCAAATGAATGACAGCCCCGTACGAAGGCATATGCAAAAGCAAAAGAAAGATACAATAAATATTTAAATTTGGGTGTTTTTTTTCTTTGCACGCGTTCTCTTCCTTATTTTTCTCTTTATTCGTGAGATGTATGTAAGTACTTAGACAACATATACAGATGAGATACGTGCGAATTAAACGACGTGTTTGGATGTAATATGTATATATATATATATATGTGTGTGTGTGTGTGTGTGTGTGTGTGTGTGTGTGTGTGTGTGTGTGTGTGTGTGTGTGTGTGTGTGTGTATGTATGTGTGAGTACGATGACAGCGGTGTGTGAGAAAAAGCAATAGGTAATAAAGAAAAACGAAACACCAATAAAATCAAAAGTCACCTGACTTTAAAAAAGCAATATAAAACTCGTATTTCTAGACGTGTCTGACAGATTATCAGAAGTGGTGAATGAGGCCTGGCATGACCTGGCATCAGCATATGATTGTATGACACTAAAGAATACGAATTATAATAAAATTATACGAATATTATAACATATACACACACACACATACACACACATACACACTTCTGCAAGATTCAGATGCTTACGGCATTAAATTTTGTGTTAGACCAATATCGGGTATCATGTACATGTATTCGCTTCTCTTTTTCTCGTTTAACTCAGTGAACAATGTACATAAGTATTTGATAAACTTCTGAATTTTGATACGGACAACATTTGTATGTGTATATTTAATATATAAACAAAAGTCACAACATACATCAACATGTATAGTAATAATATGTTTTTACTCTTTTCGAGTAACTGTATTGTACATGTTTGTTTTGGCATAGGAGAATAAGTGCATGCTCGATAAATTTTTTTTCGCCGTGAAATAGATAAACGGTTGCATGTCAAGTTGATTGGTCCTAATTAAAAAATACGAGTAAAAAACTGTTGAAATGCTTTATTGTAAGGTATAATAACTTCAATCAATTATTTTGATTCTTTGTTAATTTTTGTTTTTAAGCTAAATATTTCATTATTTTTACTCCAAATGATTTTAAATATTTCATTAATCATAATACTGATTACTTCAGTTATTTTCTTTTCATTCAAGTTATCAATTTAATGTGCGTATTTTATTCATGATAAGTAAAACGTTAATCACTTATAAGATATTTAATAATGTACAAATAATTTATATTTAATTATTTCTATTTTATATAACAGTTTAAATAATTCAGAAGAACTTCATCCGACTTGAGTAATGATTTTTGCAATCGGTCAAATGAATAAAAAATGGATAGCGCTTATAATTTTCGTAAATAGATTTACACAAAATTAATTGATCGTTTTAGAAAACAATATAAATATTTATAAATAAAGTTAAATGTAATGGATTCATGAATAAACAATCAACAAATACCTAACCTAAGTATTATATTAATACTATATTATATTATATTTATTGATTGGTCTAGTGGGCGAGGAGGAAGTGAGAGATGCGGTGAAGGCGATGAAAAAGAAAAAAGCGGTAGGACCAGATGGAGTACCTGTAGAGGTGTGGAAAATGTTAGGAGATGTAAGCATTGGGTGGTTGAAAAATCTTTTTAATAAGATACTGATAGAGGGAAAAATGCCAGAAGATTGGAGAAAGAGTTTTATTGTACCAATATTTAAAGGAAAAGGAGACATACAAGAATGTGGGAACTATAGAGGAATAAAGCTCATGAGTCATAGTATGAAGATCTGGGAAAAGATTATAGAGAAGAGGATAAGAAGTGAGACCTCGATATCAGGAAACCAGTTTGGTTTTATGCCAGGAAAATCGACAATGGAGCCATTATTTTGTGTTAGGCAATTAGTAGAGAAGTACAGAGAAAAGAATAAAAAACTATGCATGGTGTTTATAGATTTAGAAAAGGCGTATGACAGGGTGCCAAGGGAAGTTTTAAGATGGGCATTAATGAGGAAAAATGTCCCAAAAATGTATGTTAATTTGATCCAGGATATGTATGAAGGGTCGAGTACTAGTGTCAAGAGTCGGTGTGGAGTATCAGAAGGTTTCAGTATAGGAGTAGGTGTGCACCAGGGGTCAGCTCTAAGCCCCTACCTGTTCTCAGTGGTAATGGATGAGGTTTCAAAGGAGATACAGGGTGAGATACCATGGTGTATGATGTTTGCGGATGATATAGTTCTGATAGGAGAAAACCTAGAAGTTGTCAATAATAGGTTAAATGAGTGGAGGTTAGCCCTCGAAGAAAAGGGATTGAGAATTAGTAGAAATAAAACTGAGTATATTGAGTATGATTTTGGACAAAGAGACCAAGAAGTTGAAGGAATGAGGAGACAACTGACAATAGATGGTGATGTGATAGGTGAAGTTGAGAGCTTTAAATATTTAGGATCTTTTGTTCAAAAGGACGGGGGCTTTGACATTGATGTAAAACATAGGATTAAGTGTGGGTGGATGAAATGGAGAGAAGCATCGGGCGTGTTATGCGATAAGAGAATTCCAATTAGGCTGAAAGGTAAATTTTATAAAAGTGTTGTGAGACCAACTATGCTGTATGGTTCAGAGTGTTGGGCGGTTAACAGGAGAATAGAACAAAGTATGAGTGTCGCGGAAATGAGAATGCTTAGATGGTTGAGTGGAGTGACAAGAGAAGATAGAATAAGGAATGAATACGTGAGAGGTAGTGTTGGTGTAGCGCCAATTGTGGACAAGATGAGAGAAAATAGGCTGAGATGGTTTGGGCATGTGATGAGGCGAGAGGAAACGAATGCAGTAAGAGTGGTTATGAAGATGGACGTTGAAGGGAAAAGAGGAAGAGGAAGACCAAAAAAGAGATGGTTGGAGACTTTGGAGAATGACATGAGGGCTGTCGGTGTGTGTAGAGGAGATGTGATTGACCGAGTAAAGTGGAGGTGTAGGACAAGGGTGGCCGACCCCAAATAGTTGGGAGGAAGGCGAAGTAGAAAAAGAAGAAGAAGAAGAAGAAGAAGATAGCGCTTATAATTTTCGTAAATAGATTTACACAAAATTAATTGATCGTTTTAGAAAACAATATAAATATTTATAAATAAAGTTAAATGTAATGGATTCATGAATAAACAATCAACAAATACCTAACCTAAGTATTATATTAAGTAATATTTGTCTACTTATCTATGTGTTTATAAAGTAATTTCAATATTAAATTTATTAAAAATGTACCTAATAAAATGTTAATGAAAAAAACCGTTAATTAAATTACAATTTTATAATGTTTTAATGTTGAATATATTTATTTTGTCGTTATTCAATATCTGTAAGATCCGATGTAATTGCAACTTCATCCACCGTTTATGTTTATTTGGTAATTTTATTTTAAAAGTTAATTTTTTATAAAAATATACCAAATTTATGTCGTTATTTCAACATTAATGAAAACATGTCATATCCGTAAACATGGAGTATGTCAGTGTTGAGGAAAGAATTTGTTTATAAATAATATATGTAAAAGATAAGACTTAGAAAGTGGCAGTCACATATTTTAGTTTGGTAAAAACTATCAAACAAGTGTATAAGATTTTTCAAGAAATTAAAAAAAAAATATTTTGCGTCGAAGTTTGATCATAATGCATAGATGTATTTATAGGTATTGTGTCGTGTTAAAATTTGTGTTTAAATTAGATACTGCCGATGCAATTGAATTTACTAACTTTTGTTTTTAATTTTCATCTTTATGCATACACAATAATTTGTAATAACCACAAATATTATTATATGTATATTCACATTATAGAACAATATAATATATATTACTAGTGGCGGACTGGGACATTAAAGGCTCAGTTTGTAGTCTATATGAGGGGTCTGAGATTATAGCCTATTGATAGAATCGATTTTTTGAGGATCTTAGCTCCTTAAAACATGTATTATGCTTACATTATTTGTTATTTTTCTATACTTACCTATATTTATAAATGCACAAATAGCTTCTTAAACATTTTAATACATTTTAAATTTCTCAATAAAAGTAATATTTAAGAGATCATAGACACAAATAAATACATTATATTGTACTCTACTTAACAAATTCAAAGTCTTGTTTTTTTCCTTTAAAGTAATTCAATAGTTTAATTTTCAACAAAAAATATATTCTTTAATAAAATATATTATGTATAATATATATTTATATATATATATATATATTATTCGAATACATTTTTATTCGATTGAGTGTAAAAACATCATTCAAATAATTTTTTATTTGAATAATTATCTAGATAAAATTTTGCCCAATTCTAGTACCTGTTACATACAAAACTGAAAATACTGTTTTTATTTTTTAACCTTCTTGTCTTTTACTAGTATCGAAATAAAGAAATACAACTAGCGTCTAGCAATATAAATAGTGTTTCATTTTCTGCACGAGTCTAAACATACATAATAATGTAAAATTAATTTACATTTCAAGAAACTAAGATTCCAGTTACAATAGGCCAGGTCCAGCACTCACCATTTAATAAAATCTATGAAATGTATAAGATAAGACGTACGTCTTGTTATACACAAAATAAAAATAATCAAACAGTAGCTATGGTAGTGAATAAAATTAAATAATAATAAAATACAATAGTTGTGTCGATGATTAAATTTTTTTTTTTGTTTTATTGTAGACTGAATTCTTTATCGCTCTATATCGGAATTTCCCATAGATAATTACAGCGCATTATTGTCTATGAGAGTGAGCTACCTATAGTATTTATAATCAATGGTAGTACTTATAATTAATGATTAATTATTAATAACGTTTTACCGGACCCACTACACTGAAAAATAATTATTATAATTAGTTTATTAAAATTATTTTTCCAAGTGTACATGAGGCCCGGTTAAATTAGAGACCGGGATGCGATTGCATTCCGGCATCCCTTGCCAGTCCACCACTGTATATTACAATAAAGCATAACAAATTATCAAAATATTATATTCATACGAACAAGTCTTCAAGATACGACTAAAAGCTGTGAGAAAATCATGTTATACAAAATATACTATAATGGGTTTTTGTTTGAATGTTACATCATAGAAAAAATTTTTTTTCTGATTAATTAATGAATAACCAAATTAAGAAGGACTACGAAAATTGTAATTTAAATAAAAAAAAATAGCTTTAACCAAAACACACATACACACACACATAAAGAGTGTGTATATTATACACATATACGTTCACATAGTATAATACAGCCCCTATTTTTCATAAAAATTCGTATTACACATTATTTAATGTACAATGATATGAAAAAAAGATCTCCTCTACACCACTTCCATACGATTATAATTTTTAATAATATTTTTTTTTTTTAAAAAAATCGAATTTCACATTATAATTAGGTAACCAATCTGTTATTGTTTAACTGAAAATATACTTATGTTTGAGGTATAAATCTAAACACTGATTGTAAATTATTTATTTTAATGTGGGTTATAGAAATTTAAAATTTAATAGATATAGGTATTTAAGTCCTTATTAGCTATCTTGCTTAAACTGGGTTCTTGAAAAACAGCCATAGTAGTCTTATTTATTAGTATTTAGTAGGCATATACTTCTGGAATCCGTAATGCACTTTGTGTTGGGGTTCACTAAAAAATATTGGTACAGGACTGGCATAGTAAACTATTTTTATATAAATACATTATGTTATAATACAACATATTTATGTGATCAGGTATGTACATCGTATTTAACTAAAATATTCATTGAATATGTGTTCCTCGTTCGCATATATTTTACCATCAACGTTTGGGGTCCGATTCGTATTATACGATTGGCAAATTCCTACCTCAGTGAACTCATATTTATTGCATGGTACACCACGAGGAATACGACCTTTTACTATTATTATTATTTTATTACTGTTTTAATCCAAGTATATCTTCTCACGTAATATAGATCGTTGTGCTAACCACAACGTTGTTTTAACCAACTACCTTATTATTTAGTTTCATAGAGTAATTTAAATTCGACTATCCTATACCTGACATGTACGAAATACGATTTCTGAATGTAAAGAAATTACCCTAACGATCCGCCAATTTGCTACCAAAAAAACCACCGAAAAATGTTCAACCAACAGAGGATGATGACTTGCTAACAAAATAAAATATCTGATGAGGGTAATCTATCATTATGTATAAATAATTCATGTTTAAATTCCTACACGCTTGGAAGGTACTTTAATTTAACCTTTTATCATCATACGGCGTTCGCATTATCGTGGTTCTATGAAATGCATACAAAAAACATTTTTAAGAAGATGGAAACAAATAGTTGGCGCTCAACTCGAAAACGAAAACGTGAACGTTATGTGATTAGAAAGTTGGGCGGGCTTCTGTAAGTGCTAGTGTTTATAGATTTAAAGGTGATAACGATATTATGAGTAGGTACTAAAAAACTTCGAGTAGGTATTATCTGTGTAACATTATGAATAAACATTTCACGTGATTTTTTATAGAACTTACAAGAATTTGCGGCATTTTGGCATGTTTCAAAATTATACTTGAAAATTATTGAACTATTTTAAAAATCAATTGGCTCAATATTTTTATAATTTAAGTAGTTTTGATCACAAAAATAAAAAGCACTTTTATCTTTATGAAACCAATAGATTTTTCATTTAATTTAAAATCTAAATAAAATAAAAACATATCACTACATTTATGCGAATATATACGGTTTTATTAGCACACAATATGTTTTGAATTTTTACATAAATTGGTAAGAACGAAAATTAAACATAATACTATAACACTCAATACTGATATCATTACTTTTAATTTTAATATTTTATTTGTCAAAGTATCTTAAACGTGGTACCTATATATTACAGTATAGGTTATTATATAATTTAAAAATAACTAATTTATGAATAAAATTCACCTTCCTGTTTTTTGTTGATGAAAAATGGTCCTATTAGTGTCTAGTCGCAGGCCGCAGTAGAAAATATAAATAACATTTATGATGTCACGGATGACGCTACTAAGTGCATGACGCCTTTCTTTTCAATATAGACAAAACATTACACCGTAACAACTAACAACACTACCGCCTCTAACAGCGTAATCTCTCCGAAAGATGACGTCGAACATAATCATTCATGATCATTGGCGCGAATCACATTAACCTGGTTGAAACCAAATACGATGAGTCAATTACCATAGTCAAACCCATTAATAAACGTCTATTGATTGAAGCACGAGCTACGTATTGAAATAATTAACTGTACCAGTGGTCATGGACGTTCTGAGAACAAGACAAACTATTGAGCCACGTATGTGAATAAAAAGTTTTGATATGCTGTCTATGACCTGTGGTCCCGAATGATATAAAAGGACAAGTGAACACGATAGAATCGCTTCACCGAAAACCGCGGCTCTCCATCATGAGATCGCATACGTGATACTACACTGCCGTTTCTTCCCAATCTCCAGTGCGGTGAATACCATAATTACATGCCCTAACAGCGGCGCTCATAATAACCATTCCTAACCCGATAGATCCATCTGTTCCATTACACACGAACTGAGACGCGAATAGCAGACAGTAGACAAGCTAACCGACCACGAGGAGGAGTAGCCCTGCCGTCCCCGCAGCTCCCCGTGACTACTATCAGTACCGGGCTCCTGACCAGAGGAACTAGTCAAGCCTCAGTCTGTCCATCGGAAATCGGAAAATGTTTTTCGTGTTATACGAGAAGTCTATTCCCCGTTAGTTAGATCACAGTCGGCGATCGTGAATAAACCAAAAACATCGACCTTAAATACAATTGTATTTTATGTTAATTTGTACTTATATTTTTATTTTATTTTATTTTTTTTTTTTTTTTATTAGCTTTTAGTAATAACTATGATAGCTCTACAATTATTTAGAATATAAAATACAAAGTTACAAGATAAGATAAGATACATTACACAATTACAATTAATTATCACTGTAACTATTAGGTTAATAATAAAAAAGATTTTATAAGAATAATATTACTGCAAAATTAATTAAATAGTGATAACGAAATTGGATAATTGGATGAAATAGGAGAGGAAATCATAAATAGAACGATATGAAAAATGTTAGATAGTGTTTTTGGCAATAAGTGTATTTAAGACTGAGGAGAGGAGTGTGATGAGTGGGTTGATAAGAGTATTTAAATTAGATATGAATTGGGAGAAAATACCGGAGATATTTTCTGTGGGAGTATTATGAGTTTTAGTTGCTTCTGCATACGTTTTAGGCACAGAGTTGTTAAGATGGTCGGTAGTCTTGGTCTTTGAAGGTAATTTTTTTGAAAGATTTTTGAACATTGGACAGCCCCTGAAATTTGCTGTGTGGTCCATTGAACAGAGAGCGCATTTGGCAGGACTGGAGCGTTCTTTAGTGCACTCCTCGAAAAGGTGACCCTCTCCACATTTGACGCAGCGAGGAGAATGGTTGCAGTAATTGCGAGTGTGACCGTACGATTGACATCTAAAGCATTGTGGTGGACCCGTTGACTTTGTGTGCCGTTTTTCAATTATTACCTTGGTGTTTAGTAACGACGTGATTTTATGAATATCTACATTATTTTCGTTCGGAGTGACCTCTACGAAAAATAATGGGAGGGGTCGTTTGAATTTGTCTATGACGTTTTCACCCGCACGACTGAATGCCCAAGTTCGGATAGAGCGGAAACGATATCGGTACTTGTGGTGGTGAAATGTAGATTTCTGATGGCAATCTTGTATGAGCGGTATGAGCGAGGTTGAAATGAATTAAATTCGGCGTCGGTTTCGTTTAAATGTTTAGTAATTTTATTAAAGTTGACTCGCCCCGAAGGAATTGCGACGACGATTTACAGGTGAAGCCTTTTGGGCCGGTGAGATTTAATAATACATTGTTGAAAGATGCGTAGTTTTTGATGTTTTTGATATAGAGCGGAGGAGCCGGCAAGTCGTCTACTTGATCGATATCGGTGATAGGTGGTTCAACATGATCGGCGGAAAAACTAACGGATGGAGAGGTGGTTACTTTTAAGTCGGTGTCTTCGAGGTAGAGAGCGGCGTATCTATTTGGTGAAATAAATTTTTTAGTTTTTTTATCCTCGTGAATTGGTGACATGGATGAATTTGAAAGATTCCGTTTGGAAGTTTGACCTTTGTTGTTCATTATGACGTTAATTGTTGGTATCGTACTATTGAATTTATTATAAAACTAACGAGCGCGCTACAATGATAACGGAGCGTAAACGAAACGAATCTGCGTGTGGTCATGTTGAGCGATACGACTGAACTGAATACTTATATTTATTTTATATAAACTCTACTGAGCCTCAATAATACAAAAGAAAATAATGTAATTGTAATATTAAATGTAAAACGTGAGACATAAGATAAATAAACCCATATTAATTTCATCAGTCTTGCGCTCCGTTACAATTAGTGGTGTAAAATAAATTCGGATTATCCGAAAAATCGTTCACTTAGGTGAACAGTTCAATTGAACTAGTTCGTTCATGAACTATACACCTCTAATCCTTCATATAATGATTATGTTTATAATCCTTAACCTTTTAGTAATTAAAAATAAAACATTCTTTGGGTATAAACAGTAGATTTGGATTACATGAATGAAGTTAAAAGTACATTGCCATGCATGACATAGACACAGAGTGTAAAAGGAAATTCTGAAACATATAACTAATATTAAATATAATACATTTTATTAAATTTTTATGTTATGTTTCGGTTATAGATATTCAAATGAAACTATTCGAAGTTCAAATTAATCGAACTTATTAAACTTTATTATATCTTTACCATAATTATTTAAAATGTTAATTACAAATTGTAGAACTTACATTCAAGTTGTTTGTTAATAATATTTGTTGATTCAAAAATACTATTTTCAGTTACACATATTCTATGTTTAGACACTAAATATTTGATCGATTAACATATTAAACTACACAAATGATATGCCTAGTATTATTTCTGTATGGCTGTGTTACATAATATAGTTTTATTACGTAATTTACCAAGTAAAATGTGAATATGGCTTACGAGTACATAGTTTTAATTAATGATAAATACGATGAGGATATACTTATAATTAATTCGTACATTAACGTAACATCAATGTAATTAACTGCAACTGTTGCTGTTAAGAATATAATTTTTCCCCAAAAGCCAAATCATGTAGTTAATCAGTTATTAATTAAAATATTTTTTAAAGTCTGTTCTCTTGAACATTATCTATTTTCATTTAAAATAAGTAATAAAATTAAATTTATTACGATAATTTATTTTATCACTCATGTCACGTTCCGTAGTAATCGTAAGTACGAAGTACGAGAATTACGGGCGAACCTTGCAGAATCATCTTACTAACCGTCACGACGGATCACGCAGAACATGAGTCGATCGATCCTCCTACCTTACCCGACCATAGGAGAAGCAGGACTGGGACGTCAGATCGAATTGGAAATACAGGCGGGCGCGAAAAATATACAAATATATTCGAGGGCGCTGCCAGCAATTTTGACAGGGGGGTGCATCGTGCATAGTATACGCTGATTTTTAAATAATGCTTAAATTATTTTAGTAGAAATACGTAGAAATATTGTTTCAAATTATACGACGATACCTAGTTGTTTTTGTTTATTGGTCAGATAAAAAGTAATGAGGGGCATTGACTACGATTAGAAAATCCCATACTGATCGACAACTTGTAAGCTTATTGCATGCGATAAAAGTGACCCATTTATAAACTAAATATACTTGTGACAATTGGCATAACATTGTCCTTTATATTGACACCATAGGATATAATCTGAATCATAACATTAGTCGTTAGTCGTGTGTCGTGTGTCGTGTGTGTATTTCTAAGCGTGCTACGTGCTTAATACCGAATACTCGTATATTATTTTAGTTCTTACGAGTTATATTGTAATATGATTTAACAAAATGAGTGACATAAGACATTTTTTTCAAAAGAAACGCAAGATGAAATCAAGTCCTACTAGTCCCGGTACCAGTTTTAGTATAAATTAAGACAGTCATGACACAGGTAATTTAAGTACTAATATTTCTATAGATATCAACCAACAAAAATGAGTGCCACAACTCCTTCATCAGTTGACTATTAGTGCTAATAAATTAGATATTGGACTGTATTTTAATTCTTATATTTATGATGAATTACGTTTAAATATTGAATACATACAATTGAACACAACAATTATATAAATAATAAAACACCAGAAAATTTAATCAAGTTACGTCAAACTCAATTTCACGCGGAATCGTACGCCTTTTAGTAGTTAAAATATTGTCTTTTGTTATTCTGGCTGAGGCGCAATCGTATAATCGTATACCTAAAAAGCTAAAACGCGCGCGATCGTACCCCGCCAAGCGAAAAGCTCTCTCCTTGTCACGTGCCGTACGGCATACACGATTAACGGGCCTACGATATATTTATTTTTGTATTCCCGTTACAAAAACTCTGTTCTATGTGTTATATTTGGTTTGTAGTATACGAAACAGCGTACACGTTACACTGACACCGGTCGTTTGTCTGTAATTTGTAAATACACTTGGTTATATTCTTAAGTATCCACCTCATCTACGACACCAACCGTCAAGACCACGACGTTTGATCGCTTTAAACTCGCTTTGTTATTATTATCGTTTATCTGTTTCATTTTGGCCAGGATATAGTGATTTAAAATTGATATTTAATATTAAAATTGCTTTGTACGGTTAACATTATTTAGAAAAGTAAACACCGTGATTCAAAATTTACAAATATAAACCAAAATGAAATAAATAAAACCTCTTTGAGATTGAACTTGGAATATTTTAAATATTCAAAACCAACACACATCGTCGATGTTGTATTGCAAACGGAGATCAATTTTATTTAGATTAAAAATAAAAAGCAATAAAAAAGGTAAATATGTTGTTATGATCAAGTGACCTGTTCAAAATAGAAATTCCATAAGACTGCAATAACGGTCGAGGTAAGTGATAAAAATAATAAAATGAATATCTGATTTTATAATATGAGCAATGATAAGAAGTTATTGGTTCTCACACTACATACAATTTTTACGAAATTTTTTATGAACATTTTTGGGATAAAAATTGAACACGGAAAATACTGCAGAATATTTGTATGTGATTATAATGGTTTTGAAAAAAATTTAAGTATTTACTTGCACTTGTAAAAACAAAAGTATAATTTAGTTTGTGTAGTTACCATACTTATAGTTTATATTTCTATCAACGAAATTAATAATTTTATGTTTTTAACTAAAATGTTTATTTATGTTTCTTTTTAATTAAAAACGTATTTAATTAACTGTGTATAAATATTTCCAAAATGTGAACGAAATAAAGTATTTGTTTGAGATTTTAATTATATTTTGTATGTGCGTGTACTGTGACATAACGAACAAGTTCGTCAACTATTTGATTGCATATGTCCTGTAGCCTGATCTGATTTTACCGAAGAGTATTTTTTTTCATGGTATTTTTGTCTTAAATTTAATATAATAATTAATTAATTAAATTCAATCAAATTGTAGTCTTTAAAATATAATTTTGCATATTTAATTTACATCACTATAGCCGGATTTACACGAAACAACAAATGCTATCAATTTATCGTTGTGTATAAATAGAACATTGTAGCGATTTATTGGAATTGGATCGGATGATTGATGCCGAATGGCATCAATTTCTGCGAATCATAACGATAAGTTGGAATGTTAACACACAGAGCCTAAATATGTGTTTTCTACCTAGCGTTAACATGCAGCAACCATTAATCGTTATAATTTAATTTAGTTTGCATTGACTGTTCGCGGAGAAAGTTATACCGATGGTGAACTGAGGTCTGAATGAATCGTGGTTGACAAATAATATTGGGCAAGAAATCGTAGCATGTAAACAGTATTCAATCTTTCGATTAATTGGAACAATAAAAACGAGGATTAATTGTTGATCTCTTCGTTACGATTTATCATTGCGTGTAAACCAGGCGTGCCCAACCTTTTTCAACTCACGGGCCACATTCAAAATTTATATTTATACTGCGGGCCGAATATGCTTCACAGGTTTTTTTTTTTTTTGTTCATATCGATAAAATATAGACTAGTCATAGGTATATCTACTGTACATTTTATAGGATATAATATTATCTTTGTTTATACTTAAATTATTTAATTATTTATTTATTTGTGGTCTATTTGTATCTATTACACTAATTTATTTCTATTAATATTCTAAAATCAAATGCATTTTTTTATATAAAAAATTAAAAATTGTAAAATATTTTATATTCTTAAAAACTTTATAAAATACATTTTTTATAAGTAATAATTTTTTTTTTTTACACCTTTATAAATTTATAATTTTTATAAAATGGTCACGGGCCGGATCTGGCCCGCAGGCCGCGGGTAGGGCACGCCTGGTGTACACCCTGCTTATCAATTACTTTCAATGAATATCAATTATAACAAAATTAACGTAACTAAGAATGTATTTTGTTAATCATGATTATTTTGTAAATGGTTTTATAAATAAACGGAATGAAAATAAAATAATATATTTTAAAATTAAAAGTAAATTATTTTCATACGAAGTTTCTATACGTTTTGTTCAGATCGTTATGGTATTATTTATAAACTATGTATAACACATGTAATACTTACAAAAGGTTTTTAATAAGACTGAAGTATCGAAACACTAAAAGGATTCTTCATTTAAAATGTACGAGTAAAGGGCTCAAATGAAAATGAACACGTTTTTTTTCTGTTTTCAGAGTCCTAAAAGTTATTTAATTTAATTCATTGACGTAACGAAATGTAGACATTGTGTTTTAGACGATTTAAAGTGGACATTGATGGTAGAATAAATACGAATACGTTATGTCTTAGTGTCTTCATGAGTAATAATATTAAAAAATAATGTATTTTATGTTTATTTTATCACAATATCATCGTAATTAGCTAAACTAAAGAATCGTTAAAAATGCAAACCGTATAATATACAACTCATTATAATTATCATATTACTAAACAGAGAAATATATATATATATATTTAGTTATACTATATACTATACTATAAATTACTAAGTAATTCCTGATTTTCTTCATTGACTATTTCACAGGTAGCAAAATTACGTATTTGAGTACGATAATTGGGAAAAAAAATAAAATGTAATAAGGCTGTACATTATTAATGATATTTCAAATGAAAATAAAATATTTAACTGTTATATGCATTTAGTATCATTATGCGGATTTTAAATTTGAAACGTAATAATTTTTGAGTAATAAATTTTCGTTACTTATAGTATATATTGTAAGCAAATAACTATATCAAGTTTAACTGTTTCAGCTTAAAAAAAATTCATTTTTGAGACATAAGTAAGTTTCTTTAATATTCCCATTGATATAAATTCCAAAACAACTGATTATTTTTTAACTAATTATGATGGATTTAGCGTAATATAAAAATTATATACAATTGTAAGAATATTGTCTTTAACTTTAAAACATTAAAAGATAGTTTAATTTAAAAATGGATATAACTGTAATTCAGTTTTAATCCTAAAATGATACCTAATAGTTTTGTTTGGGTATTGTATTCTTATTTACATTTTATTGCCGTTTTGAATTTTTTTACTTATTACTAATTAAACAATTACAAAATAACCTTACATAATTATTGGTACAGTTTAACTGCCCTTTAAAGTAACAAAAAAAAAAAACTGTTTTTTAACATTTTTATAAGTCCTTATTTAAATGTATATTATACAAATTTAATTAGGTACATTTTTATAGTGAAATAAAATGTTTAAATATTCAACGTGATTAAACAATTTTAACGTATTATAAATTCTAATATGTATAGAAAAAGTGGTCATTACTGTAAATTTACAAAGTTTAACTAATATTCATATAAAATATAAATTGAATGACTTTTTTCATTGTTCGAATAATATAATTTAAAAAAAATATTCGCAAGATGTCTAATTTTGGCATTAATGTATAGAATACATTTGCCGTATAAGAATATAAATTTCACATAACTATTACAAATGTATGTATCAACTGTTTTTTTTAACGTTATCTATATCACATTTTCCAGTTTATTTAAATCAATTTTATTTGTTATTTTTCCATATTTGATAATATTGAAATAATCAGAAGTATGTTCTGCTTCGTAAAGTGAAAGAGGTTAGATGGAACAATATATAATTTTATTGATGGTAGATTTAACAGTAAATCTACATTTTTTAATAAAATGGTTGCAATTTTAAAGTTTTAAACTATACGATAAAATTAAAGACTATATAGAGTTTAGAAGTATCAAACATTTTAAGTGACTATAAATTATACAGAATCTATAAACTTCATTAAAACAATTCAAAGCTATGAATTAATACTATACTTGTTATAGAATATAATGATACATTTATTTAACATAAATTTACATACATTTTACATAATTAATATCGTTTGATGGAAATTTGTTAAAATATCCGATTTCGTCAAAATTTTATTTTGTAGCGTTAAAATCATTTTCCGGATTTACAATAATTATTATTATTATTTTTTTTTTTTTTTTGATGAAGCCACAACTACGATGGTTATTGGCTTTTTTTTATCTAAAGTTTTATTTACATATTGAAGGGAGGTACAACTGAATACATGAATAGTTATATTAAATAAGATTATACATTTTTGTTAATTTTAAAAATTTAAAAATTTTGTTGACATTATCTGGGTCTGGACTTAGGGCTTGCTGGAGGTTATTGGATATTTCTAGACTGTCCTTGGTGTCCCTGTATTTTAAGCAGTTACTAATTAAGTGTTTGACCGTGAGAGTTACACTACAGGTGGGGCATAGGGCAGGATCCGTTCTGTTCATGAGGTGTTCGTGGGTCTACCATGTGTGGCCAATTCTTAATCTATTGAGGATTACTTCCTGCCTACGGGGTAACGATATATTGAGGGTGTTATCTCATTAAGTTTGGTGTGCATTGTTTGCCATATATGTTGCCATTGATTTGTTATAAATTGATTAATTATGTTTTTGCTGTCCTGTAGGGTATGGATATTAACTTGATGTGCATCAGGTGAGGTAATGGCTTGTTTGGCATATGTGTCTGCTAATTCATTTCCTTGGATTCCAACGTGGCTTGGGATTCAAATCATGGTGATTGATTGAGATTGGAGTTCTAGAGACGATATTTGATTTTGAATCTTTCTGGTAATGTCATTAGGTTGAAGATAGTTTTGGATGGTCGTTAAGGTGCTTAGAGAGTCACTGAGTATGATGGATTTAGTTATTTTCTTTTGTTTAATGATATCGAGTGAGTGAGAGATTGCGATGGCTTCAGCGGAAAAAATTGTACATGAGTTAGAAATCTTGATCATTATTTTATTCTCATTGTATATCACAAAGGTTCCTACTCCTTCGTCCGTTTTGGACCCATCTGTGAAGAAAATTGTGAATTCTTTGTAGTCTTCGAGCAATGATTGTAGTTCACTGTTATACGTTTTTGGTAGAGTTTTGCTTTTGGGTAGGTCTGATATTGAAAGATTTACATCTATCTTTAATATCTATGGAGGGACTATGAGGTTTTCGTGTTTAATGACCCCGGATGGGTCGAAATTATTATTTGTTATATATTTTTATGACTATAAAGAATTTTTTTTAAATTTTTTTGCCAATTTCCAAGGTTTAAAAATGAAAATGTAAAATATTATAATTTTTTTTTACTACAATAATGTAGTTGAATTTTGTGATTTTTATCGTTTTGTCAAAATTAAATATTCAAACGCATTTTTTTAAAAAAAAAAAAATTTAACTCAATTCTTTTCTTTAATCTAAAATATTCACGAGTGTACATAGATATCTAATATATAAAATTTTCGTGTCACAGTGTTAGTTATCGAACTACTCTGTAACGACTTGACCGATTTTCATGAAATTTTCTGTGTATATTTGGTAGGTCTGAGAATACGTTTAAGGCTAATTTAAAAAGGGGATTGATCACCCCCGGGAGGTGCTCAAACAGGAATTTTGAGATTTACGATAGAAATTTTTGTTTATAAATGGTTATAAATGGGGGTTATAAGATTTGAGAATAATATTTATTTATTAGTGGTTACCATTGGTAATATATAAAATTAATATAATGAATTACCCGACGTTGCAAGGTAACCAAAAAAAAAATAAATAAGTACTTTGAATATTTTCTATTTGTATGTGTCATTAAAAATGCCAAGAAGGCCCAGAATTCCAATTTTTGTCGTAGAACAAATGCAGACACAAACATGAGAAATAGAAAAGCGCAAAGAACAGACGAACAATGCCAATCTGATAGTGCGAATGTTCATGTGAGTATGACGCAATCGCATGAATCTCAATCACAAGAAGCACGTGCAGAACGGAATGAACAACGACAATTTGAACAAAGACAAGCGCGTCGATTCGTAGTTGACTCACGCAGAGCAAATGACCAACAACGCCAACAGGTATGTATGGATAAGGAATGCCCGCACTGCCATGCTCTCAAATTCAAAAATGAGCCAGTTGGGATATGTTGCGCGTCAGAAAAGGTGCAACTACCTGAAATTGAAACACCACCTGAACCATTGAACGGTTTACTCATCGGCACAGATCCAGATTCTAACGTGTTCCTGAAGTCAATTAGAACATTCAATTCATGTTTTCAAATGACATCGTTTGGAGCAACATAAATAGTTCGAAAAACTAACGCAAATGGTCAACAATACAATTCTACATTCAAAATCAGAGGGCAAGTTTATCATAAAATAGGCTCATTGCTGCCTATGTCAAACCAACCACAACAATTTTTACAAATCTACTTTATGGGTGGCGAGGATTATAGAAGCGCAGTTGCCAATCGCGTGAATGCACGTTGTGACTACAATAAATAACCTTCTTTTTTTGCCAGACGCATCGTCGGCAAGCTGGATGCTCTATTGAATGAGCACAATGAATTATTGAAAATATTCAAATCACAAAGCGATAATCACGCAATTGTTATTAAAAAAAAAATGAATGTTTGGTGTTTTTAATTGGCTCCCATGGCTGAGTTGCACTGACTGCAGTGAGTTACACCAAAAAGGAGTTGAAAAATCATAATTTTTTTTTTGTGATTTTTTCGGGCCACGAAATGCACAGGATATATTATATATCAATTAATGTTTGTGTGCAGATCTGTGGGAAAAAGATAGGCTAATTTAAAAATGGTTTAATTTGGTTTTTCTTATTCATCGGATTTTAGTATGTTATGGTTAGGTTAGGATTATGTATTAATTGATTATTTAATTCCACCGTATAATGTCAAATTTGTTATAACTTTGATACTTTATTAGAGTTAAATCATACACTTACGTACAAACAGCACTAGGTCTGCGATCTACCGCAGGTAGATTGTCTTCCTGATAATATACTGCTGCGAATCAGAATTTTTATTCCGGACAATATAATATAATATAATATAATATAATATAATATAATCATCTACCGAATATTAAATAACGAATTGAACAAAGTTTGAGTCATATAGAGTTGGTTTAATTAACGAGCAATGAAGTGCACGGGATCAGTTAGTATATACGTATACTATATAATATATATATATATATATATTGGTATAAATCAATTTCAGAATTTAAGAAACACTGAATGTCTCATCCAGATTACATTGAAATAAATCGATTTATTTTTTTTTTTTATATTTATAGACATATTTTAAAATGTCATTTAAAAATGCACATGTGCAGTACAATATATGTTATTTTTATATAGTAACACCATTGATTATAAATACTAGTATTTATAATAAATGGTAATACCTATTTTAAACACAATATTCAAGTATACCTTTTTTAAAGTAATTTTGAGTTACCTACCGACTATGATTCAAAATTGAAAACTTACTAAATATGAGTCATTTCAATTTTTAGAAGTAGTATATTTCTATGATGGAATAAAATGTATATAACTATTTAAATTTAATTAGAATTAGTCCATTTTTGAATGTATTTTTTTATATATAATATATACGTATGATTAAAAAGATAAGAATAATTCCGATAAACAAATATTTATTAAAAATTGTTTTTAACATTTATTTGTAAAATATTTAAGTTAACGTTTAAATCATAAGATCATTTTAATTGGCATTATTATTCAGATATTTTAATTTTGATTTTAAACTTATAATTTAATTTTGGATAAAGTGAATTATATTAATTAGAGTTGACATAATACGAGTAGTTATGATAAGATGAAATGAGCAACTAAGGAGAAATAAAAATGTTTTTAACTAATGGTAGATGAATTAAAAAATTTCTTTTATCAGTAGGATTGTATGTTCCTATTTATTTATTTCTGTACTATTTATAAAGATAGAAAAAATATTGATTAATCAAAGGGAATTTTCTGTAAAAATAGTATATAACATATATGTTGAACTTCAAGTCTTAATTTACATTAGACTGAACACTAGATTATTGGTTTAACTGTTGTAATTGATTTTAAACAAATAATTAAACATCCATATAATGTTAATCATGTTCATAACACGAATTTATATAAAAAAAAGAACCGGATGGGCCATTATAATGGATTTGTTAAATTTGAATTCAATGATAGGTATCATTGTATACGAAAAACGATTTTGAACGGAGATGATATGATTGTCTAGAATATAATACAATGTTATTTATAAATATTGTAATAAGTATATTTTATTTTGAAACGAAAAATTTAGAAAAATCGAAAATTTAAATTGTCTATAAATAAGTCAAAATTTAGAACGTCAATATAAAGATTTGGTGAAAATTTCAAGTTGTTGCAGTTTTTCGTTTTTGAGTTAGAGCATTTAAAAAAATACGATATCATTTGTCATTCTAGAATATTATACATTATTGTACATTATACATTATATTATATTTTACATGTAATTTTATGTCAATATTCGCTGTTCAAACGCTTATAAAAAAAAATTGTGCATATGGATTTTAATAATCTTTGAATGACATTAAGAACTACTTCTATGGAATCTTCTATTAAATTTTCAAGTATTTAGTAGGAGCCAAATTTTTTTTATCACCGATTATAAAAATAAAATGTAAAAAAATCGAATATTTTAAATGCCTATAAGTGGCTTAAAAATCAATACAATATTTTAAAAAAAAATATGACATAAAGGAAATACCAAGCTTAACAGCTGGTAGAAATTTCAAAAATCTGCGACTTATACTTTTTGGATTATAACAAATATTTAAAATCGTTTGAGAATAAATCGCTATTTTATGCAACTTCGTAAATATTTAAATTTCAAAGTCATAAAATTGTTTCCTCTAAGTCCGGTAGAAATTTTTTTAATGATTTTTGAAGAGTAGCTTATAGATAACCTAGTGTTAAAATTTTGAACCTAAAGTATGAACAGAAAAAATTTTATAAATTTTATCTTCAAAATAACTAGCAAATTATCGTGATTTTTACACATTTTATACAAATTTGAGCTTTAAGGGCTTATAAAAACCGATCACCGATATTTTTTAGTTACGATAAGTTTAACTTATTATAAACCTTGTATTAAATTTTCAAGAGTTTTCGGTCTGCTAATTAAATTTGATAATTGTTAAAAAAAAAATTTTACAAAAATCGAAAATTTAAATTGTCTATAAATAAGTCAAAATATGTCAAAATACTTTGAAAACTTAACCATGTATAGAAAACGTCAATATAAAGATTTGGTGAAAATTTTAAGATGTTGCAATTTTTGGTTTTTGAGTTAGAGCATTTTAAATAAATGTAATTTGTAAAAACGTGATTTTGCGTAAAATTTCCCGTTTTTTCGATATTTTTTTATCGTCTTTTTCGATTTTTTTAAAAAGTATTGAAAAGTTGGATTTTAGAATAGCCAAAATACTATCTACATTCACTTTCCTTCCAGAAAAGTTGCGACATAAGCAAATCGAAGCTTTTTTACTGCCAAAAAAGGTGTCATCAGACACAAAAAAAAAAAAAAATCACACATCATTGTAAAACCAATAGATTCCATCACTCCGTTCAGAATCTAAAATACCTAAAAATATTCAAAATGGAATCGACAATAAATTATTGTAAATAGTTTTTAATGCATTTTAATGAATTATAAAAATATATTAATATATTATTTTTTAAAATTGAAATGACTCTTATTCATTCAATTTTGTATTTACAAAAATGGTTCATACAATAAAATTACTTTAAAAAAAAATAGGCCAACGCGAATATGGTGTTCAAAATAGGTGTTGCTATTTTAAAAAATATATATTGTACTATGTATATGCATATCAAAATTATAAGAGTTTTGAAATGTACCTATAAATATGTATTTATGTACCACTAGTATGTAAATAACTATTTGATTTATTCCAATTTAATCCATCGAAGAAATTTAGAGTTTCCTAAATTGATGGATTTAATATATATATATAAGGTATAAAAGAAACTTTTTAATTTTCATGATTTTCCGTCAACTCACAATTATTTTTTCGCTATTTTTGAAAAAAAAAAATAAGTGAACATGAAAATTTAAAATTTCTATAAATAGTTCAAAAAGATAATTTTAAAATTCATATCAAACGGTGATAAAAGCATTCAGTTAACATTTTAAGTCTAGTTACAACCTAAATAAAAAGTCGATCACATTTAAAGCTTGTATGTTGTATATTTTGCTGTTTTATTATAACTTTTCATCAATTTTTTGCAATTATTAAAGAAAACTATTGGGAAATTCGTAGAATGACTTTTCCTATACACCAAATATAATTGATTGCTTATTTTTTACTTCTTAATTGGTGATGGTTGAAGCAATCCTTCAGATTTAAATCGTGTACATAGACACAAAAAAAAAATAAATACATAATGCTGAAACTAATCCTCATTTCACTTTGAAATCTTAAATATGTACACGAATATTTATGAAAATTAAATGTTAACTTCAAACACTTTCAAAGTAAAAAAAATTTTTCCTCGATAACGTGCAGTAATATATACTTTTAATTACTCGAAAATAATGTTTTCAAAAACACATACATTATCTATAGAAGTAATAAACAGTGTTTGACGTTAAAAAATTATTTTTCTATCAAGCATCGCTATAATATATTTAACAAAACTATAAATATAAATTTTAAATTAATGTTATTTTAAGACTTTACAAGAATTACATTTTTTCCAGTGAATTTTAAAAGAAAATATAAGGTTAAATTTAAAAATTTGTTTGTTTATTTTTATTATTGTTAAAATATGTATATTTATATCAATAAAATATCATACACAGTGTTAAAAAACCAATTTAAAAGATATTTTACTGAATGCAAATGTAAGAAAATGTAAGTCATAATAAAATTTTTTGGAAAAATAATCATTTATAGACATATATTACTGAATAGATTTATGTCGCCTATCATTAACTATTAATTATTGTGCGACTTGCTGTCTAGAACTTATTGAAAATATTTTCAAGAACAATAACATTGAAAAATTAAACTATAAGTCAACAAATTTTCAATTGTACTCTGTTTAATTGAATATCCTCAATAATTTGTTTATTTTTGAATTTTTTAACGTAGTAAGTAATCAGATAACAGATAATAATTTACATTATCAAAAAAATAACTAAAATTAAAAAGATTTATATATATATATATATATATATATATATATATATATATATATATATATATATATATATATATATATATATATATATATATATATATAAAAAATAAATAAATATATATTTATATTAACATATTTTTACCTAAATTAATTTTATTCTAATTTAATAAATATTGACCTGAAAATATTTTAACTGTCAAAAATTATAAATATGAAAAATCTAGACGTATAACTTTCAAATTCAATCCTGTTTATTAATGACAAATATAATTGTTCATTTTCTTCTTTTATACGACCCACAATTTTTTTTGAAAATATAAATGCATGAGAACAACTCGATAAACAAGTTCTATCAAATCATATGCCATTTATAGGTAATAATAAGCATCACTGTATTTTTCCAAGCATTTGAATTGAGTCAAAGGAAAAATATTTTTGATGATAAGGCAATTTGTTATCTTTGTTCTCAAATGCTGTGTTTGTGTGTCTATATTCCATAAATGTAATACATATTCTAACTCATCTGTTTTAATTTTTAACATCACATGTTTCAAAGTATGTACCACCACCACTAACTTGTGTAAGTATTGAATAAAAAATTAAAATCCTTGAATATATATTTTACTATTTTGTAGCTAATTTATTTTATTTTATTCTTCTGACAACAATTTATTTTAGGTATTATATGTTTGGCGTTTTGAAACATATTGCAAACGTTGTTGATTTTATTTATGGAAATTTCTTATCTAAATCTATACCGAAACACATGACAAAATATTTTATGTTTATATATGTTTTGGAAAAGTATACTTGTTCTATTCTGGATTCATGAAAGTAAATAAATTCAATATTACTATTTTTATTTATCTTATTATAACAAGAACGATTTTAAAAAACTTTTTTTCATTCATACTCTAGAATATAACATTTCCAGTATACAATCAACAAGTTTAAATAAATACATTTGATATTTTCTATTAAGTCATGTTTTTGAATTTAACTGAACATTTATATTTAACTAAATCTTAATGTTATTTTTGTTTTATTTTAATCTGTAAATGAGTAGTTTATCAATATCTTCAATGAAATAGAATAATATGGGAACTAAAGAACAATAATATAATGAATCGATCGATGGTAAATACCCATCAAGCTATAATAAAAAGAAAATCTAACAATTCCATAGAAGTAATGCCTCTTTCACACAGTCCGTTTCTTTAACGGCAACGGAAAAGGATCGGATAAAAAAAGAAAACGGAGTAGATAAGGCACATAGTTATTTATACAATAAGTTCACACTATCCGTTTTTTCTAACGGACAACAATTTTTTATATATACGGATATTTTTGTCCGATCCGTTTCCGTTGCCGTTAAAGAAGCGGACTGTGTGAAAGAGGCTTAACCTGGTACGCAATATTATGTAAACGTTATATTTTTTGTAACATTTACTGACGAGGTATCTTGATGTAACATGAATTGAATCAATAAATGTTTACAAATTTTACTTAGATCATATATATATATATATATATATATATATATATATATATATATATATAAATTCGTTGATAGGTTAGGTTATCTGTCAGAAGCCTCGATTGCAAATTAAAAGAGAGAACTCCCCCAATATTAGCTTAGACATTATTTCACTTGAACAATTTCCCTTTTTTTCATCCCGAGAACGAAGGCAAATTTTTCGCGGTCATTCACCCCAGGATGCCGTTAAATGTTACATTATTTTTCTAATAAAATATGTTTTACGCAAAATAAACTGTATTCGCGTTCCAAAAACAGTTGATGATTATTATTTCACGTCGCAGCAACTGATTTCTCATCGTGATATGCAAAAATAAGAACAATTTATTGCGGTTTTGTGAAGTCTTATGTAATATATATGTCTAAAATTATTCGAGAGAGTCTGAAGTTTTATAAGCCATTTCAAGGGCAGATTTAAGCAAGGGTCGATCTCTTAAAATCAAACAAGAACCGTTCACTGTTTTTTTTTTTTTTTTTTAATTTACTCGCGGTCACGTGGAATATGATTCTGATCAGCGGGCATAGATAAACGATTAATATGAAAACAACGGTAACCGAGTAATAGCAGCGCTTACTTGACGACGACGTATCTCCACATGGCCAGGATGAGCGTGAGCGCAATGGACGTGGTGTGCAGCACCTGGGACACGTACGTATGGAACAACACGTACACGGCGCCCACGTGCGAGAACTCCTCCTTCTTGGCCGTGGACAGGTACATGTAGCACGTGAACGGCATGTACTCGACCATGAGCACCAGGTCGGCCACGGCCAGGCCGCACAGTATGCGGTTGATGGGCGACGTGGCCAGGTCCTTGCGCGTCAGCACGGCGATGTTGAGCGCGTTGGCCAGCGCGCCGAACACGCACAGGAACAGGCTGACGTAGCCGTGGACGGCGCGGAACCACAACGAGTAACTCTTCACGTTGCCGCTGCAGTAGCAGCTCGTGGACAGCGGGTCGGATCGGTCGTCCTCGTCTCCGCCGAACAACGTGATGTTGAGCAGGTTCTGCAGCTCGTCTTGGGTCATGTTCAGGTGCATCATCAGCGTGCTGCAGTTCACCTTCAGCCTGAAGGACACGTCCGAGCACATGGTGTGATTACATACTAGAAACCGGCGGGCGGACGAGAGAAAAAACAAACAAACAAAAATTCCATTGAAAATCATAAATTTTCCGAGCATATATATTTTGTTGTACAATCATGAGCTTGCCATAAAACGCGGATGGATTTGGACGAACAAGAAAAAAACTTTCTTTCTTTATTTACGATTTACAATCCATACTCGTAGGCCAAGTAATTATACGTAGTATAAATATCATTCATAAGTTTATTTAACAGACGCAGTTCATGATGCATGGGACATAACATAAATGGTAATGGTTATGGCAAAGCATTTGTGAGAAACTAAAAATGTCAGCTAAATAGAAGTTATGAGTACCATGATGTCAACTGAAACTGCGTTTCATAATTAGTCATCAGTCCGACTTGATGGCCCCTACTTCTATCCGACGATGAGTAACAGCTACTGATCCAAATCTATCCGTTTATTATGGTGCACCCTGTATTTTTCATTTTATATGTTTCACTATTATGACAAATCGTCTATACTATAATGTGCTACAACAATATTTTTAGTCATTTTAATTAACGGCGATAGTATACAATTTTTCAATAATATTTCTAACCACAACTGTAATGATATTATCTCGTATAGAATGGTAGAACTCTTCGCATAGTTATTTGGTTTATTGTCGTATCTCCCCCTTCCTTAACCTTTTCAGACCTGATGTCCCCCATAGGGGACATACTTTAAAAACAATGATTTAAGCCAAACGAAAAGAGTTTAATGAATTATAAATATGTTAGTAATATATTACACGTACGCTGATAACAACAAAAATAAAATTCAATAAATTGCTGTCAATTGATTATGCGTGATAAGAATAATAAAAAAAAAAAAAATGCAATATGCGTTATTGTGCAAAATATAATTTTGGTTATTGATAAAAGTTGTTGATATAGTTTTAAAAATCTGTTATTTTTTTTCTTCCATGTCAATATAATAACTTAGATATGTGAATAGTTGTTTTTATCATTTATGTTTTCGGAGTGATAATAAAGCAGCTGTTAGGTATGTACCCTATGAGGGACATCAGGCGCGTACGACGTCAATAATAATTGATAAGTATTGTTGATAACAATAAATTTTCCGTTTTACATTTATGTTTTGTGCCTGGAAGAGAGTGTTTCCGTTTGAAACATACGCAATTAGTTTTTAAGCTATTGCATAGCTTTTATCGCAGGCCTGGTGTAGTTACTGAAAAAAAACTTTATAATAATATTATGTATTTTCCATTATTAGTTGTAATTGTTGACTCCTTGTACGCCTGATGTCCCTCATAGGGGACATATCATTTATTCCTAAGAAAATGAAGTAAAAAAAAAAAAAAAATTGTTTTCATCTTATTAACTCCCTAAATACCAAATATTGATAAACTAAAAAATTACAACTCCAAAAAATTAATTCCAGGTCTGAAAGGGTTAATATAATTTTTGGATATTGTAAATTTTGGAAAATAGCATTCCAACTCAAATTAACGATTGATAACTTCAATGTTTTTAATGAATATAAAAAGTAATACGCTTACTATATTGTTTATTTATAGTTCGGAGATGTGATTTTAAACTTTTTAACTACGCTACTCAATAGTATCGATGTACATGCATAACTCAGCTATCATGCATTTCACTCAGCTAAAAAACCAAAGAGAATATTCAACTTTTAATAATAATATATGTTTTTTTTCTGCTTTTATTTTCTGGCGTCATGTTCAATTTAAAGAGTTTGTTTTGTTATTTATTTAGTGTATGGCATGTCACGACAAAACCGTCAATTGTCGGACCTTGAAATGAGTGTAATGGACATTCGAAAGCGATAGTGTGATTGATTGTTTGTTTTTCAACTTAACATTTACACTCGGAGTTGATTCTACCCAATTTGTACAAAGAGTCTTGACATTTACCATAGGACACCCCATATGCATACTATATTTAATAAACGCTAGACATTCCCAGACAAATCTGAGGGTGTATATCCCCGATTGATTGAATTCAAAAGGCTATCATTGTTTATTGTTTCTAGACAGTTAGCTTTCATCAGGGATCAGAACCAGAACGAAAATGAACCGGTCCTGGAACCAGTTTACCTTAAACATTTAGGATCCGTAACTTTAATCGGAATCTTAATTTCAAAAAAATGAAAACCTATAACCTTAATTATAATATGGTTATTTTTAATTAGTATTAATACAAATATCTTGTATTGTTAATTGTAGATGATTCAAAAAAAAAAAAGTAAATTTTTTTTATGATTAAATTATTTTGTGTTTTAAGTTTTAATTTGTAATGTATAAATACATGTATATATGTATAATAAACAAACTATACAATAAACTTTTTAATCCATTTAAATAAAGAATTGTATGGATCTGATTTGTAAACAAACGTATCAGTTAAACGTAGAAAAATAATAGATTATCAATGCGTTTTATTATTATTATTTCATTATTTTTTTGGAAGTTTATTAATATATTAAAGTAAGTATAATGTCTATTAGGTATAAAGTATCTATTAATTCTAATAAATCTTCTTCTTCTTTTGCTTCGCCTTCCTCCCAACTATTTGGGGTCGGCCACCCTTGTCCTACACCTCCACTTTACTCGGTCAATCACATCTCCTCTGCACACACCGACAACCCTCATGTCATTTTCCAAAGTCTCGAACCATCTCTTTTTTGGTCTTCCTCTTCCTCTTTTCCTTTTAACGTCCATCTTCATAACCACTCTTACTGCATTCGTTTCCTCTCACCTCATCACATGCCCAAACCATCTTAGCCTATTTTCTCTCATCTTTAATAATCTTTATTTTATTCTAATAAATAATAATATTAATTAAAATTTGTATGCTACCTATGTAAAGTTTTAGATTCTGAGTGTAGTGAATACAAATTTAGTTTCTTTTCGCTAAATATTATCGTTTGATAATGACGTTACAATATACCTATCTACAATCAGATATATTTTCAATCAATTCAAAAAGAATGCATTTACATTTTAAGTATTTTACCTAAAATACTGGTATACAAATTAATTTAAATTTAATTTATGGCAAATACATTTTTTTTTTTATGTTTTAAAATATAGTATTTATTAGTAACTATAATAAAAACAGAATTAATAAAAGAGCAGAGAATGCCAATTAGCTGATTTCGAGCCGCATGCGGCTCTCGTCTTAAAAACAAATCAAAATTTTTATTTTTTTTCGTATGTATTTACGAGTATATAAAAAAATATTTTCTATATAAGGCTATAGAATACACATTAATAAACAAAAATATAATAAATTAGTATGAATAATAAATATAATAAATACTACAAGCCTAACAGAACGAAGACTTACCACCTTCGAAAACAAGATATGGTGTATGATATGTGGTACTAAACTAGACGAAAACACTGGTATGTGAAGGAGAATGTTAAACAAAGAACCAATTCAAGAAACAAGAATGACTCCAATTAAATATTTCATAAGGGGCCAGATAATCCAGTGGTTTGGGCACATTATGCGTGGAAGTGACGATAAGGTAATAAAGACAGTACTGTCTTGGAAACCAGCAGGTAAAAGACCACGAGGACGCCCGAGGAAAAGATGGATGGACGTGGTCGAGGAAAATTTAAAAAGGATAGGAGTAAGTGATTGGAGAAATTTAATTAATGATCGGGAGAAGTGGCGTGAAGTTGTGATGGTAACAAAAACTCTTGTAGAGTAGATAAAGCCAGAAGAAGAAGAAGATGAATAATAAATAAAAAATAAATGTTAAGCTAAATTTGTTTAAGTATATTTAAATTATATTTTTAATATATTTACATTTAAATTTGTTTAGTTTATTAGATAAAGATAATATAAAATTTTAAAATGTATTTACAATTATTTTGGCTCTTGATATCATTACATTTATATATGTGTCTCGTAAATATATTCATGTTGGCCACCCTTGCAATAGAGTAATGAGAATATCCACACTAATTATGCGAACATTTTTATCAGTAGTATCTATATCAGTAGGTATTGAATCTAACAAAAATACTATATCGTTTGATACTATGAAATAATTAATTTTTATTTTTTATAATTATTTGATACGATACCTACTAATACCGACACATTTGTTCCGATACTCTACTGATATCAATATTTGTATTCGATACTAGTTTCGATACTTTCTTTCGTTCCCTTATTCCTAACTACTCTAATATAAATACGAGCGTCTAAAGACATCCTACGAACAAACTCGTTATTAATAACTATATGATATGTCTTAAGCAACTTAATATACGTATGACAAAATTTTATCAATATTAACATAAAATCACAGAACATTATACAAACATAAAGAAAAATATTTGTTATATTGTTTTCAAATTAATAAAAAAAAATACAAAATCGTAATAAAAATTTAGTTTAAAACAAATAAAAAGTATTGTTATCAAAATAATAATAATAATAAGTATATAAATGTTGATAGCAAAATGTAAATAGCATAATTTATATTTCATTTTTTATATACATGGTCAAACTGCGAATGAATGTGAACATAAAGAGTCCCATCTTTTTCTTTCAAATCATCTAATATTTGTTTTTTTATGTTTAATGTTGGTTTATTTAATCGTTATACTTCTGGTATTTTGAAAAGAAATATTATGGTTAAAAAAATCACAACTTTCTTAACATTTTTATTGGCTGGTTCTTAATTTGCATTTTCATTTAATTGAACAAAACCATTAGATTCTTGTTCACAAAGCATATTTAAATTTGAATCTAGTTATAAATTAATTATATGTAGCTGTATATCGTTTGATTTACCTGTTTATGACAAACATTAAAAAAAAAAAAAAAAAAAAAAAAAAAAAAAACATGACAAACATTTAAACTTAAGTGCCGAATTGCATTGAATTTTTTACCCAATTTTTTTTTTTTCAGTTTGCGCACTCAAAAATTATATTTTTTATAAGAAATTACGACATAATAATTTAAAAGGAATTTGCTTGTGGGCTGTCTCTAAACGCTCGTAACAGAAATGTGGTAACCGCTAAAACATGCTATACATCAAATACCTATAGTCAGAGTATCAACAAAATATTAATAAACATATTTTCAGAGCTTCTCGTGATTGTGGTAATTAAAAGACCTATATATTTATACTATGCAGTAAATGAAATTACTTTTATTTTTGTTGTAATTCCTATTACATTATTATCAATTGTTACGTAGAAATATTTTATATTCAGACATCTGAATTTTGTAGTTACTTGAATGATTATTTTTCAATGTTATAAATTTTAATAATAATATTAATAATTGATCAACGAGTTCAGTCTTTATTATTTCCTGATGATATGTATAAATAAAAATAATAAAAATATAAAATAACCGAAACCAACCGTAATTAATCTTTACAAAAAAGTATCTGTTCCGTTGAGGTTTCGGTTTTCAAAATTAATTTAAATTAGAGTTTTGGTGAAGTTCTAGTTCCTAATATTCAAAGAGTTTCGGTTTCTAAAAAGGTTCTTTTCGGTATGATTCCAGTTCTTATTACAACCATTAATATTTGAATTTACAAGCAAATAATAAATACAGTAAAATATAAGGATTAGAGAAAGTATGTACTGATGAAAGCGATAAATGTCGTTGTAATACTCGTATTTATTTTGTAAAACTGAAGAAAATTATTTTTCGAAAATCAATAAAACAACGAGATTTAAACGTTCGTTTTGTGACAACTATAATAAACGAATACGTTAATTTTTTGAGAGATTACTTGATTATTATAATATTATAATATAAAGGATGAGACACATTTTTCAATTTTTCTTTAAACATAATTGTTCATTCTATTTGACGCGTCAAAACTCAAGTACGCTGCAGAAGCCTTTAAAAATGTGCACTAAAAATAATACAATAAACAAGGATAAAATAATAAATAATGGTTTTCGAGTTACATTCTTTAATTTAAGAAAGTATAGTTCAGTGAGTACAATGTAACCTCGCACCGGGTTAAACGTTAATCAGCATCCACTGCGATAATAATAATATATTTCTTATTTGTATATGACTCGATTTAAGATTTAAATTTCAAAAAAGTACATCAATATGTTATTACTTATTTCGAATTATGTTCCGAAAACTCATACAAGTACGTTACATGTACACAACGTTATTATATGTGAATATTTTCGTTTTTTGAAAACATATATAAATATAACACTACGACCCATTTATTTTTGTTCAATAACCCATCCAAGTGGATTTACCATTACATGCAGTATAAACAAAATAAATATATATTACTTCCCGCGAAAGGCGTCAAAATTTATCAAAAGTCAAAGGTTAAAAATAATAAACTACCTATTTTTTACAATTTGAATAATAATATTATTATTATATTATATAAAGTGCAATAATTTCGGGTTCATTGCATATTCATTTAAACGTATGTATATAATTCCGCAGATAAAAATATTCTCCTTTTACAATTATTTTTCTAATAAACTTATAGATTATAATAATATTGTTTTTTTTTTTTTTTTAAGATATTAACGTTAACGCCACTTTTGTCGATATCATATTTTATATTTTCAAGTTTTGACGTTTAAATGGCAATTACCAAGGAATAGTAATACCAAAAAAAGTATAGTTTTATAGTTACCCCTTTGGGGCGTGGCCATTTCAGTTCGTATTTTTTAGGTTATGCTAAAACAACCGCAGCTAAGTGTACCTATTTGAGCATTTTATATAATAAAATTATAAAAAGGCATTATCGTTGTACGTGATTTTCATTCACCAGAGCAACAAAGAGCCAAGAATAAAATTAGTGTGAACTCTGTACTTGCACGATTTACGAACCGCATAAAAGTATATGAGCTGCTGTGATAATAACGTTTTGAGATCTTAGATTTTAGTATTGGGTTTTTTATTTTCCATGCAACTCGTTTCCCGTGCGTAGAAACACGCTTGCTATAATATTAAAATGTTCGTCTCACTGCGGGTACCTTTCAGAATTAACGGAATTATTTCGACGAAATAAAACAAAAATTTGCTAGAAATAGACGAGTTTATTTTATACTCTGTGGAATCATAAACCTCATTTTCTCTCATGCTCTAGTGGCCAACGTGCTTAGAAAATTGTATATTAATATTTAATATATATTTTTAATATTTAAAATTAAACTATTTTTGAATTTTTCAAACTATTATATTTGTTATCATTTGAAAATATAGTTACGTTCAGTAAGTAAAATAACGAAGAAAGTTAAAATGACTCTTTTTAAAAGTTTATAAATTAATAAGCGATATACTACCCATATACTTGGTGAAAAAATATACGAGTATGCATGCATGCAAAATGTCAAAAAGAAAAATTCTGTTAAATAAAATAACGATTTTTAAGATGAAAATTATAAATAGCAACACATTTTTTAAAAAGTAAAAACCTTGAGAGGTAATAAAAAAGTAAAATGTTCAAGAATAAAAAATTGTTTATTACATTGGACCTATAAAATAGATTATTTATATAATATTCTACATTTTGTCAACGCTATAAAACCACCCTCAAAATGT
The DNA here is from genome assembly GCA_034509805.1 of Sipha maydis. Lineage (NCBI taxonomy): Eukaryota > Metazoa > Arthropoda > Insecta > Hemiptera > Aphididae > Sipha > Sipha maydis. Next base: position 227,206 of record JASXSY010000838.1, on the reverse strand, counting down.
AATAGTTCTAATACAATATATATTTAAATCAACAGCGATTGTTCTTAATTTATAAATTATAATGTTTAATTGTATTTTATAATTATTTAAAACCCAAATTCGGGCCCTATAATATTTAATAGTACAAAAAATAATTTAAAACAAAAACAATTATAGTAACCGGTATCAAGAAAATCATTTAATGCTATAAGTCCATATAAATCGCGTTTTATTATGTATTACATAAAATTACATAAATATTACATAATTTCATACTAATTCATACTAATTTGTTGCTGTATAATAAGATTATTAATAAAATAAATCTATATTACCATGAAGTGCATTGTTAATATCGATGTGTATTTAATGGTATAAGTCGAGCGTCGCCATTTATTTTTACAAGGTTAGTATTATTTGTTTTATTTCTTTTTATTACGAATTATTTTAAATTAAACGTTTTCAAATTATTAATTTTTAACGTATTAAATACTATTGTATTATATTGTACTATTAATAAAGTATACAATATATTATAATAAACAATTAAATTGTACTATTGCATTAATCGATATTAATAATATCTTGAAGACATTTTGAATTGTGTGATTGAGTATAAATAAAAAAACCATCAGTACAATTTAAGACACCAATGACATCACATATTTATGTTAATTATTATATAAAATAGTGCTCTTGAAGTAGTTTTAATGTTGAATTATTACATATCTAATTTACATAACTTCAAAAATGTACCGAAACAGTAAACCTTATTTTGTGAAACGCACCAAGCACGTTTTTAAGCTAGTTATAAAATTCCAACGGTCCAAAATTAAAAATTCTAGCCATTTTATTTTGTTAATTAGTTAAGCTAACACATACAGCCAACTTCTATGCAGAGATAAAATATTTCCTTAGAAGTGTAAATGTGCACATTCATATTTTCACATTAAATCTGTTATACTTTGTTTCCGAAAAGTAGTTTAATTTATGTCATACGCCTAAGATAAATAGAAATGGTTGGTGTAATAAAATTATTTCGGGGAAACACTAGAAAAGAATAGTTTATGAACTCAACTTAACATTTACATATTTACTTATATGCGTTTACGAATTTATCTTACTTCAGTATTTTATTTTTAAAATTTTTATGAATAATTGCTATTTTTAATCTAAAATTTTTCCATTTCTAAACCTAATCGAGAGTATGAACAGTTAGTACCAAATATCAATAATATAAATATTATTATTTTTTTTACACATTCTTATGACAAAGTATTTTATGTTTTTCCAATTTAATCACTATAATTCTTATATATTTAAATTTACTTTTATAAACATTTCATAGTTTCATTTATGACAATACTCCAATAAATTATTTAATAAAGTGTATTTTTCAAAATACTTTACCATACAACATCTGATTTCGTAATATGTATTGGTGTTGAAATAAATTATCAACATTAAACTTTACAGATGGTATTAGTAATATTATAAAATGGAATTTTCTTTTGATGTATTTTAAATTTAACCTCGAATGGCTTTTCAAAAGTTTCATTTGATTTTTAAACCTGTTATATGACCTTTTATAGAATTATCAGTACTTTAAAATATATCGTGATTCCTAAATAAGCAGTTTCTTCTTCTTCTTCTTTTACCTCACCTTCCTCCCAACTATTTGGGGTTGGCCACCCTTGTCCTACACCTCCACTTTACTCGGTCAATCACATCTCCTCTGCACACACCGACAGCCCTCATGTCATTCTCCAAAGTCTCCAACCATCTCTTTTTTGGTCTTCCTCTTCCTCTTTTCCCTTTAACGTCCATCTTCATAACCACTTTTACTGCATTCGTTTCCTCTCGCCTCATCACATGCCCAAACTATCTCAGCCTATTTTCTCTCATCTTGTCCACAATTGACGCTACACCAACGCTACCTCTCACGTATTCATTCCTTATTCTATCTTCTCTTGTCACTCCACTCAACCATCTAAGCATTCTCATTTCCACGATATTTATACTTTGTTCTATTCTCCTGTTAACCGCCCAACATATCTATGTAACATTGCTCATATTGATATATATTGAATTTAGATGTTTAATAATTTATCTGCAATTCAATACTAGAAACGAATATTTAATATTACTAAATTTCACGATCAACGTAATAAAATGAAATATCTACCGATAAACGCTAAAATTATATGAATTAGTTTGGAAATGTAGCAAGGACCAGATAAAAAAAGTACGCCGGTCGCCAGTCCTGTCTTACAGTATTCTAACGAGAATATCTCACGTGAGTATATTTGTTTTTTTCAGCGGAGTACGATTGCGCGCGTCTTACCTTTTTAGGTATACGATTGCGCGCAGTGCCAGAATAACAAAAGACTAAATGTTAATTACTCAAAGGCGTACGATTGCGCGTGAAATTGGGTGCGACGTTGCCAAATGTATTACGTAAATAATAAACACTGTTTTTTACAGTAACTCCATATCACATATCCATCAGCCCGCTGCCTGATACATCTAAATTTGTGCCCATTCACTAGCAACAAATAATTTCCCCTTTCTGATGTAATACGGCGAATTTCGTTTTCCATTTTTAAAAAAATCAATACAAAATTTAAAACTGTGACACAATTCAAACACCGAACACAACTGATAGTAAATTTATATAGTCACATTATGCACGATTATAGTATAGGTATATTTGTACATGTATGGACATTTACAATAAAGATAATATTTTTGATAATATAACCAATTAATTCTCAGTGATAGGAAGTTTGTCTGATATCGGCTAAAATAAGTAATAAATAATCTACTATAATCTACTATGGTATTGTACGGACTTACCATAGACCTATATATTTGGCAACGTTGCTTAAAAGTTAAAATAATATAGCGCGCGCAATCGTATCGCACCCGTTTTTTTGTCAGATCGACCGAATAATAAATTCATCATCCAACACGTGTTAATATTTATTAATCTATAGTTGTACTGTTATTGAAAAATTGACCAGTCATTATCTGATCAGATTGCCATTGCTACGTTACGTAGGTTAAAACACTCGAACTTCAACTCATGACACAGCATCAACACATGCGTGACTTCAACTCACATTGGTATGTGATTCGTTTAGAACGTTTGCTCAATGCGAGTAAAAGTAGATCGAATGTTGGACGATTACCACTAACACTTGAAATGAACAGCTGTCTACATTTTCGTTTTCGTCGTCAAGTGGGTACATTCAGTCAATAATAAAACGGCGAACACGTATCCGATGGTGATTATATTTTATCGGTTTTTAGGTTTGTCGATTAAGGCGTGTTAATCGTGAGACAGACAGCAGGATGATAGTATTATATTTTTACTTTTTTAAACATGGTATGTATAATAAAAATAATATATATATAAACTAGTTTTTTTTTTTACAAGATAATTTTAGCAACTTTTTAGTTTATTTGTTTACATGTGATATATCCTTGATTCCAACTGACATAATGTCAGAGGGGTAACTGATTTATAAATTTAACGGTTTGCGAAAAAAAGCCAACATTTTATAATTTTTCATGTCAACCCTTTCACCCTTGAATGTATTTGTTTTATTTTATTATTCATGAAATCATGGTAATAAGTATTAATTATTAAATGATATTAGATTTCCAGAAAAACATAATAAAAATATTGTATTTTATTTTGAACAATTTATACCAAATATGACGATAGTACAGAATAGTAGAAGTGAAAAGAGCAATACTTCAAATGAATTAAGTCGAATCTTAATTAACCATCATTTACAAACGGTAAAAATTACATTACACGTAAATGTAAATTAAATTATTTCAAGTATAAACATCAATACTAACGGACGATTGGTAAGAAAAATGTTGTTTTACAATTTTTGTTATTGACAAGTTTATTTACATATAATAACAATCAGTAAATACACAATTTTCTCAAAATAGTTAACGGTACAAACACATATTATACGATTAGAGCAAGTGATTAAAGAAAACGTTCAATCGTAACGCCGACTAATTTTATTTTGATAGTCATGAATTAAAATGTATAATACGATTGTTTTGTTTTATTACGAAATACGTGTACAGTAACATACACTGAATTAATACGTTTTAGTAGAAAATTAAATAGTACTTATATTGCTCAAATTATTTTTTAATGTTCGTATTATAGATAATATATGAATATATTGATTTGTGTTATTTAATTAGTTTTTGGCATATATTACGAATAATAAATATTTTTTTATTAACCTTTGAAGAGTATTAAATTTTATATTTTTTAGTTCTTACAGTACCTACGACTATTAAATAAAACTTAAGTATGTAGTATCGAACATTTAAGTAGGTACTGAGATATGTTAAAAAAAAACATTGTACTGTTTCAAATGAATCATTTATAGATTTTTTAAAAAACTTACTATCCACCCATAATCACAGAAGATTTCATCCTTAAATGTATTTTCTAAACGAGTCTCAGCAGATAGTTTAATAACTTTCATCTCTCATGTCATCATAAACTATATCAAATAATTATATCAGAAGTCAAAGCTATTAAAAATAATAAATCGAATATACTCAGATCCTTAAAGCAGAGCAAAAAAAGTGTATTTTATATTAATCAATGCAATTTTTGTACTATTCATATTTATTGAATTCAATTGGACCAAGACAACATTTTTACTCTTAATATCATATGAAAATATCAAGTTTTACATTATAAACACTTATGATGACCCAGATTGGTTTTATAGCTTAATTTTACTTGAATAGAAACATCTTTAAATATATTCAAATCCTGCATACCAAGATCATACAATCACCATCAAACGACAGTTTTTCTTTAGTCTCTGAAGTGGTAAGACATACTTTTATTAATAATCATACCTTCGTTATGATTATTTACTACATAAACTATGAACTCCGGTTTGACTTCATGAGTCAGTATAGGAAGCATTTAATTAATTCACCAGTATCAAAGGCATTATTATTAAATATTAGTATGATACCTTCGCATTTCTATAAATACAAATAATAATACAATATTTATTTTTATATATAAAGTAACTGTAGACAATCAAAGTAGTGATTAGTTTTTGCATAACAATTATTGAAACTTTTAAACAATGTTTTTTACCTAAATGCATAATTAAACTATATTTGCAATAAGTTACTTCAATTATGATTTGACCTTATACTTGCCATAATATTCATTCAATTGTGTAAAAATGCAAGTAACTCTGGTTTTAACTCAATTCATAAAAGATTAATTAGATAACAGACTTTCATAATCTTACTATCAAACAATGAAATATAACTCATTTGGTTTCTTGAAATTTACTTAACTTTCAAATACGTCAATAATATATGATTCTGGATATGTCATGATTAACGCATCAAATAAGTTTAAACAAACATTAAATCGTACTATGAAACAAAGAATAAATCAAATTTACACTTTAAATTACTGAAATTCAGCGAATTAAAATGTTCAAAATAGGTTTGTTATCAAATATTGTAAAATTCAATAAATATAGTTAGTAAAATTGAGAACTTTCGTTAAAAGGCATGAATTTCATTTCTAAAAATATACTTTATGAATATACCCTACAAAGATATTTAAGTGTTTTACAGAGTTATTCAAAATGATTTATTGGATTTAATATAGTTATAAAATGAATAATATTATGATAAATGTTATCTTATCAATTTATACACTAATATACAAAGGGTAATCTCAAGTTTTAGAATGTCTTTATACATATTATTATTTTAAAATTATCACTTACGGCGATTATGTTTGTTTCTGAAAATATGTCGACCGTATACGGCATAAATCGTTTTGTATATTGCAATTTTCGAAGTGGTGGTAAAACAGTTAATGATATATCTTATTTATAAATGCTTTAAACATGGCTACTTCCATAACATTGATTAAACAACGATTCTGGTATCTACATTCATCGACAAGACGGAGCACCACTACATTGGCATTAAATTAGATTTACGCGAATTTCTAAACGAAACACTTTCTAATCGTTGGGTTGGTCGCAATGGGACTAATAATTTGGCAGTTATGTGTGAAATATACTGTGTACTAATGATAGAAAAATCCAGATTTGCCGAAGTTTGAAAATTCTAAAATCCTGATTAGAAAATCTGAAAATAATAGTTTAGATTCTTCATGAAAAAATGCAATACTCTGATTAGAATTGTATACCTGGACATTTGTATTCTCAGGTCCAAAAATAGAATAAATGGATTTCAAAATACGAAAATCTGAAATCTGGATTTTTTGAATTTTTGAATAATCCAGATTCATTTCACATCACTGTGTACATGCCATTGCTATTAATATTAAATTAATTGAAAATCTAATAACAGTAGTGGAGTCAATAATAAAAAAAGTATATCATGAATTTAAATAAGGACTATGTCATTCGTGTAAACCAAGGAACATTTATAGATACTATTTATTAAGCTTTATATGTTTATCTTTTGTTTAATGATAAATATTATTATTTAACCTAAAAAATAAAATTATGTAAGAATTTTATATAGGGTGAATCATTTTAAATAACCTTGTTATATATTTAATATATTAATTAAGAAAAAATATGATTTATACATTAGTTTTTCAGCAAAATTTTATCCGTTAAAAGTATTAAAAGTTTGAATTTTTAAAATATAATTAATTATAGATTAAATCATGACATCCAATAATCATCATTGAATTTTATTTAACCAAAAAAGGTTTTTCAAGTTTAATTTAATTTCGATTTTAATTAAATGTTCGTAAACTTTAGATTTAATGTGAGTTAGAACTCACGGTAGACCGTTACTTGAATGACATTCTATAAATGATTTAGTTTTGTTGAAAAATATTCATACTCTTTAAATTCCTTAAATAAGAATAAAAAACAACCAATTATTAAACTGTTAATTGTTGTAAAAAACAATCCAATTATGATTTTGTTCGATTCTATTTATTACCCTTAACATTTAAACAAATTATGATTATAATAAAATCGAAGCAGTTATTTAAAAATACTTTTAACTAGTACTCGAAAAATTTAAAATTATATCTAAATACATTTTAATTTAAATGTAATAATATATACAATTGAATTGCACTTTAAATAATTAAACTATGTATATAAAAATTTTACTCAGATTTATTTTATTGTACTCACACACAATGAAAAGACTAAAATGTAAGCAATTCCAATAAATTTTATAAAGAAAAAAAGTCAATGATTTTTTGCATTTTGTAAACAAATTATTGATCATTATTCTTTCTTCTTTTTTCTTGTTAACATAGGAACAACTTTGTAATTATTATGCTTAGGGATATTCGTAGGTACCGCGAAAAATTTCAGCTGTGGATTAATGAGCACATTTGATAAAAACTCCATTTTCTCCAAATCCTTACTCAGTTCTTTGGTTTTTATAAGTGTCTGCAAATAAGCAGTTTTACATTTGTTTTCGATTCCAGGCTGATAAGGCATCTCATTTTTATTGAAAGTAAAAATAGATTTTATATAAAAATATATTTTATAAAAAAAATTGAACATTTCACTTATAAGATTTATAATATAAGAATTTATAAACTAAACTTTACTTTCTTTATACTTGTATTTTATATTTTACGTTACATTTGTATTTGCCAGAAAATTTTTAAATATTTGCTTTTTTTTTAATCACTATTGCCATAGTACCATTTGCGAATTTAATTAAATATAGCCAAGTTCTTAGTATTGATAGAATTGCTTATAAATAACATTAATAAAAACCAAATCAAAAAAATTTTGAAAAATTGAAATATTACCTAAATAAGTTAATCAAACTAAAAAAAAAAAAAATCAAAAATAGTATAGTGAAAATATAAGCATACAAGTATTGTCTAAAAGAAAATAGGAAAAATACAAAGTTCCATACACATACATTTGATGTAATAAAATATTTTAATAAATTTAGGGTCACAATTGGACAGTAGTCATTTGAAATGCTGCAGTTGTTTACAAATTATACATTGAATACAGTTATGCAAATTACACATATCAAATTAAAAAAAAAAAAAATGTAATTTTAATGTAAATGTAATCTTATTTTAATAACGTAGAAGTACTGGTTTGGAATATATATTGGAATAGATATATACAATAACTTTTCTTTTCGCATTATTATTTATTTTTTTTTTTTTACAGTTTACATGTGCTACCAGCTTTCAGATTACAAAAATGATATATTGTAAAGCTAGTCTTTCATTAAGCTAATATAATATATTATTTCATACTATTTTTATATTTTTCTTTTATTTGTTATATTTTTTTTTTTTTTTTAAAAAAAATTAATGAAATTAGAATAGATCATTTTTGAACATCGTGGTACAAATTATAATTTATATTAAAATTCGTTATTTTTGTAACATTATTTTAATGCCTGATTACTTGTTAAGTTTTAATATAAACTATCATTACATAGTTTTTATTTTAAATCGCTTAATTCCCTACAAAACTAGAAGGATGAAAGGACACTACTGAGTAGTGACAAGCAAAATTTACTGAGAGTGGAGATTGTTTTGAATCGAATGAAGGTATTTGCTGCATGGATTTGATATAAATTATTATTTCTGAAAAATATTTCAAAGAAGTACATATCTTCTATATTTTCAAACTTTAATAGCTCATAAAATATCAGACGGATTTTATGATAATTTAGATATAGTCAGTATAAAATATGATTAAATTAACTTTGTGATAAAATATTAAGTTTTAACCAAAATCTTCGTATGTATAACTTAAGGATTAACACCTAATACACCTTAAAAGACAGTGGTGGATAATTTGTCAATTTATATAATGATATATTATTTATATATTTATATTTATAATTATATATTTATATTGAGGTGCAAATACTAGTTTACGTTAGAGTAAATACTAAGATTTCTATCCATCATATTGATAAAGAAATTAATGTTTCATATATAGAAATTCAAAAAATTTAAAAAAAAACATAAAATGCACGCTTATCGAGCTATTTTAGTTCAACATTTACATGATGGTGACGCTGAATGTAGAATTACGTTCATTGTTTGGTCGTAAACCCAAATTGAACGAAAACCCTTATGTTTTAAATAACATACTTTGAACAAACGAGTCGAAGTTTACAAGTTATGATGTTCTAAATAAACAGAATAATCGCTATTGATTTTGCCAAAATCTTCATTGGGAATTTGAGATCAACAATCAAACTAAGTGGAGAAAGACTGTATGTTATATGATTTAATAAATGGTAAATGATTAGGGCTATATTTCTACGATGAAAGACAATATAAACATTTCTTGCTTAATGAACTCTCAATTATGTTTAATGACATTCTACAAGACATAAGAGCAAGTTTAATATTCAAACAAAACGGTATTCTAGTTCACAATGCAAATATTGTTCGTAACTCCTTCAATGAATATTTTCCAAGTCGATGGGTAGGAATTTTTAAAGCAGTTTAGTGGCCACTAAGATCACCAGAACTTGTACCACCAGATTACTTTCTCTAGGGACATTTGAAAAAGGTAGTGTATCTATCTACGTGTCTTCTTGATTTGAAAAACAAAATAATTGCAGTATACAATCAAAGTACAAGTAACAAATTATTTCGGCTATTGACCGAGAATTTTTTATTCGTGGTAAATATTATTTAAAACACCTAAGTACACAGTTCGAACAATTTGTTAGATAAATAAAGATTATTAATAGAAGAACCAGTGTTTGCATATATTTCTATTATAATAATTACGTATTTCTTAGTATTGACGAGGTAGTGGTGGTTATACCTGATGTTGAAGGGGTGTCAAAAATATTTCCAACCCTTCCTCGCCACATAGCAATTATATACATTTATTATTTATTAAAATAAAATATAAATACTGAATAAAGTTTTAAATGTATAATCATTTTTATATATTAATAATATTAACATACTAACATTAATGTAATAAAAAAATATATATAAATGTATTGATTTATACAATGTGATGTCCTCATTAAGCGGATTCGACTGTAAATTGTTCATGCAGGACTAAGACATAAAGTACATATGATAATATATTACCTGTGGTTAAAACGCAAAAATATCAAATCAAAAGTATTAAATCTTAAGTCAGAAAATTTGCAGATAGGTGTTATGGCCAGCGACATAGTAAATTTTAGAAAACCAAATCTCGAGGAAGTGGGGCAATCCACTTATTACATACAAAAAAATTTAAAGAAGTAAAGACTTGGTAATCTATTTGTTTAATTTTGTGATATGTTACAGTAAATAAAAAATGCAAAAAATTTTGTGCGATGGCCGGGAATCGAACCCGGATCAACTGCTTGGAAGGCAACTATGCTGACCATTACACCACCATCGCAGTTATCCTAATGGTATAAATAAAATGTATTTAAAATAAAATATTAAGATTTTTAAGTTAATTATATTTCATTCACATTACAATTACAATATAATGTACCCCGTTTGAATAACTATTTATAGATTGTGTGTTTACTTGTCTATTATAATAAGAAAACGAGTTATCGCACCATCAAGTATTTACAAATTAATAATTGGTGGTTCACATATCACATTTTAAATTTGTTTTCGTTGTTTTTACAGTCATCAAAAATAGCTAAATATTTTAAATATTAATTATTTTCATCACGCCAGGACCAGGCCTTTTCTTATATAAGCAAGCCAGGCCACCGGGCATTGCCCCGGTTGCCCGGCGGGCCACTCCGCCCCTGGATGGCGGACTGGCCTGTCGGCCGTAATATATAATTTTTCCCTGCATTATTTATAAAAATCAAAAATAAAATCAGACAAAAATGTTATAATAATAATAATATAACAAATTCTAAACGCTGGATAATAATAAATAATGTAATTAAATAAATAATCAAAAATTACTGTGAAAACTGATAAGCAAACATCATAATTGAATAGTAATTCGATAAAAAAAAAATAGACTTTATTATGTTTATTAATTTTCCGTAAAAAATGGCCTGAAGTATTAAAATCACTGACTGGCCTGTCGTCTACCCAGTCCGCCCCTGTAAGATGGTACCTATCTATATACATATATGCTGTGCTTGAATTTGGGGGAGGAGCCACAAGAGTAATAAGCACCCCAATTAAACTATCAAATATTATAATGTATCGCTACAATTATGCCATAAAAAAGACCCATATGACGATACTTTATTGATGCTTAGTTTGTAATAACTGACAGAACTAAACTAAAGCTAAACTTTGTATAACATTTCAAAATGTTAATATTTTTTTAAAAAAACAAACCGTTTACAAAATTTGTAGCCTACAAATTTTAGGTATACCTAATTATTAGGTTAGTAAATTAAGTTTTTGACCATAGATATGTAATAATATGTATTATTATATAGCTGTGTGTATGACACAGTGGTAGGTACCTATGTAATAAATGATAATAATCAAACAACAATATACCTACAGGTACATACATCGACAATAATTGTTAAAAATTATTTTTGTTTGAATATAGAATCGCATAGGTACACATTGTCATTACATAGATAGCCTGTATTTTTTTTTTATTTTTTTATAATTTTTAACTGATTTTAGCCTTTTTAAACAAAAAACATACATAGGTACTATATTTAAATATTGAGATTGTGTTTGAAACCTTGAAGGTGAGTACATAAAATTATGAAATATTTGTTGATTTATATTAACATTTTTGAGGGTGAAAATGGTTATGTTCAGTTATTTATTAGGTACCTAGGGAAGCAAAATTTGTATGTATCATCAGAATATCTATAATTTTTTTTTTCTAATTCATAATTTAAATATGTGCAACATAATCTAATATCATAAATGATAGATAGGGGGGTGTTTTTAACAATTATTATATCAAACGCTAGCAGAATGGAAGGACAGAAAGGGCAACTTCCCAGGGTCCCACGCCTATCACGAAATTTAATAATTGGTAAGTCTACATATTATTTTTTTTTTTAAATTAAATAACTAAATAATAAGTGCTTCTTGTCATCTGAAAATGTGTATACTATTTTTATCTTTAACTTTAATATTATGTTAAATACCTAGTACCTATATTGTAGAATACATAGTATACTTAATAATGATAAATTAATCAACAATAATATATAATATACTTAATATTACCCGTCGTGACCTTGTTCACGTTATGATTGAATATAACTTGGATACTGGAAAAATATATTTTCTCGCCCTAATATTCATATTATGAATACTTGCTTTGTCTTAACTGGTGATGAATATTCATATTATTGTAGCATAAAAATGTTCTCTTATTCACCTACGCTGATTTTGCCTGTGTGATTCCATGATGTATCTGCCATTTTGGTTAATGGACTGATAACAAATTTGATATAGTAATAGCAGTAACAGCTATAATGCTGTTTTTATTGTAAAATAATTAATATCATCATATTCTAATATGGGTTTAATACGTGAAATGTTAACAGCTATTTTTACTGCTATTTTTTCAGTAACAATATTATTGCTACGGAAAAAAATACAGTTTTCCTTCTCTAATATGCAATTAGTCATTCGAGTTTCAGGACATATACATGTATTCAACGTACATAATATACGTTATGAAATATATTGTATGTAGTAAAAGTAAAAAAAACAAAATAAAATTAACAATTAGTTTATTTTTTTTTTTTATTATTATTATTCAATTATTTTTATAGTAATTATAAAGAAAAATTCTAGGGTTGAATAATTTGGATAAAGTGAATATAGTCTTATATTCAAATTTATTAAACCATTAACAGAAAAAGACTGAATGCTTTTAATTATTAAAATAACATTTATGGAAAATTGCCTATTATTTTTAAACTTTGAAGAACAGCTTATTTCTCAAACGATTGAGCTTTTGTTTTATATCGCTCTATAGTATATAATGATATTACACATTTTATCCTTTGTCAATTACAAAATGTATAAATCTATACTCAAGTCAAAATATTTATTCAAATCAACATAAAGGTTAACATTTTCTGTGTTGTTTCATCTTGCCCCTCTCCGGCACCCATCCTTATCTTCTTCTTCTTCTACTTCGCCTTCCTCCCAACTATTTGGGGTCGGCCACCCTTGTCCTACACCTCCACTTTACTCGGTCAATCACATCTCCTCTGCACACACCGACAGCCCTCATGTCATTCTCCAAAGTCTCCAACCATCTCTTTTTTGGTCTTCCTCTTCCTCTTTTCCCTTCAACGTCCATCTTCATAACCACTCTTACTGCATTCGTTTCCTCTCGCCTCATCACATGCCCAAACCATCTCAGCCTATTTTCTCTCATTTTGTCCACAATTGGCGCTACACCAACACTACCTCTCACGTATTCATTCCTTATTCTATCTTCTCTTGTCACTCCACTCAACCATCTAAGCATTCTCATTTCCGCGACACTCATACTTTGTTCTATTCTCCTGTTAACCGCCCAACACTCTGAACCATACAGCATAGTTGGTCTCACTACACTTTTATAAAATTTACCTTTCAGCCTAATTGGAATTCTCTTATCGCATAACACGCCCGATGCTTCTCTCCATTTCATCCACCCGCACTTAATCCTATGTTTTACATCAATGTCAAAGCCCCCGTCCTTTTGAACAAAAGATCCTAAGTATTTAAAGCTCTCAACTTCACCTATCACATCACCATCTATTGTCAGTTGTCTCCTCATTCCTTCAACTTCTTGGTCTCTTTGTCCAAAATCATACTCAATATACTCAGTTTTATTTCTACTAACTCTCAATCCCTTTTCTTCGAGGGCTAACCTCCACTCATTTAACCTATTATTGACAACTTCTAGGTTTTCTCCTATCAGAACTATATCATCAGCAAACATCATACACCATGGTATCTCACCCTGTATCTCCTTTGAAACCTCATCCATTACCACTGAGAACAGGTAGGGGCTTAGAGCTGACCCCTGGTGCACACCTACTCCTATACTGAAACCTTCTGATACTCCACACCGACTCTTGACACTAGTACTCGACCCTTCATACATATCCTGGATCAAATTAACATACATTTTTGGGACATTTTTCCTCATTAATGCCCATCTTAAAACTTCCCTTGGCACCCTGTCATACGCCTTTTCTAAATCTATAAACACCATGCATAGTTTTTTATTCTTTTCTCTGTACTTCTCTACTAATTGCCTAACACAAAATAATGGCTCCATTGTCGATTTTCCTGGCATAAAACCAAACTGGTTTCCTGATATCGAGGTCTCACTTCTTATCCTCTTCTCTATAATCTTTTCCCAGATCTTCATACTATGACTCATGAGCTTTATTCCTCTATAGTTCCCACATTCTTGTATGTCTCCTTTTCCTTTAAATATTGGTACAATAAAACTCTTTCTCCAATCTTCTGGCATTTTTCCCTCTATCAGTATCTTATTAAAAAGATTTTTCAACCACCCAATGCTTACATCTCCTAACATTTTCCACACCTCTACAGGTACTCCATCTGGTCCTACCGCTTTTTTCTTTTTCATCGCCTTCACCGCATCTCTCACTTCCTCCTCGCCCACTAGACCAATCAATCCTTCATTCCATGACATACTCTCTAAAACTTCTTTTGGATATTCCTCGTTCAGTAATTTCTCAAAATATTCTTTCCATCTTTTTTTCACATCCTCATAATTTGTTAAAACTCTCTTGTCCTCATTTTTTATACACCAAACATCTTGGAAATCCTTGGATCGCTTTTCTCTGACCTTCGCCAGTCTATAAATTTCTTTTTCTCCTTCCTGTGTTCCTAGCCGCTCATATAACTCATCATACCTATTAAGCTTTGCTTTGCTTACAGCACTTTTCACTATTTTACATACATTTTTATACTCTATCCAATCTTCCCTCTTCCTACTTTTCTGCCATACCTTAAATTGCTTTTTCTTACTCGCTACTACTCTCTGAATCTCCTCATCCCACCACCACGTTTCCTTGTCTTCTGGTAAACTACTTTTGGTTTCACCAACAACCTCTTTTGCTATGTTCTTAACACAAGTGACCATCCTTCTCCAAACCTCATTTATATCTCCCTCAACATTCCACACAGCTTTTTCTTTTAATTTCTTTATAAACTCCTTCTCTTTGTTTCCTATTAATTTCCACCACCTAATTCTGATATCCTTCCCTGTATTCCTTCTTTTGTTCATCTTTTTTCCGGCACCCATTCTTATAAAGTATATTATTTTTCACTCCTTCTATTCAATTTATTCCAGATATAATGTCTAAAGCCACAAATTTTAAGGACTCATTGCATTTTTATTCATACGAATATTTTGAAATAACAACTCCCCTATCGAAATAATTGTAGATATCAAGTATAGATACTTAAAAATCATACGTATACGTATATATAGATACTCGTATATACAAGTAGATTAAAAACACACTAAGATAATTAAAATTATTAAAGACGGACAATGTTGGCCTAAATAAGTGTGTTAAAATTTTATAAATACAGCAAATATCAAATTGGATGATAAAAATTAAGAAGAAAATATATATTTGTCGAATTTA
The DNA here is from genome assembly GCA_034509805.1 of Sipha maydis. Lineage (NCBI taxonomy): Eukaryota > Metazoa > Arthropoda > Insecta > Hemiptera > Aphididae > Sipha > Sipha maydis. The sequence continues at coordinate 211,594 of JASXSY010000838.1, read as the reverse complement.
AAATGTATCTTGTTTACCTCCAAGCAACTTCAATGACATTAAAAATCTTTTAGCTGATGCACTAGATGTTATCGTCTTAAAATTAGAAAAAGAAATGATTAATAAGTTACTACTGAAAAATTAAGGAAAGAATTAATGCATTTTTACAATAACTGTGAATCATTGTAAAAACAACAAACAACAAAACAAAACTAAACAAAACAATTAACAAAACTTTTTTTTTAGAAACCTCTACTTTTAACTATGTCGATATTGAAGATAATAATGATAATGATGAAGACAACATAAATAAATACAGTAATTAACAATGATAAAAATTTATTAAAAGTGTGCTACCTATTGCTATACACTTCTTATGAAACATAATCTTTAAAGTAATCCTTATAGCACATTGACTTTATCTAACAAATTTTTACTTACCTTTTTAATGATACAAGTAAAATAATTTTCTCTTAAGATTTAACCTAAAAAATATTATAAAATTATTTTTCTTATTTTTATAAGCTGCTTGTAATTTTTCAAACTTAAATATATTAAGACAAAATTAAGAAGTAGCAAATTTAATTTTGATAAATAGGTATATGAATCAATTAATAAAATTGTAATTTATACAATTTTATATGTAAGTGGATGATCGAACCACCTTAAATAAACATTAATAATTTTTGTTCATATATTTTTGTTCATATATAATTTCTACTGTGATATAAAAAATAATATAATTTGTTTTATGAACTTTTATACAAAATATGCTTAAGTATGCAAAATTCTTCAAATATGCAAAATAAACTTTTTTTTATGCATTCTCTGTTACATAAATAGTCCCTATTTTTTACTTCCATCAAACTGCATACACTTATTAAAAAATGTAAATGTATACAAATCCAGACTCTAGTAATAATAATACAAAGAAAAATTAAATACTGAATGAAGTCGAAATAAACAGAAGTGACTTTATGAGACATTTGCTGAACTACACCTATTATAGTTACATTTATCTGTACTTCGTTTTACACTGATTTTAAAACAGGTAATATATTATGATATATAGATGTAGCCATTTGGGCAAATTTGAATAACATAAAATTAAAACTTATATTATTATAAATTATATGGTATGCTAATAATAGTTGGAAAATCATCGACATGATAGGAAAATGGACATTTAACTAAATTATTATACTCATCATGTCATTATTACGTCCACATGCATGAGTAGGTACTGTAATAATCATTAAAGTATTTGTATTCATTTTTATTAAAAGTATCGATTATAAAACTTTATAAATAACGATTTATACTATATATACAAATGATTATTTGTTGGTATTTGATGATAAAATATATTTATTTCCACTAAAAAATGTTAATAAATGTAGCTAAATTCATGGAAATCAGTAGACAGGTACCGTCACTTGACAATATTTGATATTAATGATAATTATATTCTTATATATTTTAAATCGATAGTGTATAAACGAAGAGCTAATGACTACATTTTTCGGCTGACAACTTAATGGATGCAAATTAATGGTCCAAAAATATTTTTATCATTATTTAATCAAAAATTTGAAACGAGCAAAATCAGTGAAAATATGTGCATAATACGATGTAGAATATATGAATTTATCTTCTGTTTCATCTCGAATTGTAAAATAATAACTCTCGATTTAAAGTGCACATATATTCCATAATTAAAGTTGCCTTTAACTGATACCAAACTAACGCTGATGAGAATCTATCACATTACATGATTCAAAAATAATTGGATGTATAAGATCAAAGTACGATAGATTAGACACTATATTCTGCTAAATAAAATATTATAATTCGGTACAAAAATACAAAATCATTACAATAATCCGAAGATGTATAAATATATTGATGTTATTTAAATCAATTAATCGATTAATTAAAAGAATAATATTTGTGTATCTATACACATTTTTTTATAAAATACATATAATATTTTATGAATTTATTATATGGCTTACTAAATAGTATATAATAAAATGTAGCATTGTATATTCGATGCTTATAAATTAAATTGAAATATTATTATTATATTATTTATAATTTAAACTTTTTTCTACTCTATAAAAGATTTATACACCTAAATGTACATATATTTTTCAAAAAATGGTTTAGTACTATGAAAATAGATCTAATTAGTATATGTCGTAACCATTTAATGAAATTGACCATTTCATGAAATGGAAACGGATTTTTAACACTTCGTGAAATACGAAAATATTATATGATATGGTCACTTTTTCATGAAACGGTCACTCCAATTTGTAATTTTTTTCACAATCTGGTTGTTCACTTTGTACCGAAAATATATTTTGTATTTATCATAGTTTTATAATCATTTTTGTTTGTTATATTGTGTTATATGGTAAGTATATCATATTAAATTTAGTTTTGATATAATTAATAATATTAATATGTAGGTAATTAAATAAATTATATAATTATTTTAATAATTTACCAATAATATAATTTATCATATGGTTTATCAGTTAATAATTATTTATTTAAACAATTTAATGAGTTATAGCAACGGCTGTTACATTTAATACTATTAAATATAACAACAACAATTTGAACAATTTGTTTTGAATTACTTATTTACTTTATAGGTATAAATATATCTTATTTTAATATATATATATATATCACCTTTGTTATCAGTATTTTTATGGGTGGGTAGATTTGATGGAGTTCACTTGGGAGATATTTTAGGTTTTGTTTCACCTGATATACAGTTTATGAACCGTAGATCTATTACCTAATAAGATAATAATATAATATATCTACGATATGGGTATGAACAGTTTGTTTTAGGAATTTAATGTAGATAATTAATTTTATTCGATGATTTTTATAGTAAATGATAAAATTGTACTAAATTATTCGCTATAAATAACTTATATGCATCGAGATAGAATGTACACTACAAAAGAACACGGAAGATTTTCCGTATAGCGTCCGAATTCCATTAACTGGCACTCTAGAAATATTATAAGGTATAAACAACATAAATAATATCAATCAAATAACATTTAAACGCGTATTTTCAACTATAGTTTTTTTTGTTTTTTTATCTATATTTAAATTTAAATTGTTGTTGTTTTTATCGATATAAAAAAAAAAAAAATATTGGGATTAAAAAATATAGAAAAATAAATTTTAAATCACAGGAAAATATGAATCAGCCTAAAAATATTCGGGTCCGTTTCATATTGGCACTTGAGGAGCCCCAGGACTTTCACCCCAGCTAAACTCTCCTTAATTAGACCATGAGTCTGCCCTGTAGAGCTGGTAATAGAAAACTAAATCTAATTATTTGTTTTGTTATTAGTCATTTTTGACACTGTAGAGTACATAGGCTGTTTATAATATATTTTGTACGTACCTATTACAATATCATAAGAAAAACACAATTGTCAGTATATCAAGTGTGACGATGTATAAATTATTCGATCCATAATTTTAAAATATCATTATTGGTTGATAAATATTTTTTTTAAATTTGTACTCATTTATTAATTAAATGTAATTTTGTTTTACTATAATTATTTTTATAAAATTAATAGCTGCATCATTATTTACGTATCGTATTCTTAAACTATATATTACATAAAATACAAAATATATCAAATTTCTTGAAATTAAATTTTTATGAGTACTATTTATACTTGTATTTACCAATTTATCTTTAAGTAAATCGAGCCTGATTTTTTAGCTTAATAAGATTATTTATCGCTGCTTTGTCATTTAAGAACACTATAAGAAATATAACCAGCTTGTTTACCTCCAAAATATTGTTCATTACTTACTTTTTACACCAATTACGAAATTAAAAATATTTTATTTAAATTTAATAATATTAAATACTATACATTTTATATACTATAAGAATAGCTTTGTTTAAATTTTTAAAGATTTTTATGTATGAAAACGTGTTCATCAATCGTAAATCGTACATTCATTCAAATAAAAAAACAATACAATCGTACAACTCATTCAAATGGTTAAACTCATAAATTGGAAAAAATAACACTTCATTAAAGTAGGAAAAAAATTTAATGTATGTATTAAAAGTTTTGTTTTGTGATAGTTACGTCTATTTTTTGAGATCATAACATTGCGATTAAACAGTAATACATTATGTTTTATTTTTGAAAAGCCATTTAATACCATTATTCTTCACATGCCCCATCGTATATATATAGATTGTTCATCGAACCTTGCAATTCAGTTTGCTGACACGCTATATATTCGATTAGGTAGGTAGGTACCGCAAATGTTTTGAGTGTGGAGAATATTGCCCTTTATCATCAAGAGTAAACATGTATATAATAATGATATTCGCTCAGAGGTTAGAGTGTAGACATTTCGCGGTTCCTGTTTGATTCTGAACTAAGTACATCGAAGGAACGTGGTTATAATATTGCAAACCAAGTTATACTGTATCTTACCTCACAAGAAAACTGATGAATAAACATTAAACACTGAACCAAGATAAATTTGACTTTGGGCTCTTTACTTCTACGAGTTAATTAACCGCTTTTTAGCAGCTTAATCCTGGGAATTCAGCAGTTTTATAACTACAGAAGTCCGTTCATTATATTAATTTCATTATACATTGAAAAGAAGTAAAGATTCTAAGAATATAAGAAAGACTACAAAATATATTTTTCATATTAAAACTTTCTTTGATAACAATTGTTACAAACAATTGAGCATATCAGATAAAAGTAATAAAAAAATTAAATTTAAAACTCCTTCTAGTATTATATCAGGTTGAAATAAAAAAAAAGGACGGAATCCATACAAAAAAATTGATTTAAAGACGATTTATCATTATTCACTGGAATATTTGGAAACTCGGAAAGAAAATACAAAGAAATTAATATAATATTCAAATTTTATTATTTATTCTTACTCTTATTGAAAACTCAACTTCTATAGTTAATTGTATTATGTAAGTACCCACATCAAGTTAATATATAATAACATATTTTAATCGAAAAAAACTTCAAACTTTAAAAAAAGCTTTATAATTTAGTTGAAAATTATCTTAACTATAATGTTTAACATGACTTAGAATAAATTAATAAAAATAGTCTGATTAAAAATCATTCTATTTATTTGTTATAGCTCATTTAGAATCCTCACATAATTGAATGAATATATTGTGTCAAAAGACTTCATTTAGAGCACTATTTAAATCCAATAAATATATATATATTTTTTTTTTTTTTTTTGCATATGATATCCTAAATTACGGTACAAAGCAACAAAAATAAAAATATCAAATATATAAATGGGTTTTTGAATAGATATATAAATAAATAGATAAATGGAAGTCGGTATAAATATAAATATAAATGTAAATGTAAATTTGAATAAGTATGAGTATGTTAACAACAAGTAAATAAGTAACAAAATAAAATAACAGCGTAACAAGGTAACTACAGTTATATATAATGTTTAAAAGGATGACAATTTCTAAATGAAATATTACTCAGGTTATATATAGGCGTCTTCATAAACGTATCTCCAGGTTATTTATCCATGTTACTGCATCCTCTTTAGCTTTATGTAGTCTTGCTATATCCCGTTGAACTTAATATTAGGACTAGTGGTTTTCATACCCCAGTACCCGGGTGTTACGGGTATTACCTGATTTACAAAATTTCGGGTACCCGTTATGGTTAGTATACTAATTAGTAAACAATTATAACGAAACCCATTTTTTAATTTCGTTACCTTTTTTCTTTTTCGTTGCACAGATAAATAACTGCTAATATAGATATTATTTTATACAACTTTTTTAACAATTTACAGTTTATTTTTACATTGCAGTAAATTAGTAGCAATAGGAATATAAAAACAGCATAGTTAACAAAACTTTTCAAACACCTATCAATATAATATTTTAATTATTATAATATTTGTTTAGTTGTTTTCATCAATTATATAAAATTTTTTTTTTTTGCTCTGTGGGTGGATTTGGATCCTACTACCTGCGTAGCTAAACACATAACAGGTACCGAATAAGGCCACAATATCCGTTATCAGCAAAACTTAAATTTAGGCTTTATAATAGCTTTTAACATGTTATTCGACATTATACTTGAATAAAATAATTATTTACCCCTGTGGGTAGGGGAGAAGAATACACCCCCAGTAGTCCATGCCTGTCGTAAGAGGTGACAAAAATGGACCTGAAGGTGAGCGGCAGCGCTTTCAATACTGGCTATAGTTGGATGCTTCGTAAGCAGGTACAGCTATAGCCAAGAAAAAGTAATAGGCGTGCGTGGAGACCATTATAATGGTCGTATTATAATACGACTACTATACTGCGATGTGGAGGGCAAAAGGAAACCACCACATTAATCTCCTTAGTCAATTAACAAAATAATTATTAAAATATAACATCACTAATAGCACTCACATAAAAAACTAAACATTTTATTTTTAAAACGTAATTTTGTTAATTCTAAAGAGGAAATATTTTAATATTTTTTATTCAAATAGTTGTGCAATGTATAATTTAATACTGATTACCTCTTAGCAGTTAAGATTTAGCTAAACCGTTTACGTAAATCAAAAGCTATCGGGTACCCGAAAATCTTGGATAATGGGTTACCATCAGTTACCGCTACCCGAAAACATTGACTACCCACAAAATCGGGTATTATCCGGATAAACGGGTACTTGGGTACCCGGGTATTACCCACATCAAATCAAAAGCACTAATTAGGACACTCTTCAATGATATGTTGCATGGTTTTTTTTGCTCTGCACGAACATAAAGTAGTATTGGTCATACCCCATTTGTATTGGAGACTTTTACTCCTACCCTGATTAGTCCTAGCTCTATTTAAAGTTGTCCATATGTGTCAGGGTGGATTGAATCCCGGAACTCTCATCATTGGGTCTGCAATCAATATTAAGTTTTGCACTCCTGAATCTTTACAACGATTTTTCCACATTTCTGATACTAATTCTGTCAGAAATTTTAGGTCCCAGATAGGGTGTCTTGACGACAATCTTTTTTGGGGGTGTGAAACGATGTCATTATATAGTGGTAGTTCAGAGTTGTTCATTGCGTTTGTTACTTCCTGGTGAGTCTTCAATAAATGTTTGATGTAGTACTACTCGCACTAGAAAAAATTGGAGGTCATTACATAAGTGATTAGTAATTTAATCGAGACATTTTTTTTTAATTTACGCGACAGTTATTTTAAAATATTATAAATTACTAGCAATTAAAACATGTACTTTGTATTATCATGTATGTATGCATACATGTTATGGTTCAAATAGTCAAGAATAATTGAAAAATAAAAAAAAATTGTGTCAGACTTTTCTAATCAGGTACCCATATGGGTTTACATGTTTTGTTTAAACTATTTAGTTGAATTTTTGAAACGTTTATTTTATTATTCTATTTTATATTTTCAACATTTTCTCTCACTTAAAAGAAAATTAGTTAATTATTTTTTACCCTTAAAATCAATATATTATTATGAATATATATAAAAAAAAAATGAAACATGTATTAACTCTTGTCACTTTTAATTTACAACAAAACTAGATAAATTACATTTACAATATTGTAACAAAAAAAAAAGAATAGTGTATTAGAATTTAAAAATTATTTTTTTTAGTGCTAAACTTCCGAACTCTGCTCATAAGTATTAAATATTAACTATATAAAGACGTTAATCTCTATATTAAGATTTAAGTATTTTAACATATACATATATTAATGATAATTGAACTGTCAATTGATCAATCATATAGGTACTATTATACTGATGACCATTGTTAATTATTCGGTGTTGTTATAGGTACTTTTACTTCTTTTTTTTCTTTTTTTTTTTTCCTTTTTGTACCGAGGACCGGAGAATGAACTATGTTGCCAATGCTTCTCCTCCGACCCCCAAGGTACTTTTACTTCTACTGAAAATTAAAATGTTACGAAGTTCAAAATTATTTTAAATATATTTGCCAGTATAACTTACAACTAAGTATGTTAGATACTATTATATTTAATATAATCAAAACTAGTAATAGCGCGCCAAAATCTAATCCATAAACAAAATAATGATACAAATATCAAGTATCACCGTCGTTCATAAGTTTCAAAAGTAAAGAAATCTAAAAATGTTTACCATTACTCGATCAAAAACAAAGTTCCCAGATACTTCAGAAAATAAAAATCCTAATATTTTATATAATGCTCTCCACAAAATATAATAAAAGTTGATAACTTGTAAATAAATTATGATTCAAGCAATTAAAATTGAAGTAACGTCCATTTAAACATTTCAATCAACTGCGTTGGTGGTGTAATGGTCAGCATAGTTGCCTTCCAAGCAGTTGATCCGGGTTCGATTCCCGGCCATCGCATGAAATTTTTTATTTAGTGCGTCAAATAAATTACCTATATTTTTTACAATTATTTCATTCTAAAATTACTTTTTTTGTTGTGTATAAATATCGAAATTATTTTCAGGGTATTAAAGAAATCAGTCTACCTCTTTTGCAGTAACTATAGTATATTAGTACCTATATAGTTTTTATCGTGTATTAATATATGCAATTTAAAATTGGTATTATATTCATTCGCAGTATGTATATTTAAATTTCATTTATATGGAACATTTTTTAATCTTGATAGTTTTATAGAGTATTTCATACAATTTAAGTTAGATTGTTTAACGTTAGAAACAGGGACGTGGTTTGCAATTTGCAGTAATAGGTGTGAAGCTGAACTTTATTAACAAATCATAATCGAAGGCAAAGGATTTATAATAAGTAATTTTTACAAATCTTATTATATATTTTACAGTCACATTGACCTAGTTTACTTGACGTATCCACTTATATGGGCGCCCGCAGAGTGACAAAGGTACGACTCCCCTATTTTTGTATCATCACCATAAAACACGTGTAACATTACATACTAAACATGTGTTTTTTATAAAATTATTTCTGTATGAATAAATTCATTTGTACTCTATATGTATTGCCACCTGTGGATGCCTGTGACACTTTTCTGATTGAAAATCAATTTTATTATGCATGTTACAGTACCTACCTGCGGAGCATTGAAATATAATTGATGAACAATGGCATTGATTAAATATAAAATATAATTAGTATATTTCATCAATGACAACGAATAGGTACAATTATAAAGAGTATATTAATTAATAATTGATATATTACTATATTATATACATACATTAAGTAATAGATAATAAATAGGATTGAAAAATGGAGCGCAGATTTAATATTCACAAGTTAAAAATGATACTTCTTACTGTGATTTAACTATGATTGTATACTGATTAATTTGTGATTTAATTAATTACATATTTGTATGATTATAATGTAATAACAATGTTAAACGTTTTCATACAAATAAAAGTTAACAACATTATTAAAAAGAACCGGATGGGCCTCGCTCTGCTGTACAGTTAGGGGTGGAGTGCACCTCGCTTATAGGATAAGTCATAATTATAATGGATTTGTTAAATTTGAATGCAATGATAGATATCATTGTATACGAATAACGATTCTGAACGGAGTTCATATGTTTGTCTAGGATATAATACATTATTATTTATAAATATTCTAAAAAGTATATTTTATTTTGAAACGATAACAGCTGGTAGAAATTTCAAAAATCTGCGACTTATACTTTTTGAATTATAACAAATATTAAAAATCGTTTGAGAATAAACGCTTTTTTATGCAATTTCGTAAATATTTAAATTTCAAACAGTCATAAAAATTTTTCCTCAAAGTACGGTAAAAATATTTTTAAAGATTTTTGAAGAGTAGCTTATAGATAACCTAGTGTTAAAATTTTGAACCTAAAGTATGAACAGAAAAAATTTTATGAATTTTTATCTCCAAATAACTTTCAAATTATCGTGATTTTTACACATTTTATACAAATTTGAGCATTAAGGGCTTATAAAAAAAATTTGAGTTAACCGATCACCGATATTTTTTAGTTACGATAAGTTTAACTTATTATAAACCTAGTATTAAATTTTCAAGAGTTTTCGCTCAACCAATTAAATTTTATAGATGTTTAAAAACAAAAATTTTACAAAAATTGAAAATTTAAATTGTCTATAAATAAGTCAAAATACTTTGAAATTTTAACCATGTATAGAAAACGTCAATATAAAGATTTGGTGATAATTTCAAGTTGTTGCGGTTTTTCGTTTTTGAGTTAGAGCATTTTAAAAAAAAAACGGTATCTTTGTCAGTCTAGAATATTATACATTATATAATATTTTACATGTAATTTTATGTCAATATTCGCTGTTCAAACGCTTATAAAAAAAAATTGTGCCTATGGATTTTAATAATTTTTGAATAACTTTAAGAACTACTTCTGTGGAATCTTCTATTAAATTTTCAAGTATTTTGTACGAGCCAAATTTTTTTTATCACCGATTATAAAAAAAAAATGTAAAAAAATCGAATATTTTAAATGCCTATAAGTGGCTTAAAAATCAATATAATATTTTGAAAAAAATATTACAGAAAGGAAATACCAATCTTAACAGCTGGTAGAAATTTCAAAAATCTGCGTCTTATACTTTTTGAATTATAAAAAATATTTAAAATCGTTTGAGAATAAATCGCTATTTTATGCAATTTCGTAAATATTTAAATTTCAAACAGTCATAAAATTTTTTCCTCTAATTCCGGTAGAAATTTTTTTAAAGATTTTTGAAGAGTAGCTTATAGATAACCTAGTGTTAAAATTTTGAACCTTAAGTATGAACAGAAAAAATTTTATGAATTTTTATCTACAAAATAACTTGCAAATTATCGTGATTTTTACATATTTCGTATAAATTGGAACTTTGAGCACTTATAAAAAAAAGGTGTGACTTACAATTTTAGATTTTTTTTTATCAGTTAAGGAACAACTTATAAGAAACCTTGTATTAAATTTTCAAGATTTTCTGGGCAGCCAAAAAAATTTTATCGTTATTTAAAAAAAAAATACTTAAAAAAATTGAAAATTTCAATCGTCTATAAATAGCTTAATAAAAGTCAAAATATTTTGAAAATTTAATGGTGTATAGAGAACGCTAATCTTAACATTTGGTGAAAATTTCAAGTATTGACATCGATTAGTTTTTGAGTTATAGCAAAATAAAAAATTTGATTATGTCGAAAACTGGTTTAGCGTAAAAACTCCCGTTTTTCTCAAATTTTTTTATGGTTTTTCCCGTCGCATTTAAAAAATATTGGAAATTTTTACTTTTGACCCCCTAAAGTACCTTATAGATTCACTTTCCTTTCAGAAAAGTTGCTACATAAGCAAATCGAAGCATTTTTACTGCCCCAAATCGTGTCGACAGACACAAAAAAAAAAAAAAAAAAAAAAAAAAACACACACATCATTGTAAAATCAATACATTCTTCACTCCGTTCAGAATCTAAAATATGTTTATTTACATATGTATATTTATGAGTATAAAATCCTCAGATGTTCTTATTGTGGTATAGTATATTTTAATTATTTTTATAGCCCTAACAAAGAGTGTTGTAATATTTCATATCTTCTTCCTACTAAGAATATATATTTCTGTTTCCGGCACTGATGTACACAATATGCTCTGATAGAACATGAGTTTCTCGCAAGTAAATTTCAGTACATGTAACATTTGAATATTATATTTACTTTTCGTAGATCGTATAATGCCATAGACACATAAAAAAAGGACAAATCACATCGCCTACACGAAACACATTATTACTATTATTATACAGTGACAGCATGGGTTTGTAGCATGGACAAAAACACGTATACAGGCGGCACATAGCACACTCGAATACTACATTATTCATGTATTATTATTTCGGCTGAGTGGAAAAATCAAAAACAGAAAGTTACAGAGTGTCTTGTAAGAATGTATTTATTTTAATAACTTCTATGATAACCAAAGTATGTTTTCTTAATAATATATTTAAGGGGCATGAGAAATTAAATTTCTAAATTTTTAAATGTTTTAGTTTAACATAGGATTAAAATGTTAACGTAATGTCTTATCATCGCTTTTACATAAATGCAAATTGTATAAGCTACGCAACACAAACATTTAAATATTTTGGCACAAATATCTTGTACGGTTTTTATCGACAATCATGACAAATTCATTTTTTATTCTTTACACGTGATATAACATACATAATAATGTTTACAACAAATCATTGATTTTTAAATAATTCAAAAAACACAAACTTTTTTTATTTAAGAAAGTATTTAAAATACTTAGAGTATAATCATATACAATACGTACTCTGGCATTTTATAGATACGGTGCTGTTTGTGTTCCGATTATGGGATCCAAAATGATGGCTTTGTGTTTTTAGCGTGTTGTACGCGTTTGTCGTAAACCTACATATTATGTATGTATAAAGGTTTTGTTTGATGATTAACAGCTTTATTATCATAAACATGAGATAATATACATTGAGAACGGTCCACAGTGTTCATATTTACTACGCGCATGCTCGGTCGAAAGACACTGGAGACGATATGAGGAAAAACACACACACACACACACACAGAAGACTTGTAGCAGTGATATATAAATATTATTATACACGGTAGATAGATAATTCTCTACGTGTACATGTTTGGTCGATATGATTATTGGTGTTTTCTGTTATTTCGCTTCTATTACAGCGTCGTGTCCGTACGTATAACAATCATACGAGAGAATGTCACCGTGATGTCTATGCGTATACGTATTACATATGGAATGTGTGAGTACACCATATACACTGGAAAATATACGGATCAGAGACGTGCCTTATACATGTAATTTAAAATACGTCAATTTAATAATATTTGTATCGTCTTTGTGTGTTTCCAGGTATGCGGCGAAGAATATCACGTAGTAGCTTCTCCTGCAGGCGTACGCATATTGCTAACAGTGTTTCCGGGATCCCGATGACAATTATATACAATGCATTTTCCTGTGCAACAATGCTATTCCTTTTTGTACTCAAATTTTTACTTAACTGGTGTTGTCTGCCTTTATGTTTTTAAATTACAAATATTCTCTACTTTCGATATGCACATAAATAATACTACGGTAGTAATATGCAGTCTATATTATGTATGTAAAACAATAACTTGCTAAAAAAAAAAGAAAATCTATATTTCTTAACTCTAGTCCTTTATCACTCCTTGGAGAATTTAGGTTAGTAGATAAAACAAATATAATACTACGTCGATGGTCTGTATGTTATATAATGTACCAACTTAAAATTGGAATCTCATGTTGAGCTGCTTTAAGATTTGACAGTCGATCATGGTAAACTCACTGTTCGATTACACGAATTACGTTAATTAATTACACATTACGATTACTGGCTTTAAGTACTTATTAATTCTTAAAATTCGATGTTTTTACAACCAAGTTATTATGCACTTTGTACCAACACTCCGTAATTAAGATTTATATATGCTAAGATTATTAGTTTTCTTTGTAGCTTCATAATTAAAATTAATGTTAATTTTAAAAAAAATATTGTAAAGTATTAATCTCATTCGCGGAGAAAGAAATGCATAAAGCTTTTTATCAGTAATTTATTAACCTTGCCCAGTTAATTTTCAAATAATAAAATTACTTACTACCTAAAAAATTCTGATACAATAAAGCTTAATTAATATACTGAAATATGATTTAATTTAAATAATTCCAATACTAATATATTTTTAAAAATCAGCGATGCAATTATTATGAAATATATTAGAGGTACAATTTATTATTTTTTTATAATTTTTAAATGTTAATAAAAATCATTTTATACCGTTTAAAATCATTATAGTGCAAAATCCATGGGAAAAAAATTACCTCATTTTAGGTATAAAAATGTTACGTCTATCTAAAAAATTTTAAATATTCGTTATCCTTCACAGGTTTATATTTACGTAATTTTTAACTAGTAAATATATAGGAAAGTGGCCTACAATAATTTTCATTTTTTAGTAAAAAGTCGTTTGTCAATGTTTAAATTATATTATAAATTAAGCGGTTCACACCAAAAAACCGTTTCGTCAGGAAATATTTTGATTTTTCTATTCAATTTCTTTATGCTTAAGCATAATATTTTAAAGCATGACACCCAAGTAACAATGTAAAAAACTATAATTAAACTCCAATAAAAATGAACAGTTATTTTTTCAATAATTTAATATATTTACTAAATTATAAATGTAAATAAAAAAAAATTAATAAACATTAATAAAAATAACTGTAGGGTTCTGCGAAATAATTAAATTATTTTTGTTTAAATTTTATAGAAGATAATTTTTTTAATTCAAAAACATAAGAAGTTCAACTGTCTATTATGATTGTTGGAATTATTTTTGATTATATATATATAGGTATATATATAATATTTATATAATTAATTATTAACAATAAATTCTAAATTATATTTTTTTTTTGTATTTTTCTATATCTTTTTTCTTAAATTAAATTATATTTAATAAAATATATGTATATACTAATTAGGTAAGCATGTAATCAAATTTTATTTAAATACTAAAATATAATTTCTAAAGATTTAAACTATATCTTATCTATAGTTAAAAACAAAATACACTCTTTAAATTTGCAGCTGTAGGAATGTACCCATAATGCCTGTATATAAATACGCCACTGATTGGCATAGTAAATTTGTTTAAATAAAAATGACAATAAAATAACAATCTAAAATCAATAAGGTCAAATTTATATAAAAAAAAAGAAAATCACGTATAAATTATAACAAGTTATTATCTACAGCAAATGATTTGTAACTGAGAAAGAATATTTTGATTTGATAAAATATATGAAAAAATTATCTTCTTAAACTTTATTACGAAAACCTCAAATTATATAAACAAAGTATACAAGTAAGCTTAGTATTTATAAAATTGATTTTATGAAATTAGATAAAAATAACTTTATCCTAATTCAAATACGTTACCGTTTTACTAGCACAGTTATAAAAATGTCTTATTAAATCGCTTACGTTAAACACTTAGCTATTATTTTTTATGCGGTATTGATTCACTAAATTGAGTATTTTCTTTAAAAATATTATTTTTATTTTTTGGTAAAAGGTATTAAACTGAAATTTGAACATTCGAAAGTATAAAAAAACTTGTGCTCGTGATCCTCGAGTTGCCACACCAGGTTGCTAATTCAGCTTTAGTTTTTTAAAATATTGTGAACTAAATTTTTTCTTTTTTTTCAGAATTTTGTCAGACATTTTCTGAACTAAATTCTTCTTAGTCTAATAAAATAGTTATATCATCTAAATCTGACGTTGAGAAATTACGAATTTACGAAAATTTTAAGATTCTTAATGTATTATTGAGCACCAACAAATACTGAATCTCACTCAAGTTACCGTATACTGAAAACTACTCTGCACTGTACTGAACGACTACTTGCACATGCATGTGAATATAATTTTAAAATATTATTTGTTACGTATGTATGCGTTGTAACGGTTCATGTCGCGCAGTAACAGTGCGAATATGTGGATGATTAGACAATACGTTACGTGCTGTAATGGTCCGCATCGCGCCAGTACAGTGTGATTCGGGCTTATATCATATCTGCGTTAGCGGTGTAATGGTCAGCATAGTTGCTGTCCAAGCATTTGACCTGGGTTCGATTTCCGGCCGTCGCATTTATATTATTGAAATTTAACTTTTCATTATAATAGCAAATATTTAAACGCTGGATGAATAACTTAATCTTACCGGGAAGGTATTTTAATATTTTACATTAAATAATAATAATAGATTAAGAAAGCGACAATTATAGTTATGACCATTTTAATATAAAAAAAAAAAAAATGTTTCGACTGAAAAAGAGCATAATCGCCGTATATTCTAATGGTCCTAATTTATTTTTTATTTTATTAATAGTTGAATTACCTGGACCCGGTTGGAAGATATCATATTTTAGATATGAGCTACAAATATTTCGATAAAAAAACAAATACTGGGTTGCAAAAAGATAAATTTCAAAAATTTTACTATCTTATATGCAAAAGATTGTGATTTTTTATTTATTTATACTTTATTAATTTATACGCAACTTAATCATCAATTACTAAAATTAAAATATTTAACGAAATAAAATAATTCTTAGGTAATCAAAAGTGAAAAATCCAGTTAATATCCAGCTTAGCCCCAAAACTATTTAGACCCTTAAAAATTCGATTTTATAAAAAACACTTTCTCTTTGTATCAATATATATATTGATAAAGTCTCTGAATATTTAAAATTAATCAATATGGAAGTTCGTAATATATATTTGTATAGATAATGTTTGTTGTTATTTTTGCGTTTTCAACAGTAAAACATATTTATTTATTATTTTTCACATGTTTATTTTAATAAACAAGTTATCACTATGAAGATGTATATTTTTTCAAAAAATAATTTCGTTTATTGTATTTTATGTAATTTTTATGCGTGAAGTAAACTTATTAAAACTTCGAAAAAATGATATATAGTGATCTATCATTTTGTCATTAATTTAAAATTTGATTTGTTTACGTATTACATACAGGCAATAATGTAGAAGAATTACTTTTTGTCATACATAATCTAATAATGATGAGTTATGGAATTCAAACTATATCATTTCTTATATTTACATAAAGTCAATTGATAACTCTTTACAATGAATTCATTTTTACGGGCCATTTTGCTATGTGTTTCTGTATGTATAAAAATTATATATTTTTGAGTACTATTTAAGTATAAAACAACAACAATATTATAGTGAAATACCAACAGATTAAATAATTAATATTCTACTATCTTGTTTGTATACAATAACTGTAAACAATTTATATTTCATACAACCAATTTATTAAATTTGTGGCTCTTTAATCATATCTCAAAGAAAGAAGAGATTATTTTTTTTTTATTTATTTAATTATTATTTGATAATTTATAGCCTATTTAATTGTTGTTAAAATACACCTCAAAATTAGATAACCACTAATAACTCTAAAATGACTAATTGTTTCGACGTAGTGAAATAATATACAGCACTAATGAATGGATTCAAATAATATTGTATTCATAGATCTATTCACTAAATGGACCGCGCTAATGGCACCTTCTATTCATAGATATGTTAAACCAAACAATATTATAATATCGTTAAAAATCGTGAAAAATAACACCGGAGTTCCTATGTCGAACATAAAATAAAATTAATTGTAGCTCGATAAATGCATTATTATGAAAATATATTTATATGTGCATGTATTATATTTAACGGTATTTTTACAGCTTAACCAAAATATTTTTGATTTTACTAAAAATGAAGAAATACGGCACTCTGGATTATATAACAACCATAAGCTTCCATAATGATGTTATATTCAAAATAACATATTTACGTTCAAGCTAGGATATTATTATTCCGATTTTAATGTGAAGGACCTTTAGAAAACCATACATGATATAATAATATATGTATTGATAATTATATTACATAATTGTTCAAGTTTTTTTTAAATACGAGGAGAATGGTAAAAATTTAGTACAAAATAAAATATGATATTGTGCAGTACAATATATGTGTTCATTATACTTATGAAATTTTTCAGTTTGAAAAATATGTTTTATTTTGCAATGTCCCGACAAAATCCAAACGAAATTATTTTAAAATATAGTAATGAATAATATATTTGATTAGGATAAATTAATCATAAGGTCTGATTAATGGAGATTAAGATTTACGACTCAAATTTTCAACACCAATGTGATTACTTTTTGTCAACCAACGTTCAAGGCCTTTTATACAATAATCAGAGGAAGTTTGTCGGGCCTAGAATGAAAAAGAAAAATGAAAAAAGAAACGCTTGTGAAGTAGAAAACGCGTAATTGCTTTTAGTTACGTATAATAGAATTTATATTGGAATCAAAGTATTCATTAGAGCTGTTTCCTTTCCTAGCAAGTCATCATAATATATAAATATATGGTGTATAACAACATTAATATTAACAACAAAAAACCGTTCAACGTACCATCCTCATTAATTTGTTAAAATCAGATGATTTTATATTTAAGTAACAACTATATTATGTAGACACGTGATGTCAGTGCTTCTTTATTGCCTGTTGCGTAAATCTAGTTGAAAGTTTTAATAAAAATAAAATAAATAGATTATTATTGACGAGACATTATTTCACATTGTAGAACCACGCAAATTCAGTATGAGTAAGACGTTTGATATAACATGATAAAAATAACCATTTTGTTATATTATGAAATTTGATTATTAGATAGTAAGGAGATAAATGAAAATCTGTTTTATTTTGGAAAAAAGACCTTGGCACCATACAAAGTAAGATCAGCGGACATATAAAATACAAAATAATAACAATAATAAAAGGATGAAGTACAGTTATAGTACAGACATAAGTAGTGATGTATTTACGGGGGTGGTCCAGGGGTACTGGATCCCCCAGAGCAAAAAAAAAAAAAAACAGATACATGTTTCTGCAACATAATTTAGTAATAAATATAGTACATAATAAGTACGTAATATTATTCTGACTACGGTTCCAAGTTACGGATGAAGTGCGATAAAGGCAAATAGGTATTAGGCATTCTGCGATAGTTTATACTTCAAAGATACGAGTATAACTTTAAAATATAAACTATTGCACAAAGAAACAGTCACAGATTACACGAAATATTATACATAAATATTATATTAAATACGGATATAATACATAGTATGTATTAAACCCCCACCCACAAAAAAAAAAAAAAACTGTAGAGAACGTAACTTTTTACAAGCTATTATAATTTATATTAATTATGAATATACTGTGGACTCTGGGACCCTCCCCAAAAAAATTTGAAAATACGCCACTGGAAATAAGTACAGAAATATTGTTATCAATCTCAAAAAAAAAAAAACAAAAATACATGATTCCTAAAAAAACATAAGATAACATATGTGTCATTCACATTTCCTATTACTGTAAAATCAATTAAATTTAGGTTACTTTGAAAAGAAATAAACACATTGAATAATAAATAGTTTTAAAATAAATGATCACGAAATATTTTTAGTACTTAGACCAAAAAATCTAAAAATTACAAAAAAAAAAAATGTTACTCAAAATAAAAAAATATATTTATATATTATACATATATAAGTAGGATTTATTAGAAATCAGAAATCCTCTCTGAAGTACTTTGAATTCTCAAGAGTTTAAATAGAACAACCCATTCATATCTCAGATACTTTTTTAAAAATACTGTATCATATTAACAATTTATTTATTTATTATTAAGAATTTTTAATACTTTTGAATTATTCGAAATAATGTATTCGAAATACAATTCGTATAAAGTATTGTAATACATATTCGGAATACTATTTTTTGTAGTAATCGAGTATTTATTCTAAATACTTTTAAAAAGTATTTTACCAAGTCTGCTCAGTTATAGACATCTTGAGTCTTTTTTTGATTTATTTTTATATACATTTTCTATGAACATTTTTGAGTAGAAAATCACCTAAGTATATAGAAACAATAAAAGTCATTCTATCCAGTTTATATATAACTGTCATATTTTGGTAGTTTACAATAGGGTTCTAAATTTTAGTTTGCTTAGCTTTCATTTTTTTTTTTTCAAATTGTAATGATTTATTAATATTAAAGTGATAAAAGTATTTAATTTTTTAAGGAACTTAAGGACAATGCACTGTAAATATTTAACCATATAATATTTTAGATTCTGAACGGAGTGAAGAATGTATTGATTTTACAATGATGTGTGTTTTTTTTTTTTTTTTTTTTTTTTTTTTTGTGTCTGTCGACACGATTTGGGGCAGTAAAAATGCTTCGATTGCCTTATGTAGCAACTTTTCTGAAAGAAAAGTGAATCTATTTGGTACTTTGGGGGGTCAAAAGTAAAAAATTTCCAATATTTTTTAAATGCGACGGGAAAAACCATAAAAAAATTTGAGAAAAACGGGAGTTTTTACGCTAAACCAGTTTTCGACATAATCAAATTTTTTATTTTGCTATAACTCAAAAACTAATCAATGTAAATACTTGAAATTTTCACCAAATGTTAAGATTAGCGTTCTCTATACACCATTAAATTTTCAAAGTATTTTGACTTTTATTGAGCTATTTAAAGACAATTGAAATTTTCAATTTTTTTAATTATTTTTTTTTTAAATAACGATAAATTTTTTTGGCTGCCCAGAAAATCTTGAAAATTTAATACAAGGTTTCTTATAAGTTGTTCCTTAACTGATAAAAAAAAATCTAAAATCGTAAGTCACAATTTTTTTTTGTAAGTGCTCAAAGTTCCAATTTATACGAAATATGTAAAAATCACGATAATTTGCAAGTTATTTTGTAGATAAAAATTCATAAAATTTTTTCTGTTCATACTTAAGGTTCAAAATTTTAACACGAGGTTATCTATAAGCTACTCTTCAAAAATCTTTAAAAAAATTTCTACCGGAATTAGAGGAAAAAATTTTATGACTGTTTGAAATTTAAATATTTACGAAATTGCATAAAATAGCGATTTATTCTCAGACGATTTTAAATATTTGTTATATTTCAAAAAGTATAAGTCGCAGATTTTTGAAATTTCTACCAGCTGTTAAGATTGGTATTTTTTTTATGCAATATTTTTTTCAAAATATTATATTGATTTTTAAGCCACTTATAGTCATTTAAAATATTCGATTTTTTTACATTTTTTTTTTATAATCGGTGATAAAAAGAATTTGGCTACTACAAAATACTTGAAAATTTAATCGAAGATTCCACAGAAGTAGTTCTTAATGTCATTCAAAAATTATTAAAATCCATAGGCACATTTTTTTTTTATAAGCATTTGAACAGCGAATATTGACATAAAATTACATGTAAAATATAATATAATGTAGAATGTTCTAGACTGACAAACTATATCGCTGTATGCAACTGCCAACCCATCCTAATTGAAAAATATATTTATCTTTTCAAAATAAAATATACTTTTTACAATGTTTATAAATAACAATGTATTATATCCTAGACAAACATATTAACTCCGTTCAGAATCGTTATTCGTATACAATGATATCTATCATTGCATTCAAATTTAACAAATCCATTATAATAATGACCTATCCTATAAGCGAGGTGCACTCTACCCCTAACTGTACAGCAGAGCGAGGCCCATCAGGTTCTTTTTTTTATTTAAATTTTGTCTTAACATTATATTTCAATAATTGAGTTGCGTGAAACATATGATTACTATATGAAATAGAAATTTCTGAAAACTGTGGTAGGTGAATATTAGGTAGCTTATGTCACAAACCATAGGGTTATTGTTAAGTGTGCAGAGGGAGAAATAGTCTTATGAAAATGTATATGAAGTAGAAGGAAGTAGAATATTGCCAAAGCGGAGAGAGGATAACAATATTATACTTTTCCTAGAGAGATTTAGGTTGTGAAACCAAAGAAATAGAGGGATGGTTGGAGATATAATTCTGTATTCGGCGGTGAAGCGAAGTGATTTTTAATGCTCAAGCTAATGTTTGGTTATACAAATCCTTAGATTGGAGATAAAGTCAACCCATTGTACTTGGGGGGAGGGCATCTGAAAAATGACGGGGATTCTACTAGGTTGTCGGTGAATTCATTTTCTGAAGTATATAATTTGCCTGATAATGATAATAAGTAGTAAAAGTTATAAGCGAAACATTATAAGAGAAACCTTGATGACAAAAAAGTGAGTCAGTGGTGACAACAATTTTGTTTGGTAACAAGGATGAAATTATATTGAGTATTTCAATTATTACAAAGCATTCGGCTGTGAATGATAATTCTGTAAGTGGTAGGTTATTAGAGAAAAAATATTAAGAAGTTAGTCCTATAATTTTTTTGAAAAAAAAATATAGCCATATACATTAAATTACATGATATTTGAAATTATATTTTGAACCAACTCGTTTATTGTCTTCAACGTTAGGCACAACATGAGTAGTTCACATTTATTAGAAAATATTGAGGTAAATATGTTTTTTGATAATTTTATACATGACTTATAAACGTGTTAGTACCATATAAAACTCATATAAATATATAATATCGTAATTCGTAAAATATAATAGATCGAATCAACAGCAGTCAAAATAGTGCATATTTTTATAACATGAAATAAGTCTCTACAGGAGTTGTATATAAATCAAAAATGTATTTGTTTTATTATAAACTTACAGACTAATTTAATGAATGAAATTTGAGTAGTAAAGTTTGCACGAAAATAAATATTTTTCAAATATTATAGAAATATATTTATGTATTATATTTTTTCAAAATATTTTATTATTTCAGATATTTTTATATTATTATTTTCTTAACTTTTTTTTATTTTATGTCTTTTTGCATTAAATTATCGTGTAAAAACATATAGGAATAACAATAAGAATTAAATTAATAACAACAATAAGAATTTTTTTTTTTAGAATTACAATACAAACTGATAATCATATTACATATTAGTTTTGAAATGTACACATGATAATATATAGGTAACGATATTTATTCATTTTGTATTATCATTTATTCAAAAAATTTAACTAAATAATATATCATAGAAAATAAATTTAAAATAAATATTTACAAAAACTGGGATCCTTTAGAGCTACACGACTTTTAAAATTAATTTTATCCTAAAAAAGGTTAAAAAGAAAAACTAAGTAAAAATTTAAATAATAGACAGTAAGGACTTCGCTTAGTTGAAAAACAAAGATAAAATATTGAAATAAACTGCAACATTAATTATTAGTACTAATTTGTTTTTGGCATAGTTTAAAAGCGTCAAAGATTAATTTTTATAAACATCCCTGAATCAGTGTCTGGATATGGCAGATTTATGTTTACATTTTAGTACACTTCTTATACTAATGAAAATAACTTGTAAATATAAGTTTAAACCTCAAAAACAGATATTACACCAAAGTTCTTATAATAATATAATACATATTGATATATTAGTTCATAAAGATTTACAAAATGTTTAGTAAAACCAAATTGTACATTTATTTTTAATCTTGAATATATAATTATATTTTATAATTGTTGATGATAAATATTCAATTTATGCGTTTTTTTTTTTTTTTTCTGTAAATTTTAGTAAATACCTTTCAACTCAATAGTAAGTTAATCAACTATAAGTTAGTTACTCAATACATATGATATATGGTATAACAAACACAAATTTCAAAATATATTTATAGCAATGATATTAATATTAAAGAAAATAAAAATAATCAAAGGATTAAATATTATTTTAAAGTCGCACACTAACTTTTATAGTAGGTATTAAAATAGCAATTTTGAGCATAAATAAATAGTTATGAAATCAGTTCATAAAATTAAACCTTTTATGTATTTTACTCGTTTGTAATTACATATTGTTACATATTATATATTTTCGTGCACATATATAGAAATTACATCAATAAGAACTATAAAATTAATATTTTTTTATTTTTTTTTTAATATATTTGATTTATATATAAATAATGAAAACCAAAATACTTACAATAATATAATTGTTTACATATAAAATTTTAAATAATTTATATATTCTACGATAGAATTCTACCTTTTTCTTTAAATATCAAACAACTAAATTTTTTGTATACATATCAATTCAAAATACAATATAATTTATGATTTCAAAAAATTTTTAAAACTAAAGTGAATAATAAATATACTAAGAGTAATAAGTTAAATATAAAACATACTTTGAGTCTCTGACACATTTCTGGATTGGGTGTGTTATAAACTCTTATATTCGTTTGAATAGAAAATAACGATAAATAATTTTCATCTAAGCAAAGCTTTATTAAAACATTCATAATCATTAATTTTATGATATTTTTGATATTACGTTGATGGTAAATGCTGAAAATCTATTAAAAGTAGTTTATTTAAAATACATTGTTATAAAAAGTTACCATAAATCAGAATTCAAGTTTTAAATGTATAAATATTTAATTAATATTCGATATTATTTAAATATTTTAAATATAGGTTATATCTAATATGAACTATTTTTATTTTTTTCATTATTTCTAGTGTTTAAATAATAAAATACTCACATTTTATAAAAAAATTAAATGATAAAAAATAAAAAGATTTAAAATTTTATGTTTTGATATTATATGTTATATTTTTTTGCTAAAAATATTAATCAAAACTGATTTTTTAATCGATCATAGTTATTTTTTATCTAGTTAATACTGAATATTTCAAAGTGGAATTTTAGGTATGTCGAAAAACACTGAAAAATAAAAAACAAAATAAATATAGCACCCGAGTTTCCTTGAATTTCCTGTATACCCTTTTTCCTTTCTTCTGACAACAGTTTCAAATGACATTTAATTTCACTAAAACTTTATCAAAAAATGCGACAGAATTCTTGTTGGTACTCTGTTTGATTTTTTTTTTTTTTAACTAATATTTTTTACCTAGAGATTTGTACATCTTTGTCAACAAAAATACACTTAAATAAAATGATCATAATAATTTGAATAGTGATTTTTTTTTTTCTATTAATACCAAAATATCAATACCAATATAATTTGTGGTATCAAATAGCACAAAAACAATATTTAAATCAGAAAATATTGAATAATTTTAATAATTATTCGTAACATACGAGTAAATTATTTTCTTAGTAATAATAAAAATATCAATACCAATATAATTTGTGGTATCAAATACCACAAAAACAATATTTACATCAGAAAATATTGAATTATTTTAATAATTATTCTTAACATACGAGTAAATTATTTTCTTAGTAATAATAAATATCGTAATATTATTTTATTTTAATTGACATTCCATAGTTATTAGATATTAGGATCATTGTATCCTGTGTTAAACACATTATAAATACTAATAATAATAATCATAGTAATAATTGTAAAGAATAAAAATACTATAAAATTATTATTACAACCTACCAATTTATTCGTTGATCGTAAAAATACATTAGTTACATTACATTATAGGTAATTTTTTGTCAGAATAAGCATATGTATTCGTGTATTAATTTTTAGTCCGAAAAAATAAGAGTGCTTTCATATAAGAAAGTTTCACTTTATCATGTGTAGAGTTCGAATTTACTGCAATGTTCCCCGATCATCAAATTATATAACGAAATTATTCGATGCACAACGTGAACAATCACAAATAATCACACTAACCATAATACAATAATATTCTAATTTTGTATGATGTAAGTGTGTGTATAAGAATGCATATCCCTTTGTTATAACACTTATATCTACGGAAACCGGTTATATGCATAAATTTGAAACACAAAGTACGGTTTTGCCTCTGATTTAAGTTTATAAACGATATTCGGACATTTTTGACGTAGTGGTGACTAACGCTATTTGCAGGCGCCGTCAGTGCTTGAGATCAAAGAGGTTTTTGGTTAAAATATGTTTTCATCCAAATAACTAGTGATTTCTATCGCAAACACTAAAGTTCACCTACCACGAATGTACATTAAACTGTATATATTAAAACCATTTATCCACCTTAATTGCGTTTTTCATGTATAGTTAGTAGCCATTTTATTAACTAAATATAATATATTATAGGTACATAATATAATAGGATTTGTTAATTCCTATAAGGTTATTATAATTCAAACAAGTTCATTGAACAGTCATTTCCGCAGATAAATCAAATATGTATTTGATAAAAATATAGCGACAGCTGATATCAACCACACGATTCTTTTATGCACAAAACATTCATACCTATGACTGTCGAAATAAGACAGAAAAAATAAATGTAAAAAAATAAATGTAAAATCCTACGACTTTACAAAGTTCATAAATCGAAATTAATAATTTCTAAACCAAATATCTATAGAGTATTATTTTACATATATTTTATTAAAAACTAAGTTTGCAATCCAGTATAATCATTTATTTATTTTTTTACGCGTTTGAATTATTGTGAACTCAATTGTGACACTTGGAGTGTTATAATTTATAAATATAATGTGCCAACAAAAATTTACAAATAATCAATGAATTGGAATATAACTTAAACTTTACAACATTGTTGT
This sequence comes from Sipha maydis, assembly GCA_034509805.1. Lineage (NCBI taxonomy): Eukaryota > Metazoa > Arthropoda > Insecta > Hemiptera > Aphididae > Sipha > Sipha maydis. Next base: position 185,368 of record JASXSY010000838.1, on the reverse strand, counting down.
ATTTTATAAAAATTTAATATTATTTGATAAAACTAATTCTGAAACGAATTAGTAATTTTAGACAGTAAAACTGAATCAAAACTCTTTTAACAAAATTTAGTATATGTCTTACATCGATTGCAGATCTTTTTTTTTTTTTTTGAGTAGTAAAATTATTTTTAATTGTTTTTAATAGTACACATATTTACGAATGTATAACTATAGCACAACACAAAATACTTATTATGATAATCGTGATGTTTTTCAGAATTACTTTTTTAATATATTTTATTGTTAATTAGAAATAATTTATAATCTAATCTTTTAATTCTAAATACCAAGTTTATAAAGACCAAGTATTTTAGTTTTCCATAACGACCATGGCAGGAAAGTAAAAAATTAATAAATGTCAAATATCTGTAATTTCATATCTGACGCAATATCTATTCTCACATTATTATAATCTAATTTCATTGATTAATTTTGTTTTTACTTATGCATGTGTATTCAAATTGATTTTAATAGCACCATATAAACTTATTGGTAAAGTTAAATTACTTTTTTTTTACAACATTTCAAAAATAATGGTTAACCAGGAATTCCAGATCGTGTTTAAGTTCGTATTTTCATTTTTTTTTTTCATGAACTTAATACATAAGAAACACGAATAAAGGAATTTTCATCAAGCATATAGTAATTTTAAAAAAAACACCAACACCCATTTACATTGTAATGTATATATATATATATATATGTACATAAAATATAACCTTAAAATTGTCTTGTGAACTTAATATTTGCTGTTAATATTTAACTCAATATTTGCTAGATATTAATTTTTATTTTTTTATTATATTAATCACGTTCAGATGTCATTGGAATTAAAAAAAAAAGTTTTACCACGTACAGTTGCAAGGTTACAACTACTTAAATAATAAATATATATTTAACCAGACGCAATGGACATGGTTGTACCTCACATAGCGATTTATAAGGATATACAAAATAGGGTCGCCAACCTACTGGGCGAAACCATAGGGTCGGACCACAACAGGGTTTTTTCGTTAGAAAAATACCATGTCGTCAATGAACCTAACTTTATATTTTTCGAAAATAATAAAATTTGAAAAATGTATGTAAATTAATAGTTGAGTCGTAGTGCTACTTATATACCTCGTGACAGTTGATTTTATACCATGTGGGATGGTCATTGGGACCCTTGCCCGTACCTTATATACTAATGGTTTTTGAAAAGGAAATGATAAAAAAATACATGAGTCCGTTAAAGACGGAGCACATAAGAAAAATACGATCGATTAAAGTTGAATTAAATGCGATTTTATTAGAGAATAATTTAAGTTAATATGAGGTAAAAAATCGAACGATCAAAAAACCTTATCTAAAACAGAATGAAAATAAAAATAAAATGACAAAAATATAATAAAACAATAATTAATAATTAATAGTCATTAATGACAACAAAAATTATATCTATGCTTTTCAAATAATGTGATGAACGCCTTCGGGTACCCACCGGCTGTCCAACATGGTACCGCTAAAATACGGAGAGCATACGTCCCAAACGAGTTGCTAGTTTGTGGACTAGTCAAATACGCCTGCGGAACGCTGGGACATCCTGTAATTAAATGCGTCACCATCACCTGACCATTAAAATTTACAATTAGGTATAATAATAATAAACAGAAATGAAACAGGGTGGATGGTCTGGTACACATCCGTCACCGTTGTAGATCTCAATGAAAAATTAATAAAAAATGCTTTAATAACAATAAAAATAATAATAATAATATCCACTTGGCTCATAATAAAAAATATAATACACAAATATACGTTACCCACCCCGGAGGGCTATAGGAGTTGCGGCCCGTTTTGGCCGACACCACATGTTGGTCTACTCGCGAACACAAAAAATGTATAAAATATGCGTTTGCTCTGCACTCAACCGACGACAATAACGGAGTGACTCGAAAAATAGCGACCTTTCGGTACGACGCCAGAGAATTGCCAGTATTATTATTACAATAATAATAATTAAACAAAAAGAAAAACTCTCCAATGAAATATTTGTGATCCGGTGATATGATGTGCAGTGCAAGACGGCGTGCAAGAAATGGGTGGGGTGACGGGGTGAGTGCACACATGAACGTCATCCGTCGACCAAATTCACGATGGAGCGACACAGATAAAACCTCACACGCGCAACAAAGATAATCGGAGTATACATAGTTCTAATACGTCGTTTGTGATAAATAATTAGGACATCCCCGTGTGGTTATATTATTAATATTATTAAATATACATCAAGGATACCCTTTTGTCATGTTACCCAGAATACAGTAAGATACTAGAGATTATGAATCATGTACATACATTAATTATACAACTTATTTATTAAATATGAAGTGATGATGAATTTGATTATTGAATTTGTTTGTTAACATATTATTTTAAAATATTTTTAAAATCTATTAATTTTTCTTAAATATAATATAATTCTTTTATTTATCATTAAAGTTAATTAATAAAAATAATATATATATATATAATTCAATAGTTTTCTTAAATAGGTATGTAAGTATAAAATTCTCTTTTAAAATTCTTAACTCAAATCAATACTAAAATGGTATACACATATACACATTTAAATACTTTTCATTTTTTATTGAAATTACAGTTTATTATTTCTATTGGCTCCGTCTATGCTATATGTGTAAACGAATGAGCTTTGTTCAGTGCAACTCTACTAATATCATTATGCATATTATACATGTCATTATGTTTAATATTTTTTATAAAAAAAAATAAAAATTTCATCTGCTACGCAAAGTTGATTATTTTTTTAATATAGGAATAGAAGATAAACATCTTCTATATTTTAGGTACCTAATTGATAACATTTTTTAAATTATTTATTTAGAATGAAAAAAAATATATTTAAACATATTATTGGGTCTAAAAGCATACTGTACTGAATGCGATTTCTTCCGTTTCTCGAGAAATTTTAAATCCAAAAAAACTATATTAATAGATGAATAATAAATAATAATTTTTAAAAATTAATTCAGTTGTACCTTATTCCTAAAATATGTTACTGAAACCACTTAACAAAATTATTATATTCATACTTCTGTATTTTAAGCGTGTTATAAATGGTTCGACGAGTCCGATTTCGTCTGTTGAATACATACGCTGTATATATTGTGTGTACCTTAGGGTGGACCTTAAAAATAAATGTTTAAATTTTTTTTACGGCATCCACCATTTTTTGTTAATACCCGAAAAAATAATACCTGCACAATTTTATCACAATCATTCAATTTTAAGCCGTGCCCCCGGGCACTTGAAGTTGAGTAGTTTTGTCATTTTTTACGAAAAAATCTTTATATTGTGCTATAACTTTTTCAACTATTTATAAAAAAATTTCAGAATTTGTGAAAAACAAAATAGAGTTAAAAATTGAACAATTGATTTCAAACTTTGCAGTTAATATTAAATTTGGCATTTACATGAAATAGATGGGTTTAACAAAAAAAATTTAAAAATTTATTTTTAAGAGCCACCGGGTAGCCGCCACCCTTTATATTTTGTATATATTTTTAGCTATAATTCTGTAATCTGTAATCAAATTTAAATTGAGTAGCTTAAATTTTTCCAGGAAATTTAATTTTAAATAATTATGTACATATGTGATTTTATTGTATTTCGAACCGTTCGACTGGTATAAATAATAAAACGAAAAAATACTATTTAGTCGGATTTTATGAGCTTTTGCATATCTTTTACTTAAAATTGTAATTATCTCAGTAATAAACAATGTAATAATATAAAAAGTGGCCTTTTTTGAGATTCTCATATAATTTCCTACTATATATTTATTATTTAATATTTTTTGGTTGAAAAAAAAAAGTTATAGCACAATAAAAACTATTTTTCGTACAAAAAAAAAAAAACTACTCAACTTCAAGTGTTCAGGGTCACGGCATAAAATTGAATGATTGTTATAAAATTTTGCAGGTATTATTTTTTCGGGCATTAAAAAAAAATGGGTGGGTACCATAAACTGTACAATTAAAAAAAAAAATTTAAATTTACAAGAGTAAGCTAAGGGCCACCCTAGAGTAACTACATGTTTATATAAATATGATAATATACGATATTCATGTCCACAAATACTCTTATTTTAATCAATTACTATTGTCTGGTTTTAGTTTAAATATCATTTATTATTCAAATACATTTTAACAATATCAACAGTCAAACCATTGAGAACATATTTATTATTGATCCTTTATAGCAGGAAATGCAATTCATAGTAACTAGAGGTCCAATTTATAGAACTTCAAGATCTAACGGGTCAGAGTAAGGAAAGCATAAAAAAATATCATTATAATTAATCAACGTAGCAAAATAAAATACCAATAAATGCTAAAATTATATCAAGTAATTTGAAAGTAGCCTAACCTGGGCTAGATTAAAAAAATAGGGATTAAAACTGTAATAACAAATTTACGAAATATAATTATAATTCACATCACTATGTTATATCGATTCTCACTATTTAATTATATCGGCTTACAATATTAGATTTTTGCTTCTAATTTGGGTTTTGAAAATCATTTTTACATTTTTATTTTATTTTCATACTTGTTTCAAATAGGTAACGGTCTTCATCATTTTTGGTTATAGTTTTCATTTAGAAAATCATTTATATATTATTATGATTATAATTTTGGAATAAAATATTGGTTTTATTTTTTTTTTTTTTTTGTATATCCATATTTACTTTGATTTTAATTTCGGGTTTTATCGGTATCACCCGTATTTAATAACAGTTTTTAAATAGGTTTCAAGTCCTGTAAAAAAATACGTTGATCGTGAGTTGCCCATCCCTGTAATATTGTTGTTGAAACAGAGAAAACGTTTGAAATGGTAAAATTTTATAATATAAAATTTCTCTAAAACTTATAGGTACACATGTAAGGAATAAAAATTCAACATAATATCTTCAACAATTTATTCAGTTGAACATTTTAATTTTATTTATACAAAATATTCAACAACCTTATATAAAATAATATAAATTATATTTTACGTCATAAACTAATTACAACGTGTTACCTGTGAACTTCACTTGACAAGAGGCCTCTCTTTCTATAATATTATTACATTGAAATTACGCATTAATTACGAGACACCGGAACCCGAACAAAGTGTAATAATTTTTTGCTGTCTATGGGTCGGTGCACATCGCCAAAGTGTAATGTAACTGCGCACCATTCTGAAATATGTTAAAAGCGTGTGTAACATCGAAAATACACTGGCTGCGCTAACACGCTCTTCCGTTTCCACCCCACCTTGAGCTACAATAAGAAAAAATTGGAAGTTATGAAAAATTATAAGTAAAGTTTTTAATATTTTTTTTTATATAGATTTACACTGCATGACCTTAAGATAATATGTTAATAATGCTATTGAAATTATATAGATTATGTTATGTTTTGTGACCACTCATTTAATATTTATAATTAGGTTAATATGTATTATTTGGTTTGCCATTATTTATTGCCATGGCATATTGTATGATTTTATTAAACTATTTTTTTTATATTCTAAATTTAATTTTCTATATATGTGTTATGTTGAAAATTTTAAACGCAGATGGCATTTAATAGTGATTTCACAGTTAAATTTTAGAATTTAATTATTTAATTATTATCAGTTATATTAAATTTATTACATACCTACGTATAAGTTATTATATACAAAAGTACTTTTTTGTTAGACTTTATAATAAATTTGATGCAAACTCATATTTAAATTTATTGAAATAAGTAATTAAAATGTTATAACGTTATAATAAATGCTTGAATTTATTTTTAATTTATAAATTGTAATTTTGTTTATTTAATATAGTTTAAATTGGATTATCAAAAAAACTATTTATGAATATCAAGATGAAAATTTATTAAATATATTTTATCTAAAATTGAAAATACAGAATATATTTCGATTGATCTAGAAAGTAACTTAAAGTTTAAAGTCCAAATTATTTATAATAATTAATCAATCACATTCTAACAAAAAAACATAAATTTGAAATTAAATACAGTAAATGGTTAAATCAAATATTTGTATTGCTTTACAGTCGTGTAGAGAAATAAAATACGCTAAATCAAAACGTAATAGAACCGTAGAATTGAGAAAATCAATTGGTTTCGAAAAGCTTACTTTTGCTATTCAAATAAGTCTTAAGGCTGAACAAGCCATTTTTTAAATTTGGTGTTATTGATTTTTTTTCTTCTTCTAAATTGTAGTTAGGTAATTTACTGATGAATAATGTAAAAAAAAATTTCAATATTTTGTTTTTTAAGGGGTTAAAAATGATGATGAATATCGATTATATTGTGTTTTATATTAAGTCCTCTAAGTTCAATAATAGATATTATAGAGATTGAACTACATGTAATTCTTTTGTAGGACATATTGAAAGGCACCTCAATGGATTTTTTACAATATTTCCCCTATTTCACCAGAAAATAAAGTATTAAAAAGTCATTTTTTAAATAGGAGTCTTTTTAGACATTTTATACATTTAAAAGCTAGTTATTTTAAAAATGTAAAAAATCTCAACGAGATGCCCTGGAGAAAATGTTTATTAATCCAACCCAGCTTTCCAATTTAAAAAAGGTTGGATATTAAAGAGTTAGGAGTTATTATAAGTGTACCATTCAAAAATGTATTCTCGAATAATACATTATTTCATTACGAAGTATAAAAATAGAATTATCAGTGATAATTTTCTATAATTGACAACTTGTTGTACCTATAATTATCGTAAACGCTTATCTATAATATCTCGGAATATCTATTATATATGTATATTGTATATTCTAATAAACCGTATATATTATATTGTAAAATGTAAGTGAATTTTGTTTACTTATTAGTCACTATCTATTGACACTAATACACTATGCAGTATGCAATGCACAAAGCAGCAACCACACACATATTTTTAAATTTTGTATTATTACATTGAGTTTTGTACTATCGTTTTTAGATTCTGAACGGAGTGATGGAATCTATTGGTTTTACAATGATGTGTGTTTTTTTTTTTTTTTAATTTTTATTTTTTGTGTCTGACGACACCTTTTTTGGCAGTAAAAATGCTTCGATTTGCTTATGTAGCCACTTTTCTGAAAGGAAAGTGAATGTAGATGGTACTTTGGCTAGTCTAAAATCCAACTTTTCAATACTTTTTAAAAAAATCGAAAAAAACGATAAAAAAATTACGAAAAAACAGGACATTTTACGCAAAATCACGTTTTTACAAATTAAATTTTTTTAAAATGCTCTAACTCAAAAACGAAAAACCGCAACAACTTGAAATATTCACCAAATCTTTATATTGACGTTTTCTATACATGGTTAAGTTTTCAGACAATTTAAATTTTCGTTTTTTGTAAAATTTTTGTTTTTAAACATCTATAAAATTATTGGTTGACCGAAAACTCTTGAAAATTGAATACAAGGTTCATAATAAGTTAAACTTATCGTAACTAAAAAATATCGGTGATCGGTTTACTCAAATTTTTTTTATAAGCCTTTAATGCTCAAATTTGTATAAAATGTGTAAAAATCACGATAATTTGCAAGTTATTTTGTAGATAAAAATTCATAAAATTTTTTCTGTTCATACTTAAGGTTCAAAATTTTAACACTAGGTTATCTATAAGCTATTCTTCAAAAATCTTTAAAAAAATTTCTACCAGACTTAATTTTGCCATCTCATCAAACATCATATAAATTGCCACCCGGGTGCTGTGATATTTGATCAGTGGACACTTCAAAACAGTATGAAAACGCAATAATTTGCGTTTCAATTGTATGAACACTCGTGTCGAGTTTACGGAATTATAGAGAACCAAAGTAGAATTCGAAACAATATTTTATTTTATTTATTCTTTTTATATATAATACGGTGTTTTTTCAACACTTAACAAAAACTATAACTGTAACACGTGAAACGTGAAAGCGGCTTTATGCAATCGCCGTCGTCGTGACGGACCGCTTTGCACACGTCCGCGTGCGCGCAGCCGTCGTTGTCGCACCGGCGCGGACTGTCCCTGTTGCGCTGGTAGGAAGTGGTTTCGGGTTCGGCAATGGCCGTTGCCGTGGCATGGGGGGTACTGCACCGGTCGCACGATTGCCGCGGTCCAAAGTCGTGACCGCGATGGTCGCACTTGGTGCAGTCGCGGTGGTGGTGGTGGCCACGCGCCCGTTGGCCCCGGAGACAACGTGTGCCGGTGGCCGAGGCACGGACTTCTGAACCCGGCGTTCCCGGTCGCGCAACGTCCGCTGCTGCGACTGCTTGTCCGCGGGCGACTTGGCCCACGCGACGTCGATGCGCACGCCCGTGGCCACGTCCTGGGAACCGTCCAACGCGTACATGGCCGATTGCGCGTCCTCGCGCCGCTCGAAATGTACGAACGCGTAGCTCTTCAAAATTTTCACGCGCTCCACGGTCCCGTACCGACCGAACTTCCGGGCCAGCACGCGCTCATCTAGCACGCCGCCGTACTGCCTGACGTACAGTACGCGCACCTTTGGCATCGTGTCCGCTTTCGGCTGCGGTTTCGGATGCGCCCAGTCCACGATCGTCTTGCACCCGAACAACTTGTGCTGCAACAGCGTCCGCTTAGCGTCCGTGGCCGCGGCCGCCGACCCGTAGTCCAGAAAGCAGAAGCCCCGGTGCGTCGACGGGTTGTCGGAGTTCTTGAAAGTGATCACCCGCATCAGGCGGCCGCGCGTTATGCGACTCACCTCGTCGAATATCTCCTGTGCCGTCTTTACCTTCGGCATATTGCCCACGAACAGCCTGCACTTGTGGCTGTTGTGCGCAGTGGCCAAAGGTTTAACCGAACGATCCGTCATCGTATTGCGTAGCATTGTCTTCGTCGTCGCGGGCGCCGCCTGTACTTTTCGACCGTTGACGGCGAGATCCGACGTGTGCTTGATGGTGTTGTGTCTTCCTTGTTTCTCGGTCGTTTGATTTTTATTCTTCAATATTTTCCCGTCCATAGTGCTTCGATCTCGTGTAAAACGGTTCGACTAATGTTTCCTACTTATTTTACTCTCGTTGAAACCTCGCAATACGGTTATATTGATTTTGTATACATAGCCAGCCAGATATCACACAGCACTGTTTGGAATCTGGTAATTTAGTGATTTATTTTTATTTTTTTATTTATCCGTCGTACAGTTTTTTTATTTCGTTTAGACGCATTATTTCTTAAAGGCCAACAGCAAGTAATATTGCATCGACCTACAGATTTAGTCGACTATATTGCTTGGACTTTTTCGTTGCCTAACGTTTCTAATTTGTAGCTTTATAATTTATTTAACTTTCTGCTTATCTACAATGTTACCTAATATTTAGACTTGGTTATTAAAATACTCTCACTGTCTGCATTTTTAATTGATACATTTCCAGAAATATTCCTGAGTTCCGTAATCGTACACTTTAAACGTTAATAAATATTTTTTATATTTTTCGTCACATACGCATACGTACTCAGCACAGATCGTTATTTCTAGACTTATCTACGGTTTATTTTATGTTCAATAATTTATTTCTACCTGACATAATCTTTATATTTTGAGAAAATTGTAAGCTACTCTTCAAAAATCTTTAAAAAAATTTCTACCGGACTTAGAGGAAAAAATTTTATGACTGTTTGAAATTTAAATATTTACGAAATTGCATAAAATAACGATTTATTCTCGAACGATTTTAAATATTTGTTATAATTCAAAAAGTATAAGTGGCAGATTTTTGAAATTTATACCAACTGTTAAGATTGGCATTTCCTTTATGCCATATTTTTTCAAAATATTATATTGATTTTTAAGCCACTTATAGGCATTTAAAATATTCGATTTTTTTACATTTTATTTTTATAATCGGTGATAAAAAAAATTTGGCTCCTACAAAATACTTGAAAATTTAATAGAACATTTCACAGAAGTAGTTCTTAATGTCATTCAAAAATTATTAAAATCCATAGGCACAATTTTTTTTCATAAGCGTTTGAACTGCGAATATTGACATAGAATTACATGTAAAATATAATATAATGTATAATATTCTAGACTGACAAATGAAATCGGTTTTTTAAAATGCTCTAACTCAAAAACCAAAAATCGCAACAACTTGAAATATTCACCAAATCTTTATATTGATGTTCTCTATACATGGTTAAGTTTTCAAAGTATATTGACATATTTTGACTTATTTATAAACAATTTAAATTTTCGATTTTTCTAAATTTTTCGTTTCAAAATAAAATATACTTATTACAATATTTATAAATAACATTGTATTATATTCTAGACAAACATATTAACTCCGTTCAGAATCGTTATTCGTATACAATGATACCTATCATTGAATTCAAATTTAACAAATCCATTATAATGACCTATTCTATGAAGAGTCGCACTTCACCCCCAAGTGTACAGCAGAACGAGGCCCATCCGGTTCTTTTTTTATAATTAGTAATTACCGTTTGTATTTCTTTCAAATGGGGAATAAAAAAATTATAAATATGCTTCAAAAAAAACTAAGCGGTCCAAGTCTGCGAAGATGTTGCTGTTGAAAAAACAACAGAAGAATTTAATCAATTCTCCAGAGGAGTAAGTTATTATGTAAATAAGTAATAATTTTTAGAGGTGGGCAAATTAGAGACCTATCGTTAGTTCAATGTTCGGCTGGAAAAAACGATGAAACTAGTTCGGTTTTATAGTAGTCTAGAGCACAAAAAAAAGGTTTCATCTCAGATTTAATTTATATTATATTGTACATATTTAGTTTAATTTGTTTATTTATGTCAATTTGCTTATTAGTTGTTACGTATACTACAATATTATGTTATATTGAAAAAGTTATATGGAAATATGTATCAAATAAATAAGGACAATATTCGTAATATACATACATCTGTGTGTATGTATTTTTTTATACTATATTTTACCATTTTTTAAAAGTGTTTTGTAAAATTTATAAGGTGAAATACGCTGATAAATATATCTTGTATGTTGAAAAATGTAAAGCTGATAAAAATTGGTAAAAAAGACGCAGCCCACAGAATACGCGGCATACGAAACGCTACAGAAAATGCCAAGTACAGCCCCAGTGGCCAGTTTTATAATATGAAAATGAAAACTAGTTTAACACTATTTAAAACTGTCGATTGTCGATTATTATGGTTTCTTAGAAATCGTTTTATCATCACATTCGTAATGTGGTGTGTATGTCGTACGATAAGATTATATTTGAATGTTGATACTTGATAGTCCGACTGCAACAACTGGTTATATTTTTAGAATATTAATTAATGTTCAATATACGTGGCGCGACCTCACGGAATTTATCAGTTTGACAGTGGTATGTTCAGCCTTAAGCAATCAGATCAAAATCAAAACTGTGTAGCTTTAATAAATTTTAATACAGTCACAACTACTACTTAAATTTTTAAGTTAAAAATTCAATTTTAATTTATTTATTTCCAATTTTTACCTATTTTTGACCACTATATGCTCGTATGAGTGTAATTACAATATTAAGATTATGTAAAGTATTTTTAACAGTATTCATATTTTTAAATTAGACAATTTATTATAACCATCTATATCTTCGTCGCACGCACATAGGTTTATATAGAATGATTTACTTTACGTGAGGCCAAAATTCCGTGCGTACAGAGTTCCAGGAATTGAATAGGTGTTGATTGATTTGCAAGTCAACATTATTATACTGTATTGTAACTCGTAGAGTTTATACAAGACGGACAACTATATGTAATGCAGTAATGTGAATAACACGGGAAAAAATCGATATTCTATACGGCCGTAATGCAAATCTACATAATTCCACAACATATAAGAATATTATTAGTTTAATATAAAATTGATCTGACTCCTATTATCTAACCCACTGTTAATTATTTATTTTTGCATATAACGGGCTTAAGCCCAAGTTAAAAGGATACATGTAATATAAATATTTAATATAACAAAAGCTATGACTGATTGCTAATGACAGCTAGAATTAACTTATAAATTAAGGAAGTAGGGGGTCCTCATTTGCGAATTTCATCAAACGGTTAATTGGTTCATTGGATATAATTGGTCGAGCAGAGAGGCACAACAAAAGGAGTGTAATTTCTGTTAGGTGAAACATAACATACTATACACAATTAAATAAAATTAATTACATTCTCTCCACTTCCCAAAGTTTGAATATTTTACACTAAATAACAATGTTTAATGCAATTTTCATAGATTTAATATAAAAGTAACTTTTCATGCCTTTACTCTATAACCATTAAAAATAAAAGTATTTTATTTCCACTTTGATTTATAATAAATAATATTTATAGGTGACATGGACAATTTTCGACAAAATAGGTGGTCCAGACTAGAAGATTCCGAGTAAAATACGATTCCGTACAACCCTTATCAGTGAACGGAATCGTATACATTTTAAAAAGGCACATGATTCAGTTCGTTTTGTACCTAATAATATAGTGCGATGTTGCCAAATTTCTAAATAAGTCAAAACATGATTTTTTAAAGAACATTTCAAAACTCCTTTTGACCGCGCACCAAAGATATAACGTACCTATACAAGAAATATTAAATGTAATCTATTAATTTTATAACTACGAGTCATCAAAGGATCTAGGTAAGTATAATATGTATAATAACTATAATAACTATACCTAAATAGGATGTAACAGATAGATCTGATAAATAAGAATAATAATAGAGTATAAATTGTAATAAAGGTAAAAGGTACCTATAGGTTTCTTAAAAAGTACGAGTATATTGATTAAAACAAATGTTATTACAATTATCAGTTATTTCTGTTGTACGCTGTTATATTTTAAAACTATAACCTTTTGTGTTCATTTATTTATATGACTATATATTTTCAAGTACAGCAAATGGATCTACGAATTTCTATAGAACAAATAATACCCAATTTCAGTCCACACCCTTCATTTAATTTGTTTATAGCAGTTCTGAAAGAAATACAAGTAGAGACATGTGCGAAAATAAAATCTGCGTCTAAAGGACGTCAAGTGGCTTTAATCAACAGAGTTTACATCAAACAATAAACAAACATAACAAATTTTTAAGTATCAAATTATAATTTGTTGTACTTTTATTTTTATTTTAATTACTAAAAAAATTACAAAATATTATATATTATAATATATAGTATTATTAATTAATAATAATAAATAATAAATGGCAAGTTGCACACGAAAAATCGTACTTAATCCTGTTTTTCTTGGGGCCATCTTTACAATCCATTATTTGATAAAAATCAAAAGAAATTATGCTCCTAAAAAGGTAAAACGTTCGGAATCATGTTTTACCGAAGTCTCCAACCCGTCGATTGCAATTAACACTAGTTCTTAAAAAGAATATAGGTCAATCCTAATAAAAATAAAATATATCACTATACATTTAAACATCTGATGCTATTTAACTACAATACAAATTAATAATGCACTGTAGCTTATTTTTTTATGAATATTTGTCGGTCACTACACGTTAATAACTTTAAAAATAGCTCACACATTGGTGAATGTTGGCGAATCTGGTTCTAGACCTAATAGACCTCTTGGATACGTGTCTAACGCAAAATTCTGAAGAGCCCGAATGTGTCTCCTGTTTCCGCAGAAGCTATGACTCCTAATAAATCCTTTACTCTAGATTTCACGGTAACGAACTCGGAGTTCACTTCCGTTACTCAAACCACAGTATAGGCCTTCTGTCATATGATACTCCTACATTATCACATCTGAAAATGAACACGTATTCATTAGCTCTAAAATCATATTTAATAAATTTCTAACTACGTGTTATTTTGTGGTATATTCGTTATAAATACGTGGTATAAACGCGTTCATGGTGTGGTTCACAGGGATGCGCATATATTATCGATATTTCGATATTGTGGTAAAATATATTGATATTTTGATGTTGATAATTATCGTTGGATATTTTTTTAATATCGATTTATTATAAATTGATACAAATAACAATATCAATATTTTGATATTGTTATTTTACTAATATCATTATGTTATAAATAGATGAAAATAATTAAACAGATTTTTTTAAAAAAAATTTATATATATATATATATATATATATATATATATATATATATATATATATATGTATATATTTTTTTAAATAACATAAATATCGTTTATGATATTTATACAGAGCTGTATTTTAAATGTTGGCACCCCGTGCATATAATTTATCCTATCCCTATCCATTTTTGAATTCACATTATTAGTATAATAATACAACAATTATTTCATCCATGATCGAAATCATTAATATTTTATATACATTAATACTTTTAATGTTAATAATATGTTTTTCAATATTGAAATATTTAAGTTTGAAATTTCGATATTATTATTGTTATATCTGTTACGGATGATAACGGAAGTATGGTGTAGTGGAAAAAAGATGAACAAAAGAAGGAATACAGGGAAGGAGATCAGAATTAGGTGGTGGAAATTAATAGGAAACAAAGAGAAGGAGTTTATAAAGAAATTAAAAGAAAAAGCTGTGTGGAATGTTGAGGGAGATATAAATGAGGTTTGGAGAAGGATGGTCACTTGTGTTAAGAACATAGCAAAAGAGGTTGTTGGTGAAACCAAAAGTAGTTTACCAGAAGACAAGGAAAAGTGGTGGTGGGATGAGGAGATTCAGAGAGTAGTAGCGAGTAAGAAAAAGCAATTTAAGGTATGGCAGAAAAGTAGGAAGAGGGAAGATTGGATAGAGTATAAAAAAGTATGTAAAATAGTGAAAAGTGCGGTGAGCAAAGCAAAGCTTAATAGTTATGATGAGTTATATGAGCGGCTAGGAACACAGGAAGGAGAAAAAGAAATTTATAGACTGGCGAAGGTGAGAGAAAAGCGATCCAAGGATTTCCAAGATATCTGGTGTATAAAAAATGAGGATAAGAGAATTTTAACAAATTATGAGGATGTGAAAAAAAGATGGAAAGAATATTTTGAGAAATTACTGAACGAGGAATATCCAAAAGAAGCTTTAGAGAGTATGTCATGGAATGAAGGATTAATTGGTCTAATGGGCGAGGAGGAAGTGAGAGATGCGGTGAAGGCAATGAAAAAGAAAAAAGCGGTAGGACCAGATGGAGTACCTGTAGAGGTGTGGAAAATGTTAGGAGATGTAAGCATTGGGTGGTTGAAAAATCTTTTTAATAAGGTACTGATAGAAAGAAAAATGCCAGAAGATTGGAGAAAGAGTTTTATGGTACCAATTTTTAAAGGAAAAGGAGACATACAAGAATGTGGGAACTATAGAGGAATAAAGCTCATGAATCATAGTATGAAGATCTGGGAAAAGATTATAGAGAAGAGGATAAGAAGTGAGACGTCGATATCAGAAAACCAGTTTGGTTTTATACCAGGAAAATCGACAATGGAGCCATTATTTTGTGTTAGGCAATTAGTAGAGAAGTACAGAGAAAAGAATAAAAAACTATGCATGGTGTTTATAGATTTGGAAAAGGCGTATGACAGGGTGCCAAGAGAAGTTTTAAGGTGGGCATTAATGAGAAAAAATGTCCCAAAAATGTATGTTAATTTGATCCAGGATATGTATGAAGGGTCAAGTACTAGTGTCAAGAGTCGGTGTGGAGTATCAGAAGGTTTCAGTATAGGAGTAGGTGTGCACCAGGGGTCAGCTCTAAGCCCCTACCTGTTCTCAGTGGTAATGGATGAGGTTTCAAAGGAGATACAGGGTGAGATACCATGGTGTATGATGTTTGCGGATGATATAGTTCTGATAGGGGAAAACCTAGAAGTTGTCAATAATAGGTTAAATGAGTGGAGGTTAGCCCTCGAAGAAAAGGGATTGAGAATTAGTAGAAATAAAACTGAGTATATTGAGTATGATTTTGGACAAAGAGACCACGAAGTTGAAGGAATGAGGAGACAACTGACAATAGATGGTGATGTGATAGGTGAAGTTGAGAGCTTTAAATATTTAGGATCTTTTGTTCAAAAGGACGGGGGCTTTTACGTGGATGTAAAACATAGGATTAAGTGCGGGTGGATGAAATGGAGAGAAGCATCGGGCGTGTTATGCGATAAGAGAATTCCAATGAGGCTGAAAGGTAAATTTTATAAAAGTGTAGTGAGACCAACTATGCTGTATGGTTCAGAGTATTGGGCGGTTAACAGGAGAATAGAACAAAGTATGAGTGTCGCTGAAATGAGAATGCTTAGATGGTTGAGGTTGATGGTTGAGGTGTTGGTGTAGCGCCAATTGTGGACAAGATGAGAGAAAATAGGCTGAAATGGTTTGGGCATGTGATGAGGCGAGAGGAAACGAATGCAGTAAGAGTGGTTATGAAGATGGACGTTGAAGGGAAAAGAGGAAGAGGAAGACCAAAAAAGAGATGGTTGGAGACTTTGGAGAATGACATGAGGGCTGTCGGTGTATGCAGAGGAGATGTGATTGACCAAGTAAAGTGGAGGTGTAGGACAAGGGTGGCCGACCCCAAATAGTTGGGAGGAAGGCGAAGTAGAAGAAGAAGAATATCTGTTACGGTCCAAGTAGATAAATCAGTCATTGTAATACAGTGCCTGGACATCATATACAATAAGATATTTGGGAAAAGTAAATAATATATATTTAATTTACATATAGACTAGTCATTGTAATACAATGCCTAATCATTGTACATAATGTTTAAACTGATAAGGGCAGAGTGAATATTAAAGTAAGCTTAAAATGTTATACTTAAAATTTATTTTTGGCACGTCGTCCCATGGGTTAAGATAACTTTTAACAGTAGTGATCAGTATAAGTAGATAATCAGGAATTTTTGGGCATTTTCAAAATACGATGCATGGTTATTCGTTATAGAACTCCTACGTAATTAGAGTTATACATGTAAAAATAAACAGTTTTAATATTCCATAAAAATTAAAACAAATTAAATATTCTCCATTTTGTTTACTAATCAAATATTTTAAAAAAATATTATATATAATTATAAACGTCAGTAATAAAAGTATTTTGTTCACTTGGCACTTTCAGTACCTACTGGTCGTTGTACACAACCTCTATTTCCTAGGTATAGACAATAAAACCCGTATCATGATGTTAACTTCAGCAATTCTGACAATTTCTTCTTCCTATTATTATTTCAACGTCTGTCCGACTGCGATCAGGGGTCTCCGACAGAAGTTGTCTATCATTATTAGAGCTTGAATTATAAAATATATGCTTTTTTGTATATATAAGAATAAAATCTAATTTTTGTACATAAATTAATTTTAAGTAATTTTTATTCTAAATAAATCTTTTTTTTATTTTTGCATTTTTCGCCTATTTTTTTTATCGAAATGCTTTGTCATTGCATTTTGATATTATTCCAGGTGTGGAATTTTAAAATATTTATTATGTTATAATAATAAAAAAATAAATAATTTAATTAATAAGAAATATGAAAACACGCTTCTTAGTTATATATAACAGTAGGTATACTATAAAATTAATAAAATATTAATAACATACAGTGTGGTGTTTCATCAAATATTGATTATCATGGATTTTATTTGAACGAAACAACTTGTCTGAAGTATACACCAATCACTTTAGTAAATTTAGAGTGATTATTTTCGATGTATAAAAACATTTATTTTAACAGTAAAGTCACTTTCATAACTGCAAATCTGACCATATACGTGGTAGTTAATTTTTTTGCTTTTTATATTAATAAATAAGCTATTTTTTTATTGCTTCTTTCAAACAATTTTATATTTTTTATTTTATTTAGTATGTCTTAAAACCCAAGCCCTCGTATTACCTGTTTATTTCAAAATATGATATTATACTTAATAATAAGTTTTCATTTTACATATTAGTCATAAAATTGTTGGCAGGATGTTTGTTAATTATATTGGATATCTATTTACTATTATTATTATAATTATATTGGGTCTAATTTTTATGCTAATCGGTACTTAATTAATTACATTTATTAATAAACCTATCTCCAAACAATGTCAACAGTAAACAATTCTACTAATTTTGATTACTGTGTACTTTAGGGTGGTCCTTATTTTTAAACTTTCAAATTTTTTATCGAGCATCCTTCCATTTTGTTCATTAGTATAAGAAAATAATTTAGGTTAAATGTGGTGATGATTACTCATCATTTTTATGTGCGCAGAATGGTTGAAAAATAACTAATTTATAGATTTTCTATTTTTCGAATTTAAACCGAAAAATATTTAATCCACATAAAAACAAATAGCACCTTAACTGTAGAACTTTTTATTACCTATATACAAAATTTGTTGTAAATCCTATATTTTACGATAATTTGTTAAATAATTAGATTTTATATTTATTTGGAAAATTTGATTTTTCTATGGCTGTTCTAATATGTTTAACGTATGGTTGAAAATATGACGAAATCTTTTGTAAAAAAAATGTTTATATTATAATGTCCTAAAAATAAAGTTATATATAAAATTTGCATTTGACCAATAATCTTGTTTTACAGTAAACTTGATGAAATATTTTATTAAACAACTTATTTCTAACTACCACGAAGAACCAAATACCAGTACTTAATAAATTCAAAATCAGTGGTAGAAATACTGTACATTTATCAACAGCCTGCATGGAAGCAACTTCTTTAAATCCATTACATTTTGTCATAAATCGAACATAAAATCTGCTATCTCGTCAATGTTTTCATAGTTTAAATATTTCTATAGTAAAATAAAATATTTTTGGTTTATATTTAAAATTTTTAACTATATACTGGGATTCAACAATTTTTCTCGATATAGCTGGTAAAACAAAAATTGATAGATTTCTTATTATTGTAATAGCTCCAAATACTTAAAAACTTTTTAGTGTTCCCAAACTTTCTATGAAACCAGTTATGAAGTTTCATCTGCTGTGTACAATACTCTCGAATATTCACTACTTTATAAAATACAAATATTTGTATTAATACGATGACATCTAATACTGGAGTTTAAATGTTCTTTTAGAACATATATTTTGTCGTAATATTTTATATTTTGCTTGTAGACATCATATTCTTTAAATTATTCTCCAAAGTGTATTCGTTAGATCTAAGTTTGCTCCATCATCAGGCCCTGACATCGTATTATTTAAAAGATTTAAAAATCAATGGGGAAACAATTGATTTAACACAGTTTTCAATTTGGTTCACGGATGTTAAGACCAATATTATTACTAATGATGTAAGGAAATAAGTATTAATATTTGTTCATGAATAACTTAGAGATGAATTTCCTCGAGATGATTATAATGATTTTCTTAAATTAGTAATCATATTTTTAGGAAATGTTCTTCATGGTGGTGTTAAATTTTGACGGCCAGGGCCCTATCATTTGACTAGATGGATGGCCAAATGTATATATTTCCTAAAAGTAATATGATTTCAGAACCGATTAAAATTAAATGTAGGAGAAGAAAAAGCCATGCAAACCATTTGCTGTTTAATTGTAAAATGTTGTACAAAATCTTGGTTACAATATAAGTAGCACACAATAATGTAACATTTATAAAAAATTTCATTCTTATAAAAAGGACGATAAAATTATTGTTAAAATAGCTAAATAAATTTCTTTACAAATTTTCTTTATAAATTTCTAAACCATCAATGGTATCTTAATGAAGAGTATAGCTTTCAGTTTATTTGAAGAAAAAATTAATGTAAAATAAAAACGTAACATGGTTCAAAAAATATTGGAAAAAGACAAAGCAAAAGGTAAATAAGTACAAAAGAAATATTACCTTAAATCAGAAGAAGTTTATAATTTTGTAAATAATGAGCTCCCAACATCAATACTCTCGGCTCAATCGATGATAATATTTAAGAGTTTGGTTTTTCAGCCAATTTCTTAAAAAATGGATCCATTCAAGTTTATCACACAAGATGACTATATTCAAGGTTAACAAAAATTATATCACTCAAGGTTGTAAATGATACAGCGCAGCGTGGAGTAAAATTGATGGAAGAATTTAATGAGAAAATAACAAAAAATAAAGACCAAAAACAATTTTTATTGAAAGTTAGTAGTTTTTATAAATATAGAAAGTATAGCTATAAGCTAAAGTCATTATAAATTGTATCGAGATGAATAATAAATATTTGAATTACATTTTAAATGATTTCAGACTGTACACGATTATCGTCGTATATATCCAGGACATAATTTATTTGATTTATCAAACTTTACTATGAAATAATCTTTTAATAATTATGTTGTATTCAATTTTGGTTCTTCGTGGTGGTAGAAATTAGTTGTTTTATAAAATATTTCATCAATCTTATTGTAAAAACAAAATTAACGGTCTAATGCAAATTTTATATATAATTTTATTTTTAGGACATTATATTTTAAACATTTTTTATATATAAGACTTCGTCGTATTTTCAATCATACGTCAAATATATTAGAACAACCACAGAAAAATCAAATTTTCCAAATAAATATACAATTTGATTATTTAACAAACTATCGGAAGATAAAAGATTTACAACAAATTTTGTATGGACATTTTTTATAGGTAATAAAAAGTTCTACAGCTAAGGGGCTATTTTTTTTTATGTGGATTAAAAATTTTCCGTTTGAATTCGATAAACAGAAAATCTACCGTTATTAGTCATTTTTCAATTCTTTTGCGGCATGTGAAGGAGGTAAGGTATTATCACCAAATTCAACCTAAATAATTTTCTTATAGTAATGAAAAAAATGGAAGGATGCTTAAAAAGAAGCATTTATTTATTTTTTCTTCGTCTATGTATAAGAAAATTCTTAATGTACTCCATTTTACTTTTTAACATTTTAACATTATAAATGATTACGGCGTGAAATCTACGTCATTGCGACCCTTAGGTCTTTTTGGATTGTTACGTGGTTCACCATATTTTTAACACAGCTGACTTACATGTTGTGTTCAGGTCAGCTACAAGGCATTTATGTCGGAAACAACATAATCATTTTATTTATTATTGTTGTTTTACATTTTGACAATATTTTAAACATAGTTATATTCATATTTATATGTACACACAGAGAAGTGTTTTTTTTTTAACTTTCTTCAATTAAAGTATGACAATTTTACAACGTGCATAATATAATAATATATAATTAACTGTTTCTAAATTAATTTAAATTTATAGTTGCATAATAAATATTTATTTTTTTATTCAATCCTTTTCTTACTTATTTAGATATTTTTAGTGAAAATAATATTGAACGATGGCTTAAAATTTACGAACACATAGTTTTCTTATGGTCTTTCATAAAAAAAAAAAAAAGGCATTTAAATCAGATATTACATTATTCTAGGATTTAAAATATAACGTTATAAAAATAAATTATTACCTGTAATATTTTACCATTTTGTTATGAATGAAATAAGATTCAAACCAATCTTTATTTTGTATAAAGAATTTGTGAAACCCAAGTGTAATATTTGATGGTTATTATGATTTAACAATGCACCATCTGAAATAAATACGAGAGTTTAATTTTGATTTTCAACATACATTATAATATTAACACTTAATTTATTTTTAATTATTTCCAATGTCATAATTTTTTATACAAATTTATATTTTATACTGTAATTTTCTTTTTATAATTTATATTCGTTTTTTATATATATATATATATATATATATATATACATTAATTAATTTTAGATTTAAAATCATATTAAACCAAAAATATTTATCAAGATTAGGTTATCAAGGTTAGTGATATCTACGTGGTATAATTAAAATAATAAAATTAGCTGTACTCTTAATGTCGATATGCTCTTCGTACGCATGCAACAAGAAATATCTTGACATTATACTATTATTAATTAAAAACGAAGCTTATTATTCTTGTACAATATTCATTAATTACATTCAAATAATATACATAAATAAAATATATAGCATAATTATAGAATATGGAATTTGGAATGCAAGTTGAAAATAGTACGAAATAATTATTATTGAAATCCATTTAAAACTAAATTCGGTATTACTTATAAACCATGTCTTTTGGTAATTTAATATTTAAAAGTTAGATGACTATTAATAATTGCTATGATACAGTGGCCTATACATGTACTTAAATTGGGTTGCTAGAATTTTTAAAAAGAAGCAAAGTTAGTCTTAGATTTTATAAATTTTAAATGTATTGCCCCGAAGCAATGTGAAAAACAGTTCCGGGGTCGTCGTCGGTTCAAAAAAAAAAAAAAATTTTAACAATGCAATGTAATTTTAAATGCATTACTAAATTCAGTTAAATACTTATTTATACATATAAAATCCAAATACCACTGACTCACTGAGAAAAATATCTCACTGAGATACGTTGTATCTAAAAACTACGCAACGTACGGGCTTAAAATTTGAAATATAGGTTCCTCTAATATTTTCATCGTGCAATAAGAAAGGATTTTTTTAAAATCGCATTTTTAAGGGTCGAAACAATTTTGGACTGGACGTATACACTTTTTCATTTTTTGGTTACCTAGGAAATATGTTGATTTTAATGATAATCTATTGAGATTTATATAAATAATAATTAAACAGTATGAATCAATAAAATCAATAACATTCGAATATATTATGCTTATTTTAACAGGCCGGTCCAACGACCAGTTGCAGCTAGGAAACCATATCTTAACATAAACCAATACATATAAAAATTGTATTTATTAGTTAATCTGGTAATACTGCTTCCCGATGGATGTACCAAAAATATCATATACAAGGAAATATAAGTCGGTCAGCATTGGGACGGTAAGATTTGGAAGAAACCATATTGCATACGAGTCTGCAATGAAGTACCACATTTTATATCTTTGCCGTCCTTGTCATCATATGTAGCACAAAACTATATATAGATTGTATTTATAGGGTAATTGATAAAAAATAAAAACACGATTGCTATTATTAATATTAATATACAATTTATTTTATTTTATAACTATATATATGTATAATTCTATATTATAATGTTATATATTATATTATAAATATTATAAAAATTTATAAATATTAGAATGTTGCTAGGAGACGGTTGCTAAGGAATGATATGTAACGCTTTTTCGGTAACGCATTTCGATTCTATGTGCCAAAGAAAAGACATAAAATATAAAAAATGCAAAAACGACTTTGCATAAAGAAAACTAATTTGCACACAATAATGTTACCCATAATATTTTAAAATAAAATTGTAAATATGAAAATAATATACACATGTATGAAGCCGGATAATTATAAAAAAAAGCAAACACGAATGACTAAGTCTAACAAATATATTGCCCTCAACAATATTATCCATATTATTCTAAATAATATTGTAAAAATGAATAAAACAAAAATACACACGTGGTTACATATTAAAATGAAGGGTACAGGGGAAAAACGATTGTAGTCCATTTCTGTAAATTTTACAATCTGCAATATATGAAGACGTGCAACAACTAGACATTTCCATTTTATGAACATTTTCAGGAGAGACCAAAAACTATTAAAAAAGATTTCTAAAAACTGCATAAATTAACTATTATTTGAAATTCAATTTTGGCCTTTTTAATTGATACCATTAACAACATTTTAAAAATATTTTTTTTTTTCTATAAAAATAAATCGAAAAAAATTGGAGATGTCTGGTTGTTGCACCCACGTCTTCATATTTTCTTTACAACTAGATGGACTAATATCTTTCTTCGCAGTATACCTAATATTTTCCATTTAAAACTATGGACTGAAAGATGTTTTCACTGAATCGATTCCAACTGTCAATATTACTCTTAATTTGCTATCGAATTAAACCATAATATCAAAATCGAAAAAAGAGGACTACTACCGATTTTTCCCTGTACCCTTTAAATATTATATAATTTACACTTAAAAAGACATTGCTTCCACAGCGTTTTACACCTAAAAGTAGTTTTTACGGGCAACGATGGGTAATTCAGCTAGTAATATATATTATATACTAAAATATCATTAAATTATATAATGCTATTGCTATATGACTGTTGTCAAAGATAATATTATAACTAAATATTTATTATTAGTTTGGAAAAATATAATTTTACATGTTTCTTTTATAGGTATTTCATTAAATATTTATAATAGCGCGTTAATAAAAATAATATCTAAAAAAGAAATGTTAGATTATTAATAAATGGAAATTAAAATATCTAATTTTACTTTTTTTTAATATTGGGATGATGACTATAATAATAAGGAATAAAGATATAACCATTAATGAAGTAAGAAAAAAAGTTTTCTAAAAAGGCTGTGTGAATTAAAATGAAGTTAGCAAATGAATATGGTATTAAATCTCTCGAAAATAAAAGAAAATATAATGATGTTTCTTGGTTGCATAATTTACTTAGTTCTTGTATTTACTGCCTTGAAATATTAATTCAAATAACTTTAAATGTTTTCATAGTTAATACTAGTTCATCTCATATATTTTATATTTTCACTTATCGCTTCAAAACTATAGTAAATTTTCTCCATCAATCAGAATGCTTACATCAAATAGTTTAATAAACAATTTAAATTTATTTTATGATAACTCAGCTAGATTAAATTTATGGTTTAATACATTTTAAATTATAATAACTGTATTTATTAATGTATTACAGAATAAATTATACCTTTATTATATCAACAAATTATTGTAACTGCATTAATTGTAACTTATTCTTGTTTCTCAATCAATTGATTTGTTTCAATTTGTAAGTATAACAACTGTTCTGTACCTTGTTAGGCATTTATACTTCAAGTAAATTAATTAATAAATTAACAGTCTTTGCAAAGTGTCTAAGTATTTACTAATTAGAACTTAAGTGTGAGAAAAAATGAAACAGTAAATACAGCATTAGAATATAATACCATAAATAAGAGCTTGGAGCAGCCCCAGGTAAATATGAATTTACGTAGTATAAAAAATAGGAGAAATGTGATAATTAGAAATTGAGTATAAAATTGTAGATTAAATCTATAGGGAGCGAAATATAATGACTATTAGAATTCTTAGAGAAATATTGTATGTTAGCGAGAAAGATGAAATAAAGAAAGTTAATCGAAAATATTCTTTCAATTTACCTACTAAACCAAATTACTATGAAGTTGAAAAAAATAAATTATATTTAAATGTATTTTAATTAAAGCTAAATAATAATTTTGAATAAAAAATTATACTATTTATAAAAACAGTGTTTTATAAATATTTTTAAATCCTTAAACAAGTGAACTGTATTTCCTATAAAATGATAAAACAATAGATCTTAAATTCTGAGAAAAAAAAAAATTATATAAATTCTTTTAAATAAACATATAGGGTATTTAAAGAATAACTAAATATAATGAGCAGTTAAATTTATAATAAAACATCGTGTTAATTAATCTTTGGAAACTGATTTTAAAGTCTTCTATAATTTAATAAACAGTTATAATAAATACGACGAGATTTACTAAGAAACTTTTACTGCTTAGTAATAACAAATTACTCATTAGGTATTCATGTTACGCAGATACGATAAAGTTTAAACAAGGAAGTATATCTTCCTTCTAAAGCGGGGAAGTAAATCATTTTTAAATTCCACCGACCACGTGTAACTAAATTTTAAATGTTATATTTTCTTGAACTTATGGTTATTTCATTTGTATTGCTCCTTTTAATTCTATGTTTATGATGTTGTAAGTAAAATTTCCAAAACAAGCAGTTAATAATATAATCCAGTCAAATAAATTATAGTATTTAGTATTTTATTTATTAAATTATAAAATATAACTATTAATCATATATAGTATAAATACGATCAGTAGGGAATTTAAGAAGGGAGGTAATATATTTTTGCTTATATCTTACTAGAAAATAAACAAAAACTTGCACATAACACAATTAATTTTCCTGAATATTTAAACCACAATTTATTAGTTGGTTTTTACCCTAAATACGTAATTTAAGGATCTCTGTTAATAAAATAATATCAACCATGAAAAATACTAAATCCTCCATTGAATATCATATTCAATTGTCAACAGCATAACAAAATTATAATAACCTAACCTAACCATGATCAGCTTACCAAAAATTTTACTTAGGCTTTGAGTACTACAATATAGATCATATGAATGTATGTGATATTATGTTCCCTCGAAATATTTATTAATAAAACAATGAATTAATATATATATATATATATATATATATATATATATATATATATATATATATATTTATATTTATATACTTATTTAGATACAGAAAATTCTAGTAATCACAAATTATAAATGCATTTTATTCCCGATGAAATTTGAAAATCAAAATTTAATGTTATACGGAATAAATTGTGTTATAAGGTAAAATATTTAATTATTATCATTCATAGTATTAATACTTGGTTATACAAATCATGTATCAAACGACAAAGTGATGCACTCGTATAAATCTAGTATGGAATAGATATTAAATAGTAAAACGTTATATTGAAATTAGTTATTTGATGAGATTATATCTAAACGGAAGTGTTCAATAAAGCTTACTATAATATAGCCTTGTTGATCCATAGAATTGTTTAAGTTATCAAGCTGAACTTAACTTGTCACTATCCGTACCGTTATGCTTGTGAAATGTTTATAAATTTCAAGTGCATCCCTTACTTACAAAGGAAAATGGCATCCTCTAGAAAATATAAAGAAACCGTTGTGATTTATACCAATAATAGTTCTAATATGACTTGGTACATTTTGTTAGTACTCTACATATTTTACGGCCTAAAATAATGGGTTTCTATTAAAAAATTAATAATTTCATACCACATGGATGGAAAAATATTATGTAAAATGAAACATTATTATATCAAAATGAGTACCTAAATTCAAACTGTATCGAAATAGTTGCAGATAAAAAAGAGCAATTATAAAAAATATATTGCAGAATATTGTCACGTCAAATAAGTCCTGCTTTTGTATTTTTTGTTTGTGTATATTGTTATGAATTAAATCAAAATAAATTAAAAAATAAGTAAGCATAAGATAAAAGGTTAAAATATTTATTAAAACAAAATGACAAACGACAATTTCATACATTAGCTATGGAAATACGACTGACCAACAGCTATGTTTCCATGATTCGTTCATGGAAACGCGTATACTACTACGTAATCAATTATTACTGTCGCGATACGATGACAACACGCAATCATAATGCTCCGTTTTCGAACAAAGTTATTATAAGGAGTTATGTGCATTAAGTACAAGGGTTCATAACAATATGATCTTAGTTCAATTGAGTTATACGCTATAATTGTGTCCATAACCTGCTATGACAACATCATCATTACGTACCGCGTCATTTTGAATTCTATAGTACATTACATTTTTTGATTAATTTTTAGATTCTGAACGGAGAAAGAATGTATTGATTTTACAATGATGTGTGTGTTTTTTTTTTTTTTTTTTTTTTTTTTTTTTTTTTTTTTTTTTTTTTTTTTTTTTTTTTGTGTCTGTCGACACGTTTTGGGGCAGTAAAAATGCTTCGATTGCCTTATGTAGCAACTTTTCTGAAAGGAAAGTGAATCTATTTGGTACTTTGGGGGGTCAAAAGTTAAAAATTTCCAATATTTTTTAAATGCGACGGGAAAAACCATAAAAAAATTTGGGAAAAACGGAAGTTTTTACGCAAAACCAGTTTTCGACATAATCAAATTTTTTATTTTGCTATAACTCAAAAACTAATCAATGTAAATACTTGAAATTTTCACCAAATGTTTAGATTAGCGTTCTCTATACACCATTAAATTTTCAAAGTATTTTGACTTTTATTAAGCTATTTATAGACAATTGAAATTTTAAATTTTTATAAGTATTTTTTTTTTAAATAACGATAAAATTTTTTTGGCTGCCTAGAAAATCTTGAAAATTTAATACAAGGTTTCTTATAAGTTGTTCCTTAACTGATAAAAAAAAATCTAAAATCGTAAGTCACAATTTTTTTTTATAAGTGCTCAAAGTTCCAATTTATACTATCTAATTTTTTTTATAAGCCTTTAATGCTCAAATTTGTATAAAATATGTAAAAATCATTATAATTTGCAAGTTATTTTGTAGATAAAAATTCATAAAATTTTTTCTGTTCATACTTAAGGTTCAAAATTTTAACACGAGGTTATCTATAAGCTACTCTTCAAAAATCTTTAAAAAAATTTCTACCGGAATTAGAGGAAAAAATGTTATGACTGTTTGAAATTTAAATATTTACGAAATTGCATAAAATAGCGATTTATTCTCGAACGATTTTAAATATTTTTTATAATTCAAAAAGTATAAGTCGCAGATTTTTGAAATTTTTACCAGTTGTTAAGATTGGTATTTCCTTTATGTCATATTTTTTTCAAAATATTATATTGATTTTTAAGCCACTTATAGGCATTTAAAATATTCGATTTTTTTACATTTTATTTTTATAATCGGTGATAAAAAGAATTTGGCTACTACAAAATACTTGAAAATTTAATAGAACATTCCACAGAAGTAGTTCTTAAAGTCATTCAAAAATTATTAAAATCCATAAGCACAATTTTTTTTTATAAGCGTTTGAACAGCGAATATTGACAAAAAATTACATGTAAAATATAATATACTGTATAATATTCTAGACTGACAAAGATATCGGTTTTTTTTAAAATGCTCTAACTCAAAAATGAAAAACCGCAACAATTTGAAATTTTCACCAAATCTTTATATTGACGTTCTCTATACATGGTTAAGATTTAAAAGTATTTTGACATATTTTGACTTATTTATAGACAATTTAAATTTTCGATTTTTGTTAAATTTTTGTTTTTAAACATCTATAAAATTTAATTGATTGAGCGAAAACTCTTGAAAATTTTATACTAGGTTTATAATAAGTTAAACTTATCGTAACTAAAAAATATCGGTGATCGGTTAACTCAATTTTTTTTTATAAGCCCTTAATTCTCAAATTTGTATAAAATGTGTAAAAATCACGATAATTTGCAAGTTATTTTGTAGATAAAAATTCATAAAATTTTTTTTGTTCATACTTAAGGTTCAAAATTTTAACACTAGGTTATCTATGAGCTACTCTTCAAAAATCTTTAAAAAAATTTCTACCGGACTAAGAGGAAAAAATTGTATGACTGTTTGAAATTTAAATATTTACGAAATTGCATAAAATAGCGATTTATTATCAGACGATTTTAAATATTTGTTATAATTCAAAAAGTATAAGTCGCAGATTTTTGAAATTTCTACCAGCTGTTAAGATTGGTATTTCTTTTATGCAATATTTTTTTCAAAATATTATATTGATTTTTAAGCCACTTATAGTCATTTAAAATATTCGATTTTTTTACATTTTATTTTTATAATCGGTGATAAAAAAAATTTGGCTTCTACAAAATACTTGAAAATTTAATCGAAGATTCCACAGAAGTAGTTCTTAATGCCATTCAAAAATTATTAAAATCCATAGGCACAATTTTTTTTTATAAGCGTTTGAACATCGAATATTGACATAAAATTACATGTAAAATATAATATAATGTATAATATTCTAGACTGACAAAGATATTGGTTTTTTTTAAAATGCTCTAACTCAAAAATGAAAAACCGCAACAACTTGAAATTTTCACCAAATCTTTATATTGACGTTCTCTATACATGGTTTAAATTTCAAAGTATTTTGACATATTTTGACTTATTTATAGACAATTTAAATTTTCGGTTTTTCTAAATTTTTCGTTTAAAAATAAAATATACTTATATAATATTTATAAATAACATTGTATTATATTCTAGACTAACATATCATCTCCGTTCAGAATCGTTTTTCTTATACAATGATACCTATCATTGAATTCAAATTTAACAAATCCATTATAATGACCTATCCTATGAAGAGTCGCAATCCACCCCCAAGTGTACAGCAGAGCGAGGCCCATCCGGTTCTTTTTTTTTTTAATATTGTTCACGTATACTTTTAATTATTATAATACCTATATCATTAGATCTATTTATTTTTTATAACTCATAATGATCGTCTTATCAATCAAATAACAACAAAATAAATTACATAATATGAAAAATTATACAATTTTTAATACCGAATTTGCATATAAACTCTATTTTTTCCAGGATGGAATTATGACAATACATATCTACAGGAAATTTTTAGATAGACAGTTTGGTAGAAATAGGTCAAAGTTGATTTTAATATTTTTTTTGACAAAACAAAAACTAAATAAACAAGTTAAAACAACCCTTTAAAGTTCTGTATTTAACACAACTGTCAAAAATTTAAGCAGGTAACTAAAAAAAGAAGCAATTTTTTTTAGGTTTTACCCTAATCAACACTTTCAATTATACTAGTAAATATATAGCTAACAGTAGTCGTTTAGAAACAACAACAGTTGTATATATAAATATATATTAAAGGATATAAAAATTAAAATAATTTAATATAATTTTTTCATAAATTGAAACATTAATATCAATACATTAATATAGATAGGATATGCATATTGAATTATAGAAGTATTTTCTTATTAACTTATTTAAATATTATAGTAATTGAATTATGAAACCATTAAATTAAGAAATTCATAACTATTTTATATAATTAATTTTTACAAATAATATAACATTTTTAATTATTTGGATTGAAAATGTTTGTATCGAAATTAACTTAATTAATTTTGGTATAAAATAAATAACTTAGCTTTGATTAGTAATTTTTGTAAAGTTATTCATATTCATATTCATATTATTATTTTTATTTTCCTTAAAAGTAAAATAAATTGATAACAAATGTACACCTTTTTAATATGAAATTAAAAATGTACATAATTTAATTATTTGTTAATTAAGAAACAAAAATATATTCTCTCGAAATCAAAGTATAGCTTTTTAATTATGATACAAGTGTTTATTGATTAATATTTATATGGCAGTTCATAGATTTTCTTGTTTAAATTAAATGTATTCCACAGCATTAAAATTATCAAAAATTTAAATCACCTAAATTGTTGTAATATTAATAATTATTTTCAATTACAGTATTTAATAATTCTGTAAAATTGTATTTGTAGTTTGTTTTACCTCACATGAAGGTTTTCAATATTTAACTTTAATTTAAAACAATAATTTGATGAAACAAAATTGATAGTCATGAAAAATATACATAGTGTTTAACTTAAACAATAAGTTTAATTTTCTATTCCTTATTCAACTTTCATTGTTGAACTGGCGACATGCAAAAATAGTTTAAAATTCAATTTTAAAATGTAAAGAAGTGTGATTCTTTCTTACTTAGTGTATATATTGCTTATAATAGATTGAGTATCACATCAAATATAAAATACTACAAAATATTAAAAATTCACTTTTCATTCAAGTGAGTATTCCATATTAGTTTTTAAAGTTTACATTTTTAACATAACTATTTACGTTTAGAAATGATTAAATTAAAATATTTTATGTCTGCAAAGCACATTTTTTTATAATTCTCAAGAATTAATATAAAATAAATAAGTATAACTAACAATTGTTAAGTATAGAAGAAATAAATTATAAACTACATTCATATAATTTTTATTGTGTTTTTGTTTTAATTAACTAATTTTAATTAACTTATTTTGTAATATTGTGTATTATAATATGGCTAGTACCGAATTGGTTCCCGAGCTCCAAACACATATGTTGAATTGGTTCCCGTTTGAAAAAGGTATTTTATTAGGTATATCTGAATTGGTTTCCGTTTAATTACGCATATTTTCTGTTTCAATTTTACAGGCTTAGGGCTTAAGGTGGGCTTGGTTAAAAATGTGCATTAATGTGTGTTTAAAAAAAAATGATAAAATATCAACAATTTTAAATCATTGATTTGGAAGTCAACTTCTCATCACTTTAAAAACAAATAATAAAATATAATAAATACAATTTAAAACACTTCCCTTTTCACTAAAAATAAACTCCATATTAACGAAAAATTAAAATTAAATAATATAAATTAATATACGATCGATGTTATGCGAAAACAATGTTATATAGGTAAGAGTATAAATGACGATACAATATTTGAGACTTTAAAGTGCTCATGAACATTATTGTCATATGTACATAGGATATATATGATATACCATACAGCGATATTAGTACGTATACCTCAATCGTTATCCTAATAGCGATAATTTGCTAGTCTCTAATAATCTATAGTGTATTATATTTCTATATTTTATCTTATCGATATGATTATTGTGTTTATATATCATACATACGAGTATAGCTTTTAAAATTTTGTTTTTTCTCTCTGTGCACTGGTCCGCTGGATTTTACCATAATATTTTACCTCACTATTTTACCTGTACACAAACGGGAATCAATTCGGTTTTACTTAATTAAATACCTTTTTCAAACGGGAACCAATTCGACAAGTCCCTAAAATATACCTGTATATACCTGTAATATACCTGTATATTTTTTTTTAATTTTTTTTTTTTTTTACTTTTGAATGTTATCAATGGAATAATAACTACAAGGATATTTTGTCAATATTACAAAAACGTAATGCACAAGTAACATTCATACGTAATAAGACTATTTTATTATCTCATTTAATTTAATCCGCCAGCAACATTTGGTCAAAAATGTAATTACTATAGTAAGCAAAATAAATTAGTAAATTATAAATATATATTTGCAGAATCTGTATTAACAGTTTTTATGTTTGTCAGGCAAAACGTGTTGCGTTACGCATGATGTGAATTGAGTTATTGGGTAGATCAGACAGATATCAGTTGGGTACGTTATCACAACAATCACTATATTTGTATGTGTCTGAAATAAAATACATATGTACCAACATCCAATCAACGATATCATTCGTTAAAACGTAGTGTATACAAAATATTTTTATACAAAATTATAGTATCCAAGTATCCTGGATATTTAACAATAACATTTGGAACGAATTTTTATATTATCATACTGTAAAAAGTATTGAATTTTTTTTCTACATTTTCACTGTAAATGGTAAGCAATTCAGTAACTAGCATTGTAAATTAAGATAATGAATTTATATTTGGTATGTACAACAACAGTAATATATAAAATTTAAAGATGAAAAATCAAACTCGAAAGGACATGAAGTACTGTTGGTAAGTACAATTTTCTTTTAAATATTCTTAACCAAATGCATTGAATTGCTTAAGTTTCGAATAGATTCCTCATTTTTTAATACTAAATAATTCAATTTTTTAGATAATATTTTACTTGAAGAACATGAAAAATAATATCTACATTGTCCGTTTTTACCACAAAGTTATCTGTACTAAATTAAAATGAGATTTTCATAAAAATATATTAAATAATGTATCGCAGATTGTATAACAAGTTGTAAAAGCATTAAATGGGAAAATAAAATTTTGAATATCATCAAACGAGAACGGTTTTAGAGTTTATACTACTCGTGTATATGTATTCTTTTGGTAAAATAAGCAATTTTGTATTTTATGCCTAACTCACCATACGTCGTGCAACGTAATAAAAAACAAAGGTTCGGCTGTCAGTCCTTTTTTATCGAAATTTTATATTTG
The DNA here is from genome assembly GCA_034509805.1 of Sipha maydis. Lineage (NCBI taxonomy): Eukaryota > Metazoa > Arthropoda > Insecta > Hemiptera > Aphididae > Sipha > Sipha maydis. The sequence goes on along the minus strand of JASXSY010000838.1, from coordinate 151,597 downwards.
AATTACACCACAATTGGTTATGTAAATAAAATATAAAAATTTATAAAAATTATAACATACATATTTTTGGAAGAAATCGTGACTTTTAAGAAAAAATTTTTTCATCTATTTTATCTAATTTTATTCTATGTTTAAAATTTGCATTTCATTTATAAAACGGTAAACTTTCCCTATATCTACACTATAAATACGATAATAAAACTTTCATTCTGTACCATTTTTAGAATGCAATAATTCATCATAGCTTATTCAGATATATATCATCAGTATGACCACATCTCATCAATCTTAGTGACAAACAAAAAATTCAAACTATTCTTTTTAGGCATGACCGTCAAATAAAATGACAAATACTCGATCTTAGTAGGTTAGTTTTTTTAATTTATTTTTTATTTTTACAAAAATCACTATATTGACATAAATAGTTTACATAATATAACTATTATCTAATTAGGCAAAAAAAAAATATTACATAAACTTTTATTTTGATTACGATATGGCCCAAATTAATACATTTTATAATTATCAACAAATAGTTATTAGGCAAATCTTGTACTAATACTTATCAAATGGCAGTTTTACTGATATGAGCACAATCATTACTAGGATAGATAATGTGGGTTTCAAACAATAATAAAATTGTACAATATTCATATTTCTTACTAAAATAAATTATCTTACCTTATTAAATCAGTTTGTCTTTTGTTTATTCGATAATATAATAAATTCCAATATAATATTATTTGTTTATTAACTATAATAAAATTAATTTAAATTCTAGTCCACTGTTAAGAATTTACAAAAACTTAAAACTTTTTAAGTTACATTTTCTACTTTGTTATTTTGTTTCAATAATACAATAAAAATTCAAATATAATTTAAAAATACCAAGAGCTTATAAAATAATAAAATTCAATCATATTTTGTATCGTATTTAAAAACCTTTTTAAAAAATAATTTCATCTTTAAGTCCGTGTATCATTTTTATTTTGATTATTTTTAAATTATTTTATTGTTATTAATCTAGACATGTTTAAATAAAGATTTAAGCTAAATAATTTTGTTAGACAATATTTATAAAGTCTCTTCTTAATTATTCGCATTTCGTCCCGGTTATAATAACTATCAGAACTTTGAATATTTATTTTTATGAATCAAGATAAAACTGTTAGTTCAATAAGGAGAAAAGTATACCTATAACAGATTTATAAACTAGTTAAGTATAAAGATATTGAATGTTTGATACTGATATTAAATAATATCGTGAACTTATGATATATATTAAAATTATTTTTTTTTATTATTTATATTATGAACTTAAATGAAAAATGATTTCCTTATCTATCCCACATAGATTTTTATGATTATTTGAAAGATTTCTAAATTTAATTGCAATAATAAGAACATAGCTTTATAAAAATATTTTCAGTCAACTATAAAAATGTGTTTTATCTGACCTTACTTCTATATCAAGCTTCGTATTAAGTTTCCTTAAATACAAACTATTATAATTAAAAGAAAAAAAAACAGTATTCAGTTATTGCATTTTGTAAATTTGGAATACAAATATTAATTAAAACATACAAAAAGAAATAAATAATAAATTTATCTTTTTTTAAATCATCTAATTAAATACAAAGATTATTTATTCTTAGATTAAACTAAATTCATAAGAAATTAAACGAAATCAGTCAATTATTTCCAAAATATTTGATTTATTTGCATTCAAAATAAAAATAAGTACATAATTCATCTAATTACAAATCTCAGAACAAGCATCTCGATTTTTTATATCAAGTCATTCTTATGGAAAATTTAATTTAAAAATTGATATAAATTAATACAACATAATAGAATATTCATCTTATAATATTGTAAAATTGTATTCTTATAACTATAGGCTAATATAAATTTAGTATGATTCTACAATTTTATAATAAATATATTTAAAAATATTTTCTTTTATAAGAATATGAAAACAACTTTCTCCTTGAATAATTATTTCAACAACTGATGCTTCAAAAAAACCAAGAAGATGTCCGTTCCGCTATCATATAGAATGAGTAAAATTTATTTTTAAACTCCAAGTTCTTACTCTACATATATTCGCCACAGAAGAAATAGTATTGCAAGAAGTTTTTTACTTTATAAATAAACATAATCAATAATTAAAGACACTATCATATTTATAGTCTCAATAATATTTTAAACTTAAATAAAAATAAATATACTTAAACAAGGCATTAATATTGGACATCTCAAAACACCATACTCTGCGAAATAAATCAAAATATGTATCATTGTCCTTTCCCACCAGATCTATTTAATTCAAAGTCATAATTATCATATATTAACATATAGCTACCTAATTTCTAAAAAGCGTACTAAAATACACTGTATGTGGAGTACCTATCGACAAAAAATATATCATTACCGAATTTCGCATATATATATATATATATATATATATACTAGCTGATCCCGTGCACTTCGTTGCTCGTTAAATATACCAACTCTATATGACTCAAACTTTGTTCAATTTGTTATTTAATATTCGGTGGATGATGTTCTAGATTTATCTTAAGTTTTCTGTTGCCGGAATAAGAATTCTGATTCACAACAGTATATTATCAAGTAGGCAATCTACCTGCGGTAGATCACGGACCTAGTGCTGTTTGTACGTACCTTGGTGTATAATTTAAATCTAATAAAGTATCAAAGTTATACCAAGTTTGACATAATACGGTGGATAAATATAATCAATTAATACATAATTCTAACCTAACCTTAACGTACTAAAATCCGTAGTATAGAATTGTATTGTTGACCATTTGCATTAGTATTACGATCTATTTCTGTTGCTCCGAACGATGTCATTTGAAAACATGAATTGAATGTTCTAATTGACTTCAGGAACACATTAGAATCTGGATCTGTACCGATAAGTAAACCGTTCAGTGGTTCAGGTGGTGTTTCAATTTCAGGTAGTTGCATCTTTCCGACACACAACACATTCGGACTGGCTCATTTTTGAATATGAGAGCATAGCAGTGCGGGCTTTCCTTGTCCATAGCACAAATTACTACTTTTGAATGAGCATAATATTCAATATCTGGCTCATACTGGAATGCTAGACGCAGGAATGAATCAGATATAAATTTTCGGTGTACCTGTTGGCGTAGTTGGTCATTTGCTCTGCGTGAGTCAACTATGAATCATTCGCACTATTGGATTGGCATTTTTCGTCTGTTATTTGCGCTCTTCTATTTCTCATGTTTGTAGTTGCATTTGTTCTACGACATAAATTGGCATTCTGGCGTCTTCTTGGCATTTTTAATGACATAAACAAATAGAAAATATTCAAAGTACTTATTTTTGTTTTTTTTTTGGTTACCTTGCAACGTCGGTTAATTCATTATATTAACCACTAATAAATAAATATTATTCTCAAATCTTATAACCCCAATAGCAACCATTTATAAAAAAAAAAAAATTTCTATCTTAAATCTCAAAATTCCTGTCTAACCACCTCCCGGGGGTGGAGTTAGGTCCATATATAAACCCTATAGGCCCGCTCCACGACATTCTCTATCATTTAAAAAAAAAATCAAGATAATCGGCACAGCCGTTCTCAACTGATGCAATTTCGAATTTTTATATATATATATATATAGATATATATTATTAGGTATATGTTAATTATGACTTTGAATATACATATAATCATAGAATAAAATAATTCTCAGCTCCCAGAATCATTCACTGCAGCTGTCAACGACAACCCAAATTCACTATCCAACACATTTAAATTCATTGTCACATCAGATCTAACAAAAAAAATATATATGCATATTATTAATACGTTTACATTATTACTTTATGTTATACATTTATATTAATTTAAATTAATAAATCATATTTTAATATCACCCAATGACCACTGATGCCGAAAAAAAATTGATCTAACAATATGTTAAAAATATGTAAGGAATCAATATTAAATATTAAACTCATTGAAAATTCAACATTATTTTTAATCCTTTATCAAATTTAAACAGGACAAACATAAAAATAGTAAACAAATATTTTAATGTGAAATCTTATCATTAATTTAAAAAAAAGTAAACAAAATCCTATAGATATAACTAATTTTTTAACTAATCAACTAATCCTATAAAATTAAATAGTTTTAATTATAACAAAAGTTATATATATTATTTCATAATAAAAAAAGAAAAGTCTTTAAAAGAACATTTAATTTATATTATTTTTATACTTGTAAAATATAAAACCCAATAAAATATTTTTATTATACTATTCCTGTTAAACAAATTATATTATTTTTAACTCGTTACCCATAAATAATATTTTTCTCAACATAAGGAATATTCAAAAATACATAATAAAATATTTTAAGCAAACAATTCAAAATGTATTCATTGTTGAATTAAATTAGTTTTAAATTTATTTTGAGTGTAGTTACAATTATACAAGTTCACCCTATAAATATTGATACCTGATAAAGTATTCATATACATATTTCATGTATATTTCATACACACAGTTTTATGTTTTCTTAAGTATTTCAATATATCTCCTGCCTATTTTGAATAAAAAGTGATAACTTTTGACGTTCAAATAGTTACCAATATTTTGTTTTTATATAGTAATACAAAATAGGAAAAATCGATTACCAAAAAAATATATTAAACATTTTACAGCTCTATCAATTTCTCTGCTAGAATCGGCTTATATATTTTATTTTTCATAACAAAAATTGGTTTACTTTAAAAAAATTATATAAAACATTATATTTCAATAGAAATTTTCAGTTTCGAATGAACGCAACATCATAACAATGTTGTTACCATCTTTACAAGTGCTAAACACAGAACTTTTTGTTTGAACAATCTTGCTAACATTTTCATTGCCATATGCGAATATGACATGTATATTTACTATAAAAAAGTGAAAATTATGTACATTTTTGAGGTTTTATTAAAATATATAATTATTATCTTATACATTTTTTCAACTTTCAAATAATTTTATTCTTATTTGATTTTAATTTATAGGATTTTTAACGTAAAAATGTTGATATTGTGAAATTTATGAAAATCATTAAGTTTTCAAAGTCCTTTTAATTAATTTATAATATTTACAAATATGCAATTCTCAAACTTTTTTATAACAAAAAAACAATTTAATAACTCTTTCATTTTTTTCAAGCTTCTTCGTTATAGTGCATTTGAATAAAAACAATACTATCAACAAATGCAAAACAACTAATACCGAAATTATTATTATAAAATATTCTTATTTAAACGTCATATTTCATACAAAATAATAGAAAACTATATAAAACTTAACCTTACCCTTAATTAGTTGTATAAAATATTTTTAATTTAAATCTGACGCTAGAGAAACGAACAAATCGAAAAATTCAACACGATGATTGAATACCATATTTTATGTACAAATATAAAAAATAAGTTTTTTAATCTATTTTCAACGTTTCATTCGAAGTCATAAAATAAAACAATTAAATAAAAGTTAAAAATGGAAATTGTTTGATTGAGACATTACATTTTTATAGAATCGATGTTTTGAAAATGTATTTCTATAAAATATAATAAAATTTATTCTAAACATTTCCTTACATATAAACAGGATTTTTAAACTGAACTATAAGGATTGAATTTTTCTTATTATTGTTTAGAATTATCGTTAAATATTAATTTTTTTTCTTTATTTTTTGTAGTTGTAGTTTAATTATAAATAATTGCCATTACATGCGAGGAATTTATATTTATTGAGTTTTTACTACATCATTGCACTTTCTGTAGTTGTTGTGTTTCTAAATAACAGTATATATTTCATATACTTTGTATATCATTATTAAACATATAAAATTATTACTAGATTATTTGTAAGAATTAGGAATACATACTAAACCATTGAATTCATAAACCGTATGGACAAATGTTACTTTACTATTGTGTATAAATAAAAAATTATATTATTGTTTCCAAATTATACCAATAAAATATTAAACAATTCATTGTTTACCAAAATATTCAAGTATTTATGACATAGCTAGAATTAAAGTGAGGATTGGCCAAGAGCATATAATAATATTTCGCCACCAAACAACTACTTCATGCGTTATGCTATACACCAACTGACCAAAATTATGTAATGTACAGTTTAGTGGTGTTATAGTTCAACTAAAATAGGTTGGGTTCGCCGTGAAAAGACTAGTGAGATATGTGGTGAAAAATATGTGTAAGTGTATGTATATATGTGATTGTGTGTATTGTATGTATTTAATAACTAATTGGAAAAGATTAACTTAATAACGGTATACATTTTTATATAATGGTAACTATGTTACTGTACTGTAATAAACAAATAAAAAAATACAGTAATTAAATCACAGCAACATAGAATACTTTAATTAAATAATAATAATTTAAAAATAGTAAATAATTGGCTGTATTGCTGTTTGAAAAATAATAATAAATAATAATTCAAACTAGTACAGGAATAATTCACAGCAGGGCAATATAATAAATATAATATAAAGCACATAGCACTTTTGACTCAGTATTAATATAAATAATATAAAATGGTCCTTTGGCCCAACAAAAAATGAATAAAATAAGTAGATAGATAAAAAAAAATAAATAAAAAAAAATACAACTGTGACGATTGTAACTATATGTTTTAGCAAATTAAATTAAATTAAATTAATTTTTTTATGTGTTTTAGCAAATAAAATAAAAAAATAAATAAATAAAAAAGTATGATTATTAACGTAAATATTATTGATAAAGAATTTTAAAAAAACGAATAACATATAATGAATGATTACGAAGTATAAAAGAGTAATAATTAAAGAAATAATAATATTCAAAAAAATTGAGTACATACAAACTACTTGATACAATTGATAATGACGAGTAACAGCAGTTTTAGAAATTTAAGAACTCCGTTGCTCGTGTGCGCATCATTCGATTCAACCTATTCGGATTATTATTAATATATTATTAGGTGTTCATACGAAAAGAATTACAGAAAAAAGATTACACAGTAGAAGTAGCGCGTCGGAACATGAAAAATCAATTGCAGCTAATAAGCTTACTGGGACGTATACTATTAAAAGGATTTAGAGGGTTCTCGGATGGTTGGAATTTTTCTCTTCGGCCCTTCGGTGTGCCAAGGAACGTGATTTTCAACGTAGAAACGGTTCGCTGGCTCCCGATGGGTATAACGTAACCCAATTAAAACCGAACGTTTTACGGTGACCGTTATAACGTTCGGGACGCATCGCGTTGCACGTATGACAACGTTTTTTTATCGGTACGGTCAGCGGTGAACACAATGTACTCGTCCCGACGTAACGGACAGTATTTTATTTTATTTTTTCCAACCGTTTTTCTCGATTCGGTCGTGTGAAATTGCCTGCCGCCCGGAAACCAGCACGTACGATCGCGGCCCACGCAGGCCGTTTCCAGTCAAACGCGACGAAAATCCCGGTCGGCACGCCGTTTGCGATGCGTCGGGATATCCGAGAAACGATTTCAGAGCAATCACTTACCTGCCGCGGACGGATTGCGCTGCCGGCCCGAATGCAAACGTTCAACGATGCGAAACTGCACTCGCGCGTTCGAGACGCCACCAGACCCGGGTGTCTGACCCACGCGTGTGCACCTATCGCCGGTGTCAACGGATCCACAACGACTGCCGCGGAAGGCTGTCGCGCGATTCTCATCACCGGCGTGCCGTTCGTATAGGGGCGCTGCCGCGAGACGTTCATCCGAATCCGTTCCGCAGGTTTATGTTCGCAAAAACCGTTTCTGTACACACGCACGTCATTTCCACACACCATGTTCGGTGTACGGTACACAACGATTTGTTTATTTATTTATTTTTTTCATCAACCCCAAACTGACACGTTCTTGTCGGCAATTTACCCACCGACAAAAATCTCTAACAACTAAACCGTATACGAACGACGTTATCGTGCACGATATTGTAAAACGTATTAATTGGCGGAGGAAAAAAAAAATTCTGTCCTCGAAACGATTATTTTTAAAGTAAACGCCTCGATCGAAAAGCAAAATATTTCAATGTAAGTGTCTCGTCGGTATTTAATGAAATATAATACATTTATATAAATATATGTTTAAAAATTTCAAGAGTAAGCAGCACAAAATAATGGTAAAGGTGTTATTTATACGTGGATGTATGCAGTTATCGATTCGTTATAAATACTAGAACACTATAACAATATTACAATAAAATTAAATTAAATTTAGCCATGAATAAATATATATTTTGCAAATTTAATTAAATTACGTTTATATTAAAATCCATTCCGAGGCGGTGTTATAAAGAAAAAAAGTATTTAAATTATAATAAATTATTAAGTATGCGCGTGTATATTCACAAATCAATTCATCGAGCATAGTTGTGGTAATCTACGATAAAAATAAATTTAGCTAAAATATAATGTAATATCTTACACTTTTTTTTTTTAACGTCAAATAGAAAATAGTCGATCACTTTCTGTGAAAACGACAAAAAAATAAATATTTATTTAGAAACGATTTTTCTGGTGAATACTATTTTTTCCCTTGATACCAAGTATTCCTAGTATATGACTGATGGACTTGAGAAAATTGTATGCACTAAATTGACAACAAAACGTTTTCTTGCTCATGATATGCCGGCGCATCAAATAGGCAATTTCGGTACGTATACGTCGGGGAATCATTCTATAACATAATCAGACCCCAGCAACAGAACCCAAGGGGTAATGAAACTATTTACTTTCGGTAATGTTCCATTATGTTTTTTCCACTATCGTTTTATATCTAGGATATAGACGTACAGACTAAAACTACATAGTATTCAAGTAGAGATTTAAGGTTATAACTACCATCCATCAAAATTGTAAGAAAATGTATACTTATACTTTCAAACCCACACTTAGCAATCAGTAAATTTTGTCTCGTACGTAAAATATTTATTATAATAAATAGGTATTAAAATAACAAATATAATTTTCCATCGCAATGAATTGATTTATCATGATTATTGTTATCGTAAGCACTTGAAAACTTTAAAATCTTCCACAAAATACTTACGCTTCTGGACTAATATTATATGAATACATAAAATATTTTGATAGTATAGGTATGTATATAACTAAAATGTAATCACTGTAATAACAAATATCACAAGACCAAAATATTATAAGTATAATTTACCAAAAATGTTCATATAAAATTAAAATATTGATATTCTAAATTCTTATTATTGTTTATTGTAGACATACTTTTCATCACACTTATTGGTTAGATTATTTCAAAATTAGAAAATTTAGATAAGATAAAATTATATTTATACTGTTATAATATTCCTTAATGTGTTACTTTTTACATATTTTATTTTACCTCGGTCTCGTTTAAAACAGATATTTTAGTAAACTTTCAAAAAATGTAATCTCAATACCTTACATTTTACAAAATACAAAATATTCAAACTTTTTAAAAACTTTTCTTATTCATACTCTATAAATACAAATTTTCCTCATTTAAATATTACGATATATTACTTCAAGTGACAAAGCTACGTTTTATTTGTAATGTACTCGTACTGCATTAGTTGCACATAATATTTTGTATAAAAGTATACATAGACTGAACATAAATCTCAAACCATTAGAAACATAATGTTTAGTTAATATAAAATTATAATTTTATCAATATTTAAGGTTGAAGATATAAAAAATAAATATATGGATAGAATACCTAAACTGGATAATGTTACACATTATTCACTCACTTTTTAAGCATAACCAATAGTTTTATATCATATTTTTAATTTCAAGTAATAAATTATAAAAATTAAAAACATGATTATCTGTAATTTTTACTTCACTAAATGTTTATTAAATACTACTCAACTTTACATTCAAAGTTTATACAAAATTAATTATTAATTTTATTCCCAGGTTATAAAAAATAAATTTAAAACAATCAAAAACTATCAAAATTAGCCGATTAAAATACCAATATTAAATCATTGTTAATTAATTAAGAAATATAGTTTTATCAATAAAATATAATACAAAAAATGTTAATTTATATATGGCTTGTAAAATAAAACGTACTAACTATGAAATTAATTAACATAAAAATATCATTTTTACTGCTGTGATTTTTGAATAAGATAAATTTGGACAAAATATAAAAAAAATGTATCTATGTGTCTATGTGTTGACACACATTATAGTACTCAATTACTATCGTCGAACTCATAAATAATTCATAAAATTCAGTATATTAAATTATGTTTATTATTTCTGTTGAAAAATCTATCAAAAAGGTTAGATTCTAAAAATGTTTAAAACAAATGATTGAAACCCAATTTAGCAGAATACATCTTTTTGACAAAATGATTGAACACAAATGATATGCAAAAACTTATTAAAAACAAACACTACATTGATAATTAAAGTATATACATTATTCTAATCAAAAAAAAATTATTATTTATCATATTTTACTAAATTAAATATTATTATATTACCAAAAATAATAATATTATATAATACCTGTAGTTTAGAACGTTCATATCCGGAGTGTAAGAAAAAAAGAGTTAGTAGACATATTTATCTACAAAAATAAACGTACGAGTATGTAGTCACGATGTTACAAAACAAGAAAAAAATATAGTTCGAAAATGTACGAACTTAGTATGTAGTACGAGTTACATATTTTACTCGTACATATTTTAAGTCAATATATTGACACTATAGAGTTCAAAATTATTTTTAAGAAACAGATTACATCTCAAAACATTCTAATAAAATTATATTGAATTCAAATTAACATGGTTTTAAAGTATAATTATATGATCGTTAGGTAACTAAATATTTTTTAAAAGTCTTAAATCGTTAAAATGAATAAATTTAAAGAAAAAATATATTTTTTCATTTTAATTATTATATTTAAAGAGTTTCCAGTAATAACTATTACAGCTCAACAATAATTATATAAGTGTACAAAATAATATAACTAGTATTGATAGAAGTGAAGGTCAAACGGTCATAATGTATAACATAATTAATAATAAAGTTATTTCATAACATATTATCATGGCTTACTTTAAACCCTTTAAACCTAAATATATAAGTAAATATATTTATAAATGTAATAACAACAGATAGATAGTAATGAGAGAGAAATTGAAAGAAACAAAAAAAAATATTTACATTAAACGATGTTTTATGATGAACTTTAAAAATTCTTCACAGATAAATATATTTATTCGGAGTATTGTTCCTCAACACTTTAATTATATAGTATCACATGATCTATTTTGTACTAGATTTGTTAGCATTTAATCAAAAAGTGTTTATGTAATAGGTCGTAAATCGTTATTTAATTATTTATAATCACACAACGAAATCTTCAAGTCAACATTACACAATATTTCATCATATGCTTATATGAACAAAGAACAAATTGCCAATGCAATGGTTAATCTTTACGATACCAATAAATATTTGTAAAAGTGTAATTATTTTTGCAAATATATTAAAATATATGCCATTTTATGATTATGATACAGAATTCAACTGTAAAACCTTTACATCATTAATAAATTAATAATAAAATAATGAAAAATTAAATTAATATTAAAAATTAGTAAATAGTAAATATTTTTATAAAAGTATATTAAAAAATAAACAAACTTTATATATATATATATATATATATATATATATATATATTAGCTGATCCCGTGCACTTCGTTGCTCGTTAAATATACCAACTCTATATGACTCAAACTTTGTTCAATTTGTTATTTAATATTCGGTGGATGATGTTCTAGATTTATCTTAAGTTTTCTGTTGCCGGAATAAGAATTCTAATTCACAACAGTATATTTATCTTAAGTTTTCTGTTGCCCGGAATAAAAATTCTGAATCGCAGCAGTATATTATCAGGTAGGCAATCTACCTGCGGTAGATCGCGGACCTAATGCTGTTTGTACGTAAGTGTTTGATTTAACTCTAATAAAGTATTAAAGTTATGCCAAGTTTGACATAATACGGTGGATTAATAACCGCACGATTACACAATTCAAAAAATCCAGTGAGTGTAGTTTTCGGTGGATTTATAGTACGATCAATCGCTGTATCGTTTGTGAAAAATACACGCTGACCGTTTTCAAAATGGACAGCTAACTGAATAACTGCTGATTCCCGTTCATGAAGAAGAAAATCAAAGATACGCCAAGCAGCTTCATTTGAGCTGATGTACCGACCAATTTGGTAGAGCGTTATTTAATCGTTTTTATTCACTGGAGGAGCATTCACATTGGTATTTTCCACTCTAAATACAGCCATATCACTGCCTTCATGGACATACTTGCAAATGTATTTGATACTCTTCACAGAACTGCAGAACTCAAGATTAATATGAGCATTGAATGTCTTACTTAACAGAGGCGAATATGGCACAACCCAACGATTGTCAATGTCAATGTCTGTGTTTCTGATATTTTTAATAAATGATCGTCCGCCATTATCTTGATTTCTTTGACGATATATTCGATATCTGTCGACATTAGTAATCTTATCGTTAGTGAAATCTTTAGGGAAATTTTTAGTACATTTTCCATCTGCCATGCAAGGCGACGAACGATTAAGAGTACCACATGGGCCATGAATCATGTTTGCTGTAACAATATCAAACAGCAATTGGTCAGTAGACGGATCTAGAATTTTCGCAGAAATTATATTATCGATTTCTTCAGGACGGATTTTTTTGATTAACCAAACCAAAATGTGTGCATGAGGTAATTCTGGCTTTCGCCACTCAACCGAATAAAGCCAGCAATGCGTGGAACCGAATATATGTAATTATGTAATTTAGTAATGAAACTCATTAAAGACTTCGATTTTTGTCTGAACACACGTGCTGTATTGTCATGACGATGTATTGCATTTTGGCGAGGCAATAGCAAAGATGTAATCTCTTGCCATTTTGGAGTACATGTGAACGTGATAAATAAACAGGGTCGTCGATATTCGCGCAAGAAAGTCAGAGCATCCTGCATATATTCCTGCATATGATGTGAACTGCCTACGTACGATGATGGTAGAATGACAGCGTTACCAATTTCGGCGGCGTTGTTGACAATAGCGTCTCGCAAATGAATGTACTTTTCCGCACGCAGCTTGAGTTGATTATATCGTAAGTATCGTAGTCGTTCACCCTCTATTTTCATGAAAATCGGTCAAGTCGTTTCGGAGGAGTTCGATAACTAACACTGTGATACGAGAATTTTATATTTTAGATATAATAAATAAATGCTCGGCCTGGAGTACTGAAATTAAAAATATGTAAGAAATTAATAAAATCGCCATTTATTAAATTTGTATATTTGTAATGTCCATAGTTTGGCTACATGGGTACCATTTTTTTTAAAGAAAATAATGTTACAAATATTTTATTATTTTTTTTTTATATTATATTATACAATATATAGTTATTTAAGTTTTAACTAATTAAATCGCGACCCCAGCGCCTCTTTAATCTTCTTGGTGGATCACCAGGAATGTTTGTGGAGTGTAGAACGAGAATAAGCGGATTGGAATTGTTGGTAAGGCGAGAACGGTAGCGCTTATATGAGGATGTGGCCACCTTGGCTACAGTGGGTAATTCGAGAACTGAATGTAGCGTATGGTTTGTAACATAGAATGGAGCGTTGGTAATTATACGAAGTAAAATTGACTGAAACGTTTACATTTTGTAAATGTTCAATTTTTTAGCAGCTCCCCGCAATTGGATACCATAAATCCAAATGGGCTTCAGGAAAGTTTTGTAAAGTAATAGTTTATTATTCAGGTTTAATTTAGACTGTTTACCTAGTAGTAAGTACAAAAATTTTTGTTTGTAGTTTAGCAAGAGGTGTTTTTGTTTAATATGCTAGGCCCAAGTTAAGCGTTTGTGTAGGAGTAGACATAGGTATTTGAACTTGGAGGCTGGTGGTATAATTTTATTTTCTTGGGAGACCGAAGGGACTCTGCCTTGTCTTAGGGTAAAGGTTATATGTGAAGACTTTTCATTATTAGTTTTTATTTTCCAGTTTGAATACCATACTTCCATGTCATTTAGATGATTTTGCAGATGTTGGCAGGTGACAAATGGGCTTTTATTAGAAGTAAAGATGATTTTATCATCAGCAAATTCAGCCACTGACGTATAAGAAGAAGTAAGTTGGTCGGCAACGTATATGTTGTAGAGAATTGGAGACGAAATGGCACCTTGGGGTACACCAGCTAGGATGGTTGCTAAGCTTGAGAACTCAGAGCCTACTTTAGTCACAAAATGACGATTTTTCAGATAGAATTTGAAAAATAAAAAATAGGGAGGAGAAAGAAATTGTTTTAGTTTAAACAGGAGTCCGGTATGCCAGACCTTATCAAAAGCTTGAGCAACGTCAAGCAGGACTGCGGAGCAGTAAAGTTTATTTTCGAAGGAGTAAGCAATAGCGTCAGTTAGGCGATGAATTTGGTCTATGGTGGAGTGCTTGTTGCGAATGTTACAAATATAAAGTTAAAATATTATTTAATCATATAAAACAACCTATATGTTAAAAAAAAAAAAAAATTAAATATATAGTTTTAAAAACAATAATCATATATGGTAGATTACCTTTTACTTTGTATGTACAAAATACACATTAAAATATACATAAAAAAAAAAATTTAATTGACCGATTTTTTTTTATTTTAAATTGTAAATTTAATTAATTATTTATTTAATTTTAAAAATTACACTTCATAATTATCAAACAATACGTATTTTTCCATAACAATTTTTTTTTTTTAGTCGTTCCGATAACCCCGGTTGTCCTTAATAATTTACCTCTTCTACAACGTATATTAAAATACTTATATTATATTGTGTGTATTGCATTATCAAGTGCAACTCGAACGAAACAGGCTTGGACATGCTGATATAGCGTTTTATACGTTATTTGAGCTTTAACGTGAAAGAGTTGAATATCACAGATTATTGTTTTAGCTACTTCACCAATATAGACATACCTACTCGATCACAAAAAATAGTAATTTAGTAATAAATGTAAATCCGATTTTAGTCTATATTTATTATTTTATTGTTTATCTATTGAACTAAGGATATACCTGTATATAATTTGAAATAACTTGAGGAAGCTCTTTAATAAAAGTATATTCTTTATTAAATGATAGTATTCGTTAATATACACATATAAAATTACCCATGAAATTTAACTAAAATGTAAAATAAAAACCAACAAAGGCTTTGAATTGTCTATGTGATGTGCTATTTAACGCAAATAGCGTATACTATTTCAATAATATAATAAAATATGTACAAATATCAGTGTCGGTCTGGCTCACCCGATTACTCGGCAATCATTGGTAGCCCTGAGATTAAATCTTAAAATAGGAGCCAAATTATAGTAACTATTTTTATTTCATTTATGTTTTTATATTTAATATGCTAAACGTAACGTTGTTTTGCTATCTTAGGTAGTGAATATAATATACTGACGTTCTGTATATGATT
The DNA here is from genome assembly GCA_034509805.1 of Sipha maydis. Lineage (NCBI taxonomy): Eukaryota > Metazoa > Arthropoda > Insecta > Hemiptera > Aphididae > Sipha > Sipha maydis. The sequence goes on along the minus strand of JASXSY010000838.1, from coordinate 135,959 downwards.
CATATCTACAGTTACGGTCTCGTATAAGTATTTTATTTCCACGGATTCGACGTTTTAGGAAACTTTTCGATACAATTCATAATGCTGTTAAACAAGGTTTAAATCAAGAAAAAAAAATGAAAAAAATGATGTTTTTTTGTTATTAGTTATTTTAATGTTATTCGAATTTAGTATTCATTGTTATGGCAAATTTAAACGTTATTAGAAATTTAAACGTTTTCAAGGTTGATGTTTTCCGCTTTTAGTTATTATAATGATATTCAAGTTTTGCTTTTTAATGTTAGGCTAATTATAGAACAATAAACGAAGTTTAATAATAATGTTAATCTAATTATATTTTCTTTTAAAATGTTTTGATTAATTGTTTTATGTTTTGTTATATATTATAATATTCAATTATCGTTTTCGATCTATTATTCGTTATAAATTTCGAATATCGTTTTTGATACATTATAAATTTAAATAAATTATGGTTTGCAAAAATTTCTTCAATATAATTCCAATCGGTTATTGATTGCAAAACGTTATTAATTACCTATTTTAATCGTTTTATGGAAAGTAAAACGCTGTTATGATAACGTTTGAAGTCTTGCTATTGACAAATGTTTACGAAAGAACAACCAGTAGAGTAATTAAAAATAAAAGAATAGATTTATAACACTGCCACGTTCCTATAGAGTATTAATGGACCGAAAAGTGACGACAATCGTATTGGTTTGCATCATATCGAAAAATTGGGAATCCAAATACCTTCATCGTCAGCTGTTTGCTATGTTAACTAATTTGTCACGTAGTCTTAGATTTTAATGCTCCACTCCACTCGACGGTAATCAAATGATAATATAACGTTCACGCCATCCGAAGAGTACTTATAATCTCGATGGAACCAAAATATTAAAACCAATATCAGTGGTAGATCAATAATCACAGATTGGTTTTAGTTTAATATAAACATATTAAATACTAAAGACCATGGGTACAGTGTTGGGAAATATCTAGATAAATGTATCTAGATAAGTTATCTAGATAAAAATTATTTATATTTTATCTTATCTAGATAAATTTATACTCAGTTATCTTTATCTTCATCTAGATAAAAATCTTGTTATCTATGAGTACCAATCTAGATAATTAATTTAAATAGAATAAAAATAAATTTTGAAAATTTAAAATATTTTTATATTCTCTCTTTTACATTTTTATGTACATCTATATACCTATTACACAAATAATAACTGGCAAGATGACAATCTTCTTATGAAGTTTATATTAAAAAAAATAACTCTTTATATTATATGTTTATTTTCAAAATGTTTGAAATTTGTTAAAAAAAGACAGAAATGTATTGTTTTTTTATTTTTCAAATCTAAGATTTTTTTATTATTAAGTTAGAGAATGATTTGGCATCTTCTTATGAAGTTTATTTCAAAAAAAAATTATTTTATATTTTATGTTTATTAATGTTTGAAATGAGTTTAAAAAATGATATTTATTTTAAAATGTTTTTAATTATGAATTTTTTACCTAATATCTGTAGGCTGTAGTATCCTGAATATATTCAAAATCAAACATGAAATTATCTCATATTTATCTAGATAAAAATGTACTTATTTTTATCTTTATCTAGATGAAATTTAGTATAACTATCTTTATCTGTATCTAGATAAGAATTAGTATAGTCATCTTTATCTTTATCTAGATAAATTATTAGTTATCTATTCCCAACACTGCATGGGTATAAGTATAGATTATTAATGATAAGGAACTAACAGTTAAATGACATATTTATGTATAAAATAGTAAACTGTTTTTGAACATGAAATTCGTAATTTGATGTATACTTGAAGCATACAGCAATTTAATAACATTATCATAGGGCTGGTACGAAAAAAAAACAATATGTACAAACATAACAACGAACTTTTTTTTACCATAAAATACCACAATAATATAACTATTTTATATTTTATATCTTATTATCTTATCAGCAATCGTAAACTACGTCCAATACATAGGTAAACACAAAATCGCATATGTAAAATGCACCCGAGTAAAATTTAAAAGATAAATAGCTATATTTTTACAAAACTACAATCTTTAGTTTATAATTAATTCATTAAAACTATATTATTTATATATATAAAAATCGATGTAAATTTTGAATAAATTTTATAGGTCAAGATCCACCGAACCGATTTCGATAAAAATTGTAGGGCATATTAAGATTGATATGTAGATATTTTGTGTGAAGTTTAAAAAGGGTATTAACCAACCCTGGGAGGTGCTCAGTCAGAAATGTATTCAGCTATATTATATATAAATGAATGTTTGTGTGCAGATCTGTAGGAAGAAGATAGGCTAATTTAAAAAGGGTTAAATTTGGTTTTTTTATTTATCGGATTTTAGTACGTTAAGGTTAGGTTAGAATTATGTATTAATTGATTATATTAATCCACCGTATTATGTCAAACTTTGTATAAATTTGATACTTAATTAGAGTTAAATCATACACTTACGTACAAACAGCACTAAGTCCGCGATCTACCGCAGATAGATTGCCTACCTGATAATATACTGCTGCGATTCAGAATTTTTATTCCGGGCAACAGAAAACTTAAGATAAATCTAGAACATCATCCACCGAATATTAAATAACGAATTGAATAAAGTTTGAGTCATATAGAGTTAGTATATTTAACGAGCAACGAAGTGCACGGGATCAGCTAGTAATATAATATAATGAAAAACTAAAAAAAAAATATACAATTTTATAAAATATTATAAATAAATAAATATATTAAGACAAATAATAACATATTGTTGATACATATTCATTAATTGGAGTTTGACCTTTATTATATTTGTTAATTCAATTTTGTAACTACACGTTTTTTTTTTTAGAATTTTGTTATTTAAAAGATTTATTTATACTATTTAGTTTTATATATGTTTCTATTTTAATTTTTTTTTTTAATTTTTCTAAAAGCATAAATAAATATATGTGTGAGCTTTATAGAAGCTAGAATTAGAAAATATATTTTGATAACATTAATGATTAATGATTTATGGTTTAAATTTTTTTTCAATTATTATGTCCTCATCAACTATCGTTTTTAAAAATGCTGTGCAAGTTTTTTCAGTACATCGCTACTACATCTTATCCGAACTTAAAGAGCCGATTAATTTTATGAAATACAAAATTTGCATTAATTTTCAAACACTTCTTACAATGCGACACGAATATTCGGCCATCATGACATCACTAATTACAATTAAAACAATAAGTAAAAGCAGGTCTAGGCTGGATGTAGTGATAACCTACAGTAGTCGTATTACCGCAATAGTTATTTGATAACGTATTTTTAAAAATACTATAATTATGGACAAAAAATAATATTTCTGCGATACATTTAAAAAAATACACAACTATAGTGACTTTAATAAATTAAGTTTTGTGTATTTTATAAATGGGTCAAAGTTTAAGCTACACCTTTTTAACATGAATCAAAAGTTGGGGCAGTTTACATTATACCTTTTTAACATAGATAAATATTCAATCGCAGTTTAAAAAAAAAAAAAAGGTCATATGGGCCTAGTTTACGTCGGTGAAACTCAAAAGCGCAAATCGTCTATTTTTTTCGATAATCCAAAAGCACAAATTCGTTTTGCTCTTTTGTATCTTAGTAATTGGATAAAAGCGCAAAAATAAATATTGCACCCGTTACACTATAAGTTTCATTTTAGTATTATTAATAATTAAATCAAATTAATATTTTTAATAAAATATATAGTATTTTTATGATTCAAAACTATATCATCAGTGATCAAATTCATTTGAAGTTTAGTATATTGTATCGTATTTTATTATAACAAATTATAGTGAAGGTTGATAATCATTTAATATAACTATACATTATATACACTATAAACTTATATCAAATGGTATTTGACTTGATAGTGGATATGTTACGGACAATGTGAAATACTTTTTTTTTTTATTAAACAACCAACATTATTAATTATTATTTTATTATTACCTATTGGCTTGTTATAATAATTAATAGCATTGTATTTTTTTAATAGTTCTAAAATTTTTACCTATTAATAATGTTTGTAAAACAATGATTATTTATTTTATTATTATTACGAATATTTTAAATAAGCTATGAAACTAAACAATGTTTATTAATTGTATTCATATTTTATAATATTAGGAGTAATTTGATGGAATAACAAAGTTGAGATGCTATTACTTTTATCATTTCGATATGGGAAAATCATGATTCCTAAATAAGCAGTTTCTTCTTCTTCTTCTTCTTTTGCTTCGCCTTCCTCCCAACTTCGGCCACCCTTGTCCTACACCTCCACTTTACTCGGTCAATCACATCTCCTCTGCACACACCGACAGCCCTCATGTCATTCTCCAAAGTCTCCAACCATCTCTTTTTTGGTCTTCCTCTTCCTCTTTTCCCTTCAACGTCTATCTTCATAACCACACTCTTACTGCATTCGTTTCCTCTCGCCTCATCACATGCCCAAACCATCTCAGCCTATTTTCTCTCATCTTGTCCACAATTGGCGCTAAACCAACACTGCCTCTCACGTACTCATTCCTTATTCTATCTTCTCTTGTCACTCCACTCAACCATCTAAGCATTCTCATTTCCGCGACACTCATACTTTGTTCTATTCTCCTGTTAACCGCCCAACACTCTGAACCATACAGCATAGTTGGTCTCACTACACTTTTATAAAATTTACCTTTCAGCCTAATTGGAATTCTCTTATCACATAACACGCTCCTAAATAAGAAGTTTGATAGGTAAAAATTGTATACACCATGTTTCAATTATTTTAAAATATTTTTAATATGAATACATGATAATAAAACGAAAAATTATTGTTTTTTTTAAAAAATATTACAAATAGGTAAAAATTTTAAAATTATAAAAATAAACAATGCTATAAATTATTATAACAAGCCAACAAGTAATAATAAAGTTATAATTCATAATGAAAATAAAAAAAAATATTAGTTGGTTAAAAAAAAATTGTAGTTCACATTGCCCGTAACAGATATACATCATAACTATATAGATTATTTTATGACTTTCGATTTATTTTTAATTGAAAATTGAAATTCGAGCAAATTTTTTTAAATCGTACATTATCATGATATCTGCATCCATTTATGTATTATATCAGTCAGTAAGCGTTACGATTGTGTGCGTTTAAGTTTACAAAGTATAATTTAAAAATTAACTATTGAAATGTAATTTACATTAACCTATATAAATAAAAATGTGCAATGTATTGTATATAATAATTTAAAATATAGGCAACAGCGAATAATAATAAACGGAGATATATCTTTATATAAATTTCAAATTTTGCAATTAATTTTATAATCACTAAATGCTTAATAACTATATGATTTTAATAAAATACATTAAATTTTTGTAAAATTGATTTGCACTTATGGGTTGTTAAAATGTTAATTTTTTTTTCGCGCTCTTGAGTTGCGTTTGGGACATATTTTTTGCTTATGGGCTACAGCCAGTTTATATATCTATCTTATGTTTATATACTTTAATATTTATATTTATATCTATCTATATTTGATTATATTTGATAAGCTATGTACGAATGTATTCAACGGTAAACTGTGTCGAGAGGCAACTTACAAAACAAACTATCCGCTATAGTATATTTTAGTTATATATACTGTATTTTTCAGTATCAAATAAATTCTAAAATAATAATCGAATGTAACATTTTATAGCCGACTGATATTTAGCCTTTAATTCCAAATACAATCAAAGTATAAAAACGAGCAATGGACAAATTTTGGACTACTTGTAGCCAATGCCAGTGACAAAAAGTAAACAACCACAGTATAACTTTGAAGAGCTTGTAAGATAGAACAAATGGACCAACATCCTCGAGACTGAAGTTAATGTTTTTTTTTTTTTTTCTGGAAGTGTAAGAAAAAATAAAACTCGGTTATGAGTTCAGAACAAAGTTTAAGTTCAAATAAGTTAAAATGATTCAAAGTTGTTGAATTCTTAAGTATGACGTTCTCTTTCTTGGGAAGAGGGAATAGAGCTACACACGGTATTTATAACGTGGCAAGAGAATGAACTCTATGATCTGATGCGTCCCAAATGATGGCTAGCAATTCGACATTTAGGTTAAGAGGTGATACAGCAGTACTACATCCATCGGTAACTAACTACTTAAACAAGAAATTAAAAACACATTTGAAGCCATATGGTAGCTAAAAATTCGCTAGTCGAACCTCAAGGGTAGTAATACTGGAATTCTTCGTTAGTTTTTCTGAAAGGTAGTCTTATCTGAAAGTGTGAGTGTTGACAATTTTCGAGAATCAAATGAAATGTAATCTCATGCAGATGTGTAAGGTTTTGGAGTGAATAGAGTAAAATCACTGTATACAAATCGGACTTGTCCAAAAAAGTCTTTAGATGTTAACATTTCATCTCGTTTATCGGTTCGGTGCACATGAATGTATGCTAGGAAAATGTATGAGTGGACATTTGATGACCGTCTCCAAATTAAAAGGGCCCGTGACGATAAACTGATCATGATTTATTTCGTCCCAGATATATGTTACGAAACAAATATCGTTAAAAGTTCAAGCGTTTGTCAAACTTGAAATGTGATGAAAAACGTGTTCCAACGAATTTATGAAAACTTGCATTGAACATTCAACAAATCAACACAATAACACAAGTTAAAATGCTTGTTATGTTCACAAAACAATTTAATGCATTTATACTCTCTGGATAAAGTTATAAAATATATGAATATCGTTTTCCACAATAGTCAAAATATAATAATTATCATTAAAATTTCTCCAATCAAATAATTCTAAAAATTATATATATCATATAATACAGTTTTACATTACAATTATTTTAAATTTAAAACTATACCAAATTATGTAAATTAATTAAGGCAGGTAACTTTTAAGAATAAAACTAAAAAATAACATTTGAGTATCAGAAAATATAAAAAATATTAATAACACAAGTAACTACATACAATTTCTTACTAGTATATTCAAATATTATTATTTTGTTGTAGATAAATAATAATAAAAATAATTTTTAACCAATAACATAAACCAAAATTATTCTAAATATACGATTATCCACGAATAATATTTTAATTCGTTTTTACAATACACTACGTGTCTTCAAAACCTATAATTCAAATTGTTCTTCAATTTCAAAAAAATTTTATCGTTATTTTAAAATAAAATACTTAAAAAAATTGAAAATTTTAATTGTCTATAAATAGCTCAATAAAAGTCAAAATACTTTGAAAATTTAACGGTGTATAGAGAACGCAAATCTAAACATTTTTTGAAAATTTCAAGTATTTACATTAATTAGTTTTTGATTTATAGCAAAATAAAAAATTTGATTTTGTCGAAAACTGGTTTTGCGTAAAAACTCCCGTTTTTCCCTTATTTATTTAGGGTTATTCCCGTCGCATTTAAAAAATATTGAAATTTTTTTACTTTTGACCCCCCAAAGTACCAACTAGATTCACTTTCCTTTCAGAAAAGTTACTATATAAGCAAATCGAAGCATTTTTACTGCCAAAAAAGGTGTCGTCAGACACAAAAATAAAAAATTAAAATTAAAAAATAAATAAAAAAATAAAATTAAAAAAAAACACACATCATTGTAAAACCAATAGATTCCATCACTCCGTTCAGAATCTAAAATAACTGAATAATTTAAAACTTACTATCTCACTTAATGGGTAATTATAAATGGTGAAAAGAAATAATATTATTTTTTTCGTCAATTTTTCTTAAATGTATGGTACAGTTATGTAGGTTATTCGACTGGATATTAAAATATTAAAATTAGTTCACCAAACCGATATTTTTTTATTAAATCATTTTTAGTACTTATTATTTTGTGTATTATACATAAGAATACGTATGATTCATTATAAAAATGAATTACTTTGTGTTTTTATTTTATGATTTAGAAAAAATGTTAAGAGAAAAATTAGATAAAATTAAAATTAAATAAATAAAAAAAAAAATTTTAAATGTTAAAAATTAGGAGATGCAGGGTTTAATCTATAACCAAACAATTGTAAATTTGTTTGTTCAAAAATTAATTTATAACAATATAAAGTTTCAAAGGATAAAATTATCCTAAAAGAAAAATACTACAAACTGCATCTGTGTGTTTAATGACAAACAATCAATATTATAATATTTTGTTACGTTGTGCATAGTAGCATCTATTTATTATTTTGACTAAATCAATGAATTAATCAAAAACCATTGGTTAATGATACATTTTAATTATTATCTAGAATTAATTAATATATACAAATAATCCGTCGGGATATCAACGACAGTTTCTATAAAACAACAACCTTTATACATTTTAAAAAAGATATTCTGTAGAACTATTATTTTAATAAGTAGATAATTTCATGTTGAACAAAAAAACTACTCGGTAGTAATAATATGAGGATAATACACACTATTGAAACATTCAAATTAATTCCATGGACGTAATAATGGATTATTTTATTTTGGATTACTAAAATGTATACTACGAAACAGCTAATATTATTTCGGTGAGTGGAATTAAACAAACTATCGTGGTCGAATGCGTAACCGAACAATTAGAGGTAGAAAATCTGATTATAAGAAAAAAGGACGAAGGCCATGGTTTAATCGGCCGAAAACGATTACACGTATATATCCTGCGCATAAGGAATAACAATAACATTACAGTTCAGTTAATAAAATATAATGATATATATATATATATATATATATATATATATTATGAATATAATACGAATATAAAATGTACCCGGTATCTGTATTTGTGAACAGATTTTATAATCAATTATTATTATACACGTAATAATTTATGCAAAAATTACATTTTTTCTATTGGACTATTATTTAAATGCTTCAGGAATACATATTCAGGAAAAACATAATCTAAAATCAATTAATAGATGAGCACGCCAAGCATTTCATGAAATTGCCGCATTTTTATCAGTGTAGGTATACATCAATGAGAATACTTATACTTAAATACAATATTTAATGATCTTTGTTTTTCACTTTTTACCCTTTCACGAATATTGAACTGTAATTTTTTTTTTTAATATTTCATACAAGTTTTTTCTGAAACTAAATAGTAACTCTAAACAAATAATGGACATAATGTCAAAACTAGTTAAACAAGCATTAAAATTAATTTTTAGTTTTTGGAACGTTTAATTTAAACTTTTCCATCAATAATTAAAAAATTTGTATTTTTGGTGTTTTACATTTTTATTGTCATCGAAGTTTGTCATCTAACCCACATTGTCACCAATAATCATCACCAACGTCGATGTTATCACTTAACTAATAAATAGATATATATTATTATTATTATTATTGGTGCTTTTATTTATCTCTGGTTTGGACTTTGGTTGTACGCGGAGTAACCACATTTTTTCTCCTGTTTTTTGTCGCACGTGTATGTAATATTTTAACTTTTGTTAAATGGCGTTAGCCGAGCTGGACTCCATTTTCTTAGCTCTCCGGGGCTGGTCATGTATAAATTGTATTACAATGTTATAAGCCATGTTAATATTATTACGACATTATTTATTATTGAGCGTCGTGCCTTGATCACCGATCACGAAATTTATTCAATTTTTTATTATAACATTTTTTTTTTTTTTTTTTTAATGAGTTCCGCAACGGTGTCAGATATGTACCAGACCATCCATACCGTTTATGTTTTTATTATAATTATTTTATTGATTTGAAATTGGTAGTATGATGGTAAAGCATTTTTATTTCGCGATGTCCTAGCGTTCTGCTGACGAGTCCTACAGCCTACAAACTATCAATACTTCTAAGACGTATACTTAACGGTACTTTAGTGGTACGACGTTTTGAAAGATCGGTGGGTACCCGAAGGCGTTTATCGCACTGTTTGAAAATCTTAGGTGACATCCTGCACCTTGTTGTTGGTGTTGCTCCACACAACCCCAAATTCACGACCGTAGAGAAATTATACCATTAGAACCATTAATAATAATGTAGGTCTTAATATCTTAATTAAATATTTTCAATGATGCTTCGACGTTGGTGATAATTATTAGTAACGATTTAGGTCGGCAGGTAAATTCCAGATTATAGCAATCTATAAAACCCCATAATCCGGAAATAAAATTGTAGATAACCAGCACAGCAATGGAACGGCAACAAAACGGCATCCGTATCCATAACTCACTAGACAGTACGGCGACTTCATAATCTAAAACATGGTTTACAGCAAATAACAATATCCAAAGGACTGAATTTGATATAAATGTTATGAATTTACAGTTAACAGGTATGATACAAACAACTACATGACTTCAAATCAAAAATAAAACCTTACAGAACGACGACCCTGCCTGAATCAGGCAGATTAATATAAATGATATACAGTTTGTATTGTGACAAGTAATTTTCTATTTAATATTTCAACAGTTTTTTTGTTATAATAAAATTTATTAGTATTTTGTATTTGGCTCAAGACTTGTAAATTGAATACAAGGACAGTGATTAATTTATTATATGATATATTTTAGTTGAAATTGTTCAAGATTATATGTACAACGTATATTTTACATCGAACTTCATTATGATTTTCTATTCAGGTATGATAATTTATTACTGCTTTCAACTAGATACATATAAATACATATAATTCAAGTAACACAAAACAAAACCGAAACAAAGTGCTATACTCAAATGTTAATATGAATGTTAATGCCAGACATATTGTTAAAAAAATATGTATATATATATATTAATTTTTCATTATTTTATAAATATTTTACAATTTTAATACAAAGTACACAGATAAAATATAACGCAACAAGAACCATAAAAATTAATAATTTATTAATAGTTAAATACCTAAAGTATTTAAAACACCAAATATAAAGTATAATAAATAATAGCACAAAACATAATGCGTTACTCAAATTTTAATGTTAATGTTGATGCTTTATAATTTGTAAAAAAATATATACATATTTTAATTTTACATCATATTATAAGCATTTTAAGGTTTCAGTACGAAGTACAAAGTTGAAATATAATGCAACAAGAACCGTAATAATTAATAATTTATAAATAGTTAAATACCTAAAATTCTTAAAGTACCAATTATAGAATATATAAACATCATTATGGTTGTACGTAAATATCTGTCAAATCATCATTAAACATATCTTAATTCGAAAGAAAATTTGTTCGGCGTTTTTAAAGTGAATGCTAAAATAATAAAATTTTATAGTTAAAAAAAGTATAAAATATAACAAATAAGTGATTTTTTTAAATAACTATATACCATTTACTTATATCATTAATTGAGTAATGAATGCTTAATTATTGTTAATACTTATTTTTTAATTTTAAAAATTAAAATAATCAACACGATAGTTTAAAATTAATAATTTAAAAAGATAAATAAACGTTGTAACGACATGATAGAGCATTATTTTTTTTTTGTTTTTTATAAAATTGTAATTAATGTTATTTAGGTAAAAACCTATATACTGTCTGTACTTCTGGGAGTAATATTTTCTGTAGTTTTTAGTTTGATAAGAATTCTCGGAGTCAATTTAATATAACTTTGAAGTTTATACTAACACTTTATATTATAAAATATTTTAATTTTTAGTTTATTACACACTACTGTTTATCTGAACTTCAGTTTCTAACTTCAATGATTCTTTTATTACGTCTAATTTTTACCAAAATAAATAAGAAAGCAACAAATCATGTGAAAATAAATTTTCTTTTATAATATATTGATAAAATAATATTCAATAGGTAAAATAAATAAATTTATTTAAAAAAATCAGAACATAAATAAGAGAAAACAGTATAAATAAACATATATGTATAAACAGCGGTTAAAATAAAATATATTTCGTCAATGAAACCTATAATACTATGTATTTAACTAAATACATTTTAATACACATTTTTAAAAAACAATTTATTTAATAATAGTTTTTTTCTTATAAATAAATATTACTATACTTTTTTTTTTTTTTTTTTTGATACCTACCGTAAATAACTTTAACAATTGATGAGTTATAAGCAAAATTAATAAAATAAGTACGTACATCTTTCTAGAATGGTAGGGTCCATTGACAATGGTTAGGTGTCAGGACTTTTAGTATGTTTACTAGTAAGGTAAAAATTACTTGTGTACCAAAATTCTACTTTTGGGGGATTAGTTCCGAACTTTTTGCTAATTTGACTGGACTATTAAATAAACCAACAAAAAAATAAAAAGTGAATGTTGATATTTCAAATGTTATATGTTTACAATGTTTAGACTATAAGTCATATTTATATTCTATCAATACTCTTATTTACTGAAAATTATAAAATTTAATACTACACAAGTTATAATTTTATAATATTGTATGTAGTCTAACAGTCGAGTTAAACTCGTAATCTCAATTTCTCTATCAGTTCGGTTATTCGGATAATATCAATATATTTTTATATAATGAACAGGTATGAACCAATATACATTAAGTTTCATACGATTTTAATTTAATTAACTTACATAGATTTTAAAGTGGTAAAATACATAGTCGCACATTAAATAGACATAAATGTACTTCTTTGGAATCCTCTTCACTTACAATTAACCTAGAATTTCAAGAATTCGATATTATTTCATTCCAAAACACTAATTTTATTCCTACTAACAAATATGCAAAGACAATAAACTTAAACGACTCTCAAATACAATTAGTGACTCGTCGTCTATAGTATAGACTCTATACATTCAAAACATTTAATCATCCCCAATAAAAATCTAAACCCTTAAATTAAAACCAATTATAATTTTAAGAACATAAATGAGATTCTTTGAATATAGGTACATAATACGGTCTCAATAACTATAACGTAGAGATACAAATAATATGTAATACTATATCAGTAACAGGAAATAAATCAAATAAATTTATAAATTAAATTACGAAATCATTTGAATGAAAATAGTTAATACAAAATGGAAATAATATAATCGATATAAAGATATTTTTTTTTAAATGAATAATTAGTAATTTTTAATTAAAATTAAAGTCATAAATAAAAAATATTCGATCTATTTAACAACAAAAATCATGTATCGAAAACATTAGAATTTTGAACCTAGATTAAATATTTCTATCATAAATATGTATTATTTATTACAACTTATAAACTTGACTTTAAAAAAAAAAAAAACTGAATTATAATTATTATATTCAATATCTCATGCATTACTTTTATGGAGGCCCTTTAGAACATGAAGAATACTAGTATATAATCACCATCAAATTTTACAAAATATACCTATTATGAATAACTCATAATTCTTTACGTTTTTATAAAATATCAATAATTATAATTAATAATATTAATATCGATAATAAATAAAATAACTCTTCAGTTTCATTTTATTATTTAGTTGGTCAAACTAAAGAAAAATATTTTTAAGTTGTTCGTTTATTATGCTTGTGAGCGTGGATGAGATTTAAAGATTTAAGAATTATTTTCAATGTTTTATTTCTTTATATTATAATCTAAATTTTATTTTATTTTTTCGAAAAGAATTCTTATTATTTTTAAATAAAAAATTAATTTCAAATGTTAACCATTCATTCAATGAAAAAACAAAATATAATCAAACATTAAATTTAAAGTTGAAATTAATTCATAAATTAGCTAATCATTAAATTTAGATTCATAATCTTAGATTTTTAATTCTATACATAAAATATACACTCTTCGTTTTTTGACCCATTTTCCTTCCTTTACATATTTAGCTATTTACTATGAACTTGAGGCAAAATATAATTTAATAAATACAAATTTTAATTTAAATATGAACACATCAAATCTAAAGAATATTAATTTTTGGAAAAACTGAAATTTTAAATATCACACAGATTTGAACAGCAGTTTTTAAAAATTTTAGTAGTTCCAAAAACTGTCTATTTCAAATTATATCCGTGTTGAATTGCAAACCTATAATTTATGAAAATATTTGAATATTTATAATCGACTTATAATACAGTTATACACAAAAAATAAAAAAAATTATACTATGTGGATATTTAACGAATATATTTCGTAATAGATCATTAAAATCTACTTAAAATCAAAAATAGTTCGAAAAAATAAAATAAAATTTAGATTATAATATAAAGAAATAAAACATTGAAAATAATTCTTAAATCTTTAAATCTCATCCACGCACACAAGCATAATAAACGAACAACTTAAAAATATTTTTCTTTAGTTTGACCAACTTTTACTTTTAAACGATAACATTTTTAAATTTGTTTTTATTATATCCCTAAGTATATTAAATTTAGCCTGTTAAAATGTAATATAACGATTTGTTTTAATTTTAGAACTTACAAATTATTAACTTTCCATAATATTATTTATCATTTAGTAGTATTAGTATAAATAAATATGTCTTATGAAATATTCTCCTATGTATAACTCATTTATAAAAATAACTATAAGATTTTGAATGACTAATATAAAACAAATATTTAAATTTTAAATTTAAATACATTGATAACTTCGCAAGCAAACTAAAATAGGTATAGTCGTTGATTAAATTAAAACTAAATAATTTTGAAATATATATAATAATAATTTATTAATGCACTGTAAAAATAATTATATATATTTGTACATTTTTTAGACGATTTAAAGGAATAAAAAATAAAAATAAATTTCCATTAAGTGTTTTTTATGCAATTTTTTTTAAGAAGAAACTTTTTCTAGAATGTTGATTATCAATTAAACATGTTTAAAAAAATTAAGTTTATAGTATTTAACAATAAGTTTAAAATAAATATAAAGGAAATCATGATTAAATGTTTTTCTATTTTTAGTAAAAATAAAAATTGATAAAAAATACTATTCAAAATGGGCATATTATACAGAAAGCTAGTTGTATAATACAAAAAGTATTCTATTCAAGATGAGCATATTATACAGAAAATAGGTTGAATAACATAGAAAGTACCCTATTTAATTCAAAAGATTTTTTTTATTTAAATCGCTTTTTTTACAGTGTTAAATAAATTTACCACCATATTGCGATTCTTAATGTTATTTGAACGTAGGACAATTTTCAAAATACGTCTATGAATTTTAAGTAAGATAAAGTGTTTTAAAAATGTTAATAATTACTATACAATTTGCAATAATTATTTCTATGACTAAAATTCAAAAAAATCCAATTCGTATACATATGCCATACTAATTTATAAATCGTTTGTTACTATTTTTAATTTTTAATCATTTTAAATTGAAAGTAAATTTTTTAGTCATCGTATTCAAAACAAATAAATATTATCAGTGATAAATCTACTAGTGTACTTCGATTTGAAGTTCGTATTACTAGGTACTCTTTAAATCTATACGAATACAATTAATTTAGATGATACTGAGTCATGTTCGGAGGTCTAACGATATAGCAAACAAAATTATTACCAAAAACCTAAATGAAAAATGGCTTAAGGGATAAGTGGACAACCAATTTTATAATTAATTTTGCCGAAATCTCACAAGCATCAAAGATAGAAGATATTGAGGACAGAAATAGATCACAATATGATTACAGAGAATGATCGTTAAGAAACTGTAAAAACTAAGAAAAAGAAGAAAAGATAATTTTTTTTTTGTTTTTGTTTTACGACTTATTATAAATGTATTCTAAAATTTCTATTTTAGAATGGACAAAAATACATTATGTAACTAGCATTTATAATTACCGATTCGTTAAGCTATTTATCAAATAGAATCTTATAACTATAAGTCAAAATAAGTTATGGCTGATTTTAGTTATGACTAAAATTATATAACACACGGCTATAATAAAAATAAATAAATTATAAAATTACAATGAAAAAATAAATAAAAATTAAATATACTTGAATGAAAATTATTATTTCAAAAATGATAGTATATAAGGCTAGGTTGTAGTAATAAAAACTTTTTCTGAACTGAATTTTATTAATTTACTATCTAACACGTGTGCTATATACTAAGATCTATAGTTGTGGTAACCAGACGCACTCTTTTTCGTAGGACAGTATTCTTTTTTGTTGCGTATCCTAGTGTCCTTAACATAATAGTGTATTAAGTACATAATATTGTACTCTTTTTTTTTATAAATATTATAGGCTAAATATATATTTATATTTTTTTATAATTTGAATTATACAAAATTTATAAAGTTTGCATATTTTATTAATATATAAATAAAGTTCTGTATTTATTTGTTTGAATTTTACACTTGGTATTTTTTTTTTAAAAATAATTTATCCTTTAATTTATTTACTTTAAATTACTTAAATTTCAAATATTTTCATCACAAGGTTAGGTTAACACTAAATAAGTTGACATTTTATAATTTTTTATAATTTCAAATAACTTGGTTTTTATGGTTGATAATAATAATAATAATAATAAAGTGATGTAATCAGATGAAAAAAAAGCAATTTTTATAGAAGGAGATGACCTATGGACTATGGTATAAGGACTATGCCTATAGCATGGGCAAAACGGGTAGAATAATATACACGTTGGGCAATTATGACACAAGAGGTGCTAAGTTATAAAATGTAATTTTTTTTAATTTTTATGCCTGATTCACCATAGCTATAGTATTTCTTTTTTGAAAAAATGTAATGTATACTATTCCACATGTACTTCTCAGTATTTATATTGGTACATTCTATGACGACAATATTTCTTATATTATTAAAACTAGGATAACACATGATAAATATTTTAAATTTAATTTTGAACAAACAATATTATGGTATAAACATTTTGATATGCTACACCTATATTTCTAAGTATATTGAAGTTACGACTGTTATAAGATAGAAATTTTCAACATGACAATTTTTTAAAGCATAAATTTATGCATATTGAGCATTAATTGGATATTTACTCTACAATATAAACAAGAAGTAAATGTGATCAGTGTGTATAAGAAGCATGAAGGACATGAAGAAGACTCGCAGTCAAGACAAGCTTAAACATTGCATATATAGTTTGTGTCATTTCACAATTTTTGTGAATATTGAATATATATTATGTTATTTGTCTTACATGATAAATAGTTCTCTCGTCAGTTTTTTTTTTCAAGCCGTCTAAATGGGTTGACCGGTATTGTTTTTGACACTAATTGGTATATCAGACAGCCAGTGGCACACACTCAAAAATAAATAGGGTTCGGATATTGAATGGAAAAATACCAACCGCCCACTTTATCTAATACTAATATATGATATACTAATCACTTTAAAAAATAAACCTACGGAGGCTTTGCTTCTACACTCATTTAAATATAATTTTATAACCCTGTTAGTAATTTTAACTATAATATTTATAATATACTAAAGAAGACATTTAACTATTTTTATTTAATCTTCAACTTATTAAACATATTATTAAAGTATTGGATTTTAATTTAAATAAAATATAGGATCTTAGATAATTATTAAATAGAATTATATTTAAATATATAAATATATATAACAGAATGATTTATTTTAATCATCTATTGAATAATTAATAAAAATTGATTTTACAAACATATATATTTCTTAAATATTTTTGACATACCAAAAATATACTTAAATTAGTGATATATATAAGTACATAAGTTACACTTATTACAAAAATATTACTTACGATACTACAAAAATTAATTCCACATGAAGCATCAGATACATATTTAAATAAACAAAACAGTTAAATATACAAAAAGTAAAAAACATTAATCGTATTAACATTTGTACGAGTACAAACTGAAAAGTATAAGCACTTCGTTTTTATCTACACATATGCATGTACGTCGGTCGGTCACACATCTACGGTCGGTCGATTTAGGATGCAATATTACCTGTTTTAAACGTACACTTGATACATACTTCTACAGTTTTTCTTATCAAATATCATTTTATTTTTTCCGATGTTTAATTTATTTAGAGTTAAAATATACGAGAAATAATAATAAGACATAAAATACAAGACATTATAATACGAGACATGGTAAGGAAATGTTACGTACAAAAAATTAAATGTTATTGATTTTTAATAAACAAATGCATATTATAATGGAATATTTTTCAAAACTTAAAAAAATATGAAAACTCATAAAACAAATAATATTAACATAAATTACCCAAATCTTACCCAGCACCCAACTTGTTTCGATAGCAAAATGGTTTTTAATCGTATTGTGAGCATATTTAAATACATTTATAGGTAATCAAACTCAAAAAATATTAAATAAATTCTTTAATTAAATTTGGTTCCTCTTTCATATTTAAAATAAACAATGTATACAAATTCCTAATTTCCTTTTTCTTTTTATTGTCATCTATTTTTACTCAGATATCCGTACAATTTTAAATTCTATTAAAATAATTATTAAATAATAATATTATCATAAATCACAATACAAATTAATTTCAGATAAAATGATCTAGATTTTAAACGCACTTAAATTAGAACAATTCTTACTGAAATAGTATTGTCTTAAAAATACTTAAGTACTTGAAAATGTATTTAACATTAACTTATTATTCATATCATGTTTTAACAAAAAATTGTTTAGCTGTTTTCTTTAAAAATTGAGAGCAAAAACTTTCATACTGTGTGTAAAATAAAATTGGATTAGGATTTATTAGGATTTTAAAATAAATCCAAATACGAATGGCAATCAATGATTTAGGTCACGTTTTTATAAAAGGTTTTGAAATCACTCACAAATCTTCCCCAAAACTAACTATTATAAACTACGTGCAGCTTATGACATATAAAAAAAAAAAAAACCTAATAAAATCATTAATTTATGAGATTTAAAACTAATCAAATTGCAGAAAAAAAAAAACATTGTACCAAAAATGTCTACTAAAATGTTCTAAAATATATTTGGATATTTGGATAAATAATACACTAAGGTTTATATAATTATTCTAAAATATTGGAAACTAATAACAAACGTCAATCAATATGTATATAATAGTCACAATTCTTGGAAAAGTAAACAGTAAAATGTATTTTGACTATTATTTTAACATCACAATCAATTGATTTGTTTGCATAATTTATACATTAAGCTTTTACACTGTTGAACCTATTGTATAAAATATTACTACTTATTATACATCTACGTTGATATTCAATTATTATAAAGATTATTTAAATAATGTGAAAATAAATGAAAATTTAAAATTTTTTACCCAATGCCATTAAAACAATATTATAATACGTACAATATTTATGTTAAACAATAGATACGAACAATTTTTTATACATTTATTACATATTGTACTATGTATTTATAGCAATTATGATCACTATTCAATCAATAAATTGAGATTCAAAAATATTAAAGGATTAAACTATTTTATTCTTCCAAGGATAGAATATTATAGTGTACCCTTCGGTACAACTTTATACATATTATAACAAAGGTAGGCATTAATCATTAAAAATGTTACATTTTTTTAAGCTAGTGATTTAATTTTTAATCTAGCTTAACTTACTGTTAAAATATTTTGGTTTTTTCAGTTGATTTTAAAATAACCCATAAAGTTAAAACTGAAAATGTTTTTAAAATAATTCTACGCTATAATAATAAAAAATATATATATTTTATTTTTTATTTTTCTTGATATAGATAGTAGATATGATAGGCAGTTATTTATAATAAAATACAACCGCCAATCAAATTCTAGATGTTGGAAAGAACGTTATAAAAATAATATTATATGTATATACTACCCAACTCTTTCAGAAAATATGTTTAGTAAAGAAAAGCAATTGACGGAAAGAAAAAGAGGAAAATTGGATGAAAAAAAATGTTGAAATAATTTTTTTGTTTGAACTACCTAAATTACCCAGCTCCACACGATACAGTCTTGACCAAAATATAATAATAACCTTACACTATTTAAAGCCTAGTTTAGTGTAACTGTTGGTTATAAAACATATACAATGATATTTCAAATTAATCGATATGGTATATTTGGTTGTACACAGAACTACCTGGTTTTACATCGTGGAACCATACTTGCAGATGCCAATATTTTTTTAAATTTTTATTGCACTTTAAGAATATTGGAAAGACTACTGCGTCAAATTTTAAGTCCATACGTTTTTTATATACAGCAATAATTATTGTGTGAGCAGTATTTGCAATTTTTTAAAATAGATTTTTATTTATTTATTTATTTTTATATTTGGTAAAGAATATTGAGCCCAACTGAATTTTTCATTTTATATTAATGACATTTAACTTTTAAATTTTGTATGTCTTGTCAGTATTTTAAGTTTTATTTAAATTACCTCCTTCCAAAACTAGGCTATTTTTATTATACTAACCTATCCTGAAGTCGTTCGTATAGTGAATGCAATAGCCCTTTAAACAACTCAATAACTTAAAAAAAAAAAAATTAAAATAAACTAATGAATCAAAACTGACTAAGTTTATATTATAATATATTATATATATATATCCAAAATCCAGTATACAATTGTATCTTAGCACTTAATAGCGTACATTACGACGATACTGAAAATAATCAATTGCTCCAAATACTCCAAAGCCGTTATTTATATTATCACTGAAAACATTAATTACACATAATGTAATAATGTAACATGTGTTTTAATTTTTGTTTTATATTGAAAATAAATTACGAGACTCTAAAATTGAATATTTTTTTTTTTTTAATTTTGAAAATTGTATGTATGAGTATTTAATAAACTACCAAATTTCAAGTATATTAATAAGCCATTATTTCAAAAATGACACACCTTAGAACCTTCAAAAATCGATTGACACGACTTAGATCATCGGTAGAATTTCACCAAAGTGAACGGGTTTGTCTTTAAAATATAGATCACGGAGAATTCTGTCAAGTGTCAGACCCTTGGGATGGATCAAATCGGATCGGCGAACACTGTGATGGCACATCATTTCCGTTTAAGGTTCTACCACGAAACAAACTTTTCGTATTGATGGTAGGACGGTTGGTATAACAAATGCAGAATTCATGACTATCCCAATTTTTTGTTATTCATTAAATATACATATTTTCTATATGATCCGTCATCTTAAAAACTCAATGTAAGGTATGATACAAATAAAGAAAAATTTTGTAAAATGAAAAAATGTATTTTAAATAAAATATTAACAATTGATAGTTTTTAAAATAATATGATTATTTTTTAACAATAGCCAAAATTAAATCACGCATTTCGATCGACATCCATCCATATACAGTGGAGTAACAAAATATTTATAAAGATATATAATAGATGATAATTATTTATCTATGTAATTAATTATGTATTACTCATAAAATAATTAAATTACACTTTTTCAAATAAAATAAATTTATTTTGAGTTGAATTTTATTTTATTTTTTTACAGTACGTAATGTCACCCGAACATTATTGCAAAATAAAACAATGTGTTTTTAATAGCTGTTAAAACTATAAGTTATTTTTATAATCATCCATTACATTTTATTTCTAAGTAATATCATGTGGCTAACCTGTTATTAAAAATCTATAACAATTGATTATTACGATTCTAAATCGTCTCATAATTATAAAAGCATGGATAAAAATACATAAAATAGATCAGTTACCAAATGTTGCTAAATGTCCATTTTTTAGCTACACGATAAAAACAAATTTACATTAGTTAATTCATTATTGTGTATGATGATTTCATGTAGAAAAAAAATACAAATAATATAAATATTATCTGGAATAGCAATGAAGTAACTTTTAATTTTATTTATTTTAATTGAACCTAAATGTACGTTTTTTTCGTTGTATACAAATAATATTAATTCAATGCTTTAAGTATAATTAAACATCCTATAAGGTAACAAAATTTCCGATGATATTAGATAAAAAATAATGATCAAATATTTAAAGTAGGTACATAAAATTGATAATAATTCATAAATATAATCAAAGATACAAGTCAAACCATTTCTAAGCTGATCTATGTATGTTATTATATTTTCTAAATTTATACCAGCTTCACAATTTTTATTAAACTAAAAATTAATTGAACGATAAAATAACGTGTTTAACAAATTTTAAAAATGTCCTTAAACTTTTATTTTTTTCGGTGTTGGTGAGTTACGGCCTGATCTTTAAATTAAGTATGAGTTGCAGCCCGTGATTATGAAACAGACATACGAGTTGTAACCCGCCTTTATGAGATCTACGTATGAATTGCGGCCACATTTTATTTATCACTTCATATCAGCCTATTAGTGTTGCCCAGGAGACACCTCAAAGAGGTTGGCTGAGTAACCTAAAAATGTATTTTTATTATTTTAAATTATTATTTTTACTGATGAATAGCTAAAATACATTTTTTGAGATTAATGGCATCTTCTTATTTGTATTAGGAAAAACTTCCACCACAGCACTACGGATGGCTGGTTCAAAATCTATAAAAAATTCAGTAAGAAAGCATGTTAGAGCAATGGACATTGAATAGCAAATTACATGTTGGAATGCACACTTTTACGTGGTATTACACTTGACGGGTAGTAAAAAAAAATACTAGTAGTAAGTATACATAATTTGTTATGCCATGGATGGTAAAAAATTGAGAAAAATGGTTAAGACAGCCTTTGAAAATTCTATCTACAATTCATATACGTCACACAGCACTTTTATGTTTTTTGTCGTAGAAAAACCAATTATAAAATTTTCTTTATCGTTGATAAACAAAAATTGCTCCCTTTTTTTAGTTTTAATATTCATTGACTACAAAGCACCATATACTTTTTTGATGCAACTTGACAAAGATATGTGTACAGATAAACGGACACGATGTATATTGTGTCGAATAAATAATAAATCATTCGTTGTCAACATCGATCGTCTTTGTCATCGCCTTTCTTCAATTCTGAACGAATAAGTTTTGAAGGTTTGCAATAAATGTCTTCAAAGGCTTTTCTTTTCAGAGAACTACTTAATATTTACCTATTTAGGGCTTTTTCATCATTTTTATTGTGGTTATGCTCAGTATTACTTTCAACTAGTATATTTAAATGAGATAATTTTAAAAAGCAGTTACAACTTTTGACACAGCAAGGCCACCGCTACATCGTTTTTAGTGTTTTGTGAAAACGAAATGTGTAGCCTTCGTAAAGAATAATTGGCTTCGACTTTTCACTATTTACAAAAATTCCATAATACAATTATAAAATATACTGTATAACACATTCAAACATAATGTGTAGTCTTCGTAAAAATACTGAGTGGTGAATAGCAGTATAAACTAACATACTAACATTGTAATAATTTGCGTTTGAACTATCAACATTATACTTTGAATAAGATACTGGTTTTGATGCTGCAAAATATAAATAATATTAATAATAATTAATAATAATAATAATAATTAGATTAGATGGAAAAGATTCACGATTCACTGGTCTCTGACATCGTTAATCACATGCCGGGTCACAACTCACCTATAGCCATTTTTTTTATTAAGATATTCTACGTATTCCGATTCAAGACCATTAATATAAACGTCGTTGTTTAATCCTGGACTAAATAAACCCACAACACAAATAAATCACAATTAATAATTATGCGAAATAAGGTGTGTAGCAGAGCAATGAAACTTATAAATCGTGTATATAGTATTTAGCTAATATTTATTTTTTCTTCAACTTATGGCTGATTCTATCAGGGTATGTTAATAAGTTAAAATTTAAACTACCTAAAATATTAGGGATAACCGCTCGTTAAAATATTATATTTAGAAGAGTAATCAATTACTTCGTCTAGACGTACATCCATAGATGGGATATGCTCAGTCATAATTATAATAGATACCTACGTAGGATGTAGGTGTGTATGCTACATACCAATTGATAAATATCATAGACGTTAATTAAATTCTACATCTGATACCTATCTATCTATATTATATATAATTATATATACTCCTTACATAAGTAATTGTATAAGCCCATACATTATACATACTGTACTTAGATTAAATACTAAATAACATAAAGCGGCGCGTTTTAGTGCATCAAATGTAAAAATAGTAATTTTAAAAACCAATATTTATAAATTAATAATAATATTATGTAACTGGGTCCAAACCCGTATAATATCTCAATAAATAAATAAATATAAACTTAAACATGTCATAATAACACTGTTTACATGGATACATAGCCTACATTACCTATTATCGTGATTATTTGAATCTATATTCTAAAATTATTTAAATTGTAATCCTATATTGAAATGCACGTTGGAAATACAATATGTTGAAACTAACCGTTCTTGAGTATTTCGCTGACATGGATGTAGTCCACGTGCACTGTGTACAGCAAATATGCCCAGATCTCAATTATCCTGAAGCATTAACTAAACACTTGGTGTACAGAACTGAAGTACTGCAAAACAGACCAAATCGTCTATTCTATGTAGTGCCACCGTTCGGCACGGTAATGCCTCTAAACGATATAATTTCGTTTAAAGTGTTCTATGAATGGTTAAACAGGAACGTGCATCAAATATATGCCGTCATTCTGAACAGTACGACGCCCGATTTAAAAAAAGTCAGTTGATCATATACAACTATAAATAATTTAAAATTATATTCTGAACAATATAAGTAACTACACTTCAATTATTAAAATAAATAAATTATCATACTAGAGTGAAAAAATTAGTCTGTGGATTTAAGGTATACAATTTAAATTCTATATGGATTTAATTTATAAATTATTTTACTTTTTTAGGTATTCACTCAAAAGTTTAATTTATGATTAATGATAAATGTTGATTTAAATTAAAACTAGCTTGTTTAAAAGGCTTGTAAAAAATAAATATAAAATGTCACTCAGCATTCTCTAAAATTCTAAAAATAAAAAATAATTATCTTAAATGCTATTTCATAAACATATTCTTGGAAATATAAGTATAAATATTATAGATGGAAGATATTAAGATAATGATAAATATTTGGATTATACCCAAAGCATGTATAACTTCTGCGTAACAATACACAAGTAAAACCACTCCACGTCGTTCGTGCCAGCATACTTATTTATCTTTGTTTTACTACATAGAATAAAGATCACATAACTTATAATAATACTAATTTTTTAATTTATACCTCTAAAAAAATCCTGGTTTAAAACTATAAAAAAGAATATCGTTAATATTATGGTGTAATAATGTGTAATAATGTAATAAAAGCAAATATATAAATTACAATAATTTATTCATAACAATAAATTACGTTTCTGTATTAATATACATCAATACGTCAGTTTCAAGTAAAGCTTCAATCATAAATATAAATAAAATTATTTATTTTCAATCCCGACTCTAAAATATCAAAAAAATTCTATGAAATTATTTTTCAGAATTTTTAGAGTAGACACAACTTCTTTTGATGCTTTATAAAAAAAATGTGTATACCGTATATATATAAATAAATATAGGTGGTGAAGTTGTACGTGAATAGAATTCCTACAGTCAATGTGGACCAAGCTAAGCATTTCAAGCGAACAATTACCAAACCATTTAGTCACCGACCCCTGGAACCAGAAGCAGACTCGCTAAAAAGCCGGTCATATAGTCAACAGTAAGATAAAGCAAATCATAAATTCGATCGATATTCTACAAGCACGAGAATAAAGACGTTTAATCACTACGTTTATAGTGTAAATGGTATATGATATATACTACGTGTGGTTTTTATGAAACAAATAGGTTACGTTTAAATTGTACGGAAATAGCTCAGGAGCAGTTATAATTTTTTTTTTTTGTCGGTGTCTTATGAGTCACTTTTTGCATATCAAGTGTACACTACGAAAACTCAAAATGTGCAGTTATTTACAAAACTATTTATTTACAATTGTATTTCTCGATTATTTTCTCAAAACCCAAACGTAATAATATTAAAAACTAATTATACGTGTCGATAATAACAAAATTATGGTTTTTGATAAGAAATAAAATATTAATAGTCATGAAATTTATCGAATTAAAAATAAAGACTCTTCCTCTGCGGTGAAAAGGCATGTGAAAAATATAGCTGCGTGTAAACTCCTACACGAATGATATTTTTACCTAAATTTAAAACATAGTGTAATCTCCTACACAGACCTTTTTTACCTGCCAATAAAAGATGGTGTAAACTCCTACACAGACCTTTTTTAGCTAGGGGTTGAAGCTACATGACATAAACGTCAAATACTTAAAAATAGTCTGTCACAATAATATGGCGCTCTACCACTATCGAATTGGTGTGTTGTGCATTGTACTCGTATATATTAATTTTATCTGTTTGATTGTTCATTATATACATTATATACAATACTATTCTATATAATTTAATATTCCAACTGTCTATAATTGTGTCTGACTTTGAAGTTTCTATTCATAATGTCATTATAAAAAATTGACATACATAGGAAATGAGTGATTGTAATTTTCATTTGTGCTAAAATTAGTACAGAAAAATTCAACAATTAGGCCTAACGAATCGTTATGATAATAGTAAATCGAAAATTGAACAATTCCTAGTACAAACATTTGGTATACCATTATTATATTTCATTGTTATTGAAAATTGTTTTGTATAGGATCTGTTGGAAAATAAACCATCTGACGTCAAATTGAACAATATTGAGACTATTTATCTGAGAGTTACATGTTTTAGTTTTTAGTTTTTCCTCCAAAATTATTGTCAACTAATGATACAACAAATGTTTATTAATTTTTTCCATTCTAAATTTGACAGAAATTTTTTACCATCCAATTTTGCATTTATTCGTGAAATTTTCGCAGTAATATTTTCCACACCTCTACAGGTACTCCATCTGGTCCTACCGCTTTTTTCTTTTTCATCGCCTTCACCGAATCTCTCACTTCCTCCTCGCCCACTAGACCAATCAATCCTTCATTCCATGACTTACTCTCTAAAGCTTCTTTTGGATATTCCTCGTTCAGTAATTTCTCAAAATATTCTTTCCATCTTTTTTTCACATCCTCATCATTTGTTAAAACTCTCTTATTTTCATTTTTTATACACCAGACATCTTGGAAATCCTTGGATCGCTTTTCTCTCACCTTCGCCAGTCTATAAATTTCTTTTTCTCCTTCCTGTGTTCCTAGCCGCTTATATAACTCATCATACCTATTAAGCTTCGCTTTGCTTACCGCACTTTTCACTATTTTACATACATTTTTATACTCTATCCAATAGGGAAAATAGGGAAGCTCTTCCTACTTTTCTGCCATACCTTAAATTGCTTTTTCTTACTCGCTACTACTCTCTGAATCTCCTCATCCCACCACCACTTTTCCTTGTCTTCTGGTAAACTACTTTTGGTTTCACCAACAACCTCTTTTGCTATGTTCTTAACACAAGTGGCCATCCTTCTCCAAACCTCATTTATATCTCCCTCAACATTCCACACAGCTTTTTCTTTTAATTTCTTTATAAACTCCTTCTCTTTGTTTCCTATTAATTTCCACCACCTAATTCTGATCTCCTTCCCTGTCTTCCTTCTTTTGTTCATCTTTTTTTCCACTACACCATATTTCCATTATCATCAACCTATGTTGTGTTATTATGCTCTCTCCAGGAATTACTTTACAATCCTTTACTCTTTTTATATTGTCTCTCCTCCACATAAAATAATCAATCTGCGACTTATTTCTTCCACTCTTGTATATTATATAATGCTCTTCTCTTTTCCTAAAATATGTATTGATTACTGCAAGCTCATACGATTCTGCAAAATCAAACACTTCTTCTCCAGCCTCATTCCTCTCGCCAAAACCATACCCTCCATGCACTCTTTCATACCCTACCCTCTCACTCCCTACGTGACCATTTTTATCACCACCAATCACAGCATCCTCATTTCCTGGTATTCCTTGCATCACCTCATCCATCTCTCGCCAAAACTCTTCCTTTTCACTTTCTTCATATCCTACTTGCGGTGCATACGCACTTACTACGTTTAATACTTTCTCCTCGAATAATTTTATAATACTAATATGATATTTAAATTAATTAAACGTATTGGTTTTGCAGTTCAAATCGATCTCGTGCTGACAAAGCTGGTTTTATTTCATCATATATTAGTGATAGTTCAAGCAGGCACCAAGATATCAAGAATAATCAAATACAATAATAATCAGCATTTATCAAACAATTGTACAATTACGTGTTATGTATCTATAATAATTAAATATCATCATCAAATATTAAAATCAAATGTATCATTATGTACCATTATATACATATTATATTATTATAATATATATATATATATATATACATATATACGTGTTCATCTACCAGTCCTCCTCTTATTGATGTACACGTTAGTAATAACAACTGTAATGATTATTGTTTATGTAGTAAGTTATGTTATTGTAACCAGGTTATCTGAGGTTTTTATCAAAATTGTCGTGGTCTAAGAACCAAACTATGTATTTTAAAATGTAATGTTGCTGTTTTTGATTATGTGTTTATCTGTCTCACTGAAACGTGGCTATGTGACAGTTTTCATGATAGTGAGCTAGGTCTTACCAGCTTTACTATATATAGATGTGATATAAGTAGTTTAACAAGTAGTTTTTCCAGGGGTGGTGGCGCTCTCATTGCCACTCGTAGAGGTATAGTATCTAATTTCAAGGCTGGGCATTAACGAGTTAATAAGTTAAAAGTTAAGTTAAAAATTAAGTTAATTTTAACTTCTTAACTTAACTTACTAGTTTGCTGTTTTAATTAACTTAACTTTAACTTAACTCATTAGGATATCCGTTAACTTAAAATCAACTTGTATTATTTTTAAAATTCCCAATTAGGTTAATTTTGAATTTTCGTCGTTTTAATTAATTTAATTTGTAGAATATTAGAAAATATTATTAGAAAAAAAAGATTTAATGAAAAACAAAATAATAAATAATAGTATAATACAATGTGACATTTAGACCATTGTCGCCCCTATGACCGTAATATAAGATTTATCAATAGCTATATGAGCCCACGAAGTCACGTTTAAATGTTTAATAGCGTAATAATAGCGGGCTTAATGGCTTATTATCATTATTATTAGCCATTAGGTCTCATTAGTTATTTCTTATTATTTAATATTTTATATATTTATTATATTTGTAAGATTGTCGATTATCATGAATTGTGACAATTTCTATTTATTTGTTTATTATATAAATTTATATTTAACATTTAATATGTTTTAATTGTACTACAGAAATACCTACCTACCTATAGTGGTGTAATATACATTTATACATTCTTAGTTCATAGTTTTCTTTCCTCAGTTCCTCACTAGTTTGATCAGTCGCTTACACTGCTGCAGTTTGTCAGTAATAAGTAATAACTAATACGTTTTCAGTGTTTTCACAATTATAAGGTTATATTAACTTAACTTATTAACTGAAGTTAAGTTAAGTTAACAATATTTGTTAACTTAATTTAAACTTAATTGATTTATTAAAAAAGTCTATTAACTTAACTTTTAACTTAATTGAAAAAAAAAAAAATTAACTTAACTTAACTGAGTTAAAAAATTTCATTAACTTGCCCAGCCTTGTCTAATTTAAATCACACCCCAGCTATGAATGTTGAACATTTATTCGAAAACTTAGTTTTAATAACATCAAGTATGTAGTTTGCTCAGAACACTTTCCTCCTAATTGCCCGATTTCTGTTTAAGAGTCTTTAATATCAGCTGTTCATTCTGTTATTCTCCTCCATCCTGAATGTGTATTCATTTTTTGTGGTGACTTTAACCTGCCAGAGATTATCTGATCTAATGACGATTTTAGCTTACTATATTCCTCTGCTTCCAACCCTAGAGCTTTGTGTCCCTGAAGCTTTTGTATTCCTTAATTTTTCCCAACAAAATGGTATCCAAAACTCTTTTGACTGTATCTTGAATCTTGTGTTTTCTAACGACAAAAAAATCTACATTGAAAAAGCTGTAACTCCAGTGGTGCCTTATGACCCATACCATCCAGCTTTCAAAATTATAGTAATGGTGAATATAGCCTCTCCTATACTTGATCGTTTCCATAGTTCCTTCCTCCGCCGTGCTCCCTATATAAAAATATGTAAATTTTTAGATTCATTTAATTGATTAGCAACCATAATATCTCTCGATGCTGATAAAGCCGCTGAGGCATTATATGATACTTTACACTTTTGCATTTTTAACTTTGTTCCGGAAGTGTCTTATGTACCTTCGACATTTCCAAAATGGTTTTCTAAAAATCTTAAATGTATTGTTTTAGTAAGAAAAGGGCACATACTAAGTTTAAAGCTCCGAACTGCCCCCATGACTATGCTGAATTCTCTACGCTTAGAGCTTCTTATAAGGCGGATTATAAGAAATATCGCACTGCCTTCTTATATCATACGGAGTCTTTGTTAAAATCTGATCCTAGGTCTTTTTGGGATTTTGTTCGAGATCAAAAATCCAACAACGAGATTCTTCAATCTGTACATTTTGATAACTTACAAAGTTCGGGCACTGAGTCAGTTTTTAATTTATTTTCCCTTTATTTTAATACAGGAGTTCCTCAGGGAGGACATTTATCCCCCTTATTGTTTTTGCTGTATATAAATGGCATAAAAGGGGCTGTCAAAAACTGTGAGCTACTCATGTTTGCCGATGACTTAAAACTTTTTAATAAAATTGAATCTTTATCTAACTGCTCTGCGAATGATCTTAACAACCTCGTTTCGTGGTGTAATAGTATTTGTCTTCAGTTTAATGTAAATAAATGTCATTCTATGACATTTTTAAAGTACCGCTTCTCTATTAATTATACATATACAATCAATGGCTATAGCTTAACCTATGTCGGTAGTAAAAAGGACTTGGGTGTTTTTTATTATTCAGATCTTAACTTTCACTCCCATATTAAAACGATATGTTGCAAAGCTATAAAAACGCTTGGATTCATAGTGCGTATATCTAAAGAGTTTAATCTAACGTCTTCACTGACATCCTTATATTGCCCTTTGATCCGATCCATTCTAGAGTCTGTTCTATGGGATTCTTATACAGTAACGGACTCCTGTCAATTAGAACGTATTCAGAGAAAATTCTTATCTTGCGCAGTTTACATATTAAAAATAAAGCATCATCCGCATGACTATTCATTAGTAATGTAAGAACTCTGTTTCATCTCACTAGGAGAGTTAACACTAACTTAGAGTTTTTGAATAAGCTGATGGATGGTCGTATTGATGCTCCTTCACTTCTTTCGTCGATCAATATCAAAGTTCCTTCTCGCATTACTAGACACCACGTTCCTTTTGTAGTTACTGTGTACACTACCAATTATGGCATAAATTGTCCTACACCGCATGATGAGGTTGGCCAATGAAATCACCATTTATCAAGACTGGTAAAATTAGGCACTACTTATTTATACTTCTAAATACGTACCATTATACTTATATAATTATTGTTATTATTATCTTTTTTTTAAACCTATGTGTGTTATTTGTAAGAAAAATTTTTTTTTTAAATTGTAAATTGTAAAATATGTTGTGAAACTGTTGTATAGGGCTCCGCCCGTTGATAAATAATAAATAAATATTAATAATGTACCTATATACATTTATTGTACAATGTGTTTATCATACGAGTACTCTATTGCAGGGGTGGTCACAACGAAGCTCATGAGCCGCATACGGCTCGCGAGCAATTTCGTGTGGCTATTTAAACCAAGCTTGAAGTTAAATTAATAAATATAATTCCATTAGAATTTACGTGGAATAGGCTATAAAGTAATATTTTGTAGAGTTATAATATATTACATTTTTACAGTATGTGACATAATTATTTATTTGACTTACAAACATTTTATTTTATTATTATTATTATTACAATGAATAATGAATACTTGAAAAAGTACTTCTTATAATTAATTCTTCTAATAACGTTAATAATAATGTCAGTAATAATTAAATAAATATAATAAAATAATAAAATGCAAAATGTGTCTTCATTTTATAAACATCTCTTAACTATGTGGCTCGCTTCGAATTAACTTTATACATTTGCGGCTCCCAAAATTACGTTTAGTGCCCACCCCTGCTCTATTGTAACATTTCCAAAATGGTTTTACCTATGTCAATATGTAATAAATAATAATTATATAAATACGTATAATAAGTTAGTGTGAGCACATTAGTGTTGTGTAACGAAGAAAAAA
Organism: Sipha maydis; assembly: GCA_034509805.1. Classification (NCBI taxonomy): domain Eukaryota; kingdom Metazoa; phylum Arthropoda; class Insecta; order Hemiptera; family Aphididae; genus Sipha; species Sipha maydis. The sequence continues at coordinate 103,555 of JASXSY010000838.1, read as the reverse complement.
ACAAGTTTCGATACAACCTAAGTATTTATAAAATGATCTAGAAACCAAAAGGACCCACAAGTAAATTCTCTAGAGGACAAACAAAATATTCATACAGATACATTTTATTTACCGTATTACCATAAATGTAAGGTATTGTACCATGAGCCCTCCCTCGTCGACGTTTATAGAATAGTTATGTATTGATCAGTATTTCATGTTACCAAAATAATGAGAATCGTGTAAAAGTCCATTAGCAAGTTTTGCTTTAGATTAAAAGCTTCCGATCTACTAATATTCGTGTATAAATGTAAAGATCATACAATTACTAATTGTATCATACGGGTATGCAGATAAGATCAAAACAATGTTGGAAAAGTTTTAAATAATCTAATGTAGAAAATGAATTATAAATGTTGTACATATGTACGAGTATATAATCGTTTTTATCAAGATGGTCAAAATATGAGATTATTAGAATGAATAATATTTTAATTTTTTTTTTCTTTTATTATATTGGTTCGAATACTTTAATAATTACGAAAAACTACTTGATATATATTAGTTATAATATTAACAACCATTCCATTAAATCATTCAAAAAAAACCTTTTAAATTTCCTGACATTTTTTTTTTATTATACTTATTTTATATTATACCAAACATAAAATTTGGTAATTTCAAGTTTTAAAAGAGCCCAATATATGCAATGGTAGCGTATAATAAATTAACAGCTAGTCACTATCTTAAAAGTTTTAACTTTATAATAGGACGATAAAAAAAACTTAATAAATTAAATAATTTTCCCCTAAATTTCATTTTAATTAGCTTCATGTATAATAATTTATTTAAACTGAATATAATTATTAATTAACTGTGATGCCCATTCACTAATTTGGTGTCTGAATTAGATTGTTTTCGAAAGAATACAACGTACATTTTTACGCTTATACTTTTTCCCCTCCCGATTTCACTCTTAAATCACTAAGCTTATATAATATTATATACTTATGATAACCGATCGAAAACCCGCAGTAAATGTCGATATAATGTTTCAAATTTCGCACCCGACGGGATTGTTTCCCTTAAGGCCCTAATCTTTAGGTCCAGATTAATTCCAAAGCTTGCAATCTCTCGTCAAACAAGACCCGTCTACAGTTTTATCATCCCGTTTACTTCATCGAACTATTTGTCTAATTCTGTACTCCAGCGATTTCTAAAGTGAACTACATGGAACCTAAGAATTCTAAAGGAATATCCCAAGGGTTACACAAGATTTATATGAATATTGAAAGTAGTAATTGTAATAAATAATAATCATGAACTATTTTCATAACATTTTTTTAAAATAGCAATTTTTCAATAAATAAACGAAACATTGGAGTTTAGTTGAAGTTAGAGACATTGGAGTTTCATGAAACACAAATTATTTCCTAAGAGTTCCGTATTCGTAAAACTTTGGGAACTCAGAGCACAGCAGCTGAGTGCATTTTACGAGCGAGAATATCACTTCCGCTAGTGCACTTAATCGAAGAGGTATATTCTTTAATAAAAATGATGTCATGTCTCATATTCTTTATTATTAATACTATATTATCTAATTGAGCCACTTACGTCCATGTATACCCGATCACTGGTAATAAGTCTCATTATCAAAAATCGCGGTACGTTAACTTTGTGAAGAGCTCTACTCATGCCTGCACGCTATAATATATTAAAATGGTAACCCTCAAATATGACAGATTAAACTACCTTATATAGCTCCTTCTTTACTTCCTCACGATGAACGCCAAGAGAACTAAATAGCTTCGCACGATCACTGCCCACTACGGATACTAGGATTATAAGTCACGCAATAACACTGCCCGAAGAATCAATGAATAAAATACTATTTGGACCACCAAGAAATAAAATGATACCTTTCCTTGAAAGCTGTGGCTGTATTACCAAAACATAAGCCATTAAAGTTGATGTCAAATCGGCAATAAACTGCACCGTTACTTTGGAATTACTTTAAGTTAAGGTTATTCATTTTTAATATGTGACATCCTTGTTGTAGTTACTTTTTAACGTTATATTATTCTTTAACATATCAGATAAAAATTTTATAATTTTTTTTTTTTTATCATGTGACATTAATTTTCTCAGTTAATTGGAATACCAAGTTATTTTGCTAATATTCTATAGACTATATTTTTAAATAAAATGTTTTTTAAAAGTAAATACAATATTCAATGGAACATCGAACCAAAAGTTGATTGTTTATAAGTATTTAAAAGAAAAACGAGGAAAATGGGTCTAATTTGTTTACCCGACACTCGAATGTAAACTTAAAATATTTAGAAGTATTTAACGCTTGATTTGATTTCTTTTTTTAAATACTTTATAAAAATAAGAAAACAATTAGTTTATCAAGTAAAAATATAAAACTAATTTAATTAAGATTATATCTTGATGTCAAACTTTAAATATGCATTTAAAACAACAAAATTAAAATATGATAATCAACAATTTACAAAATTATACATTATATTTCTAAACATTCTAAACAATATATATTTTATAATGAAATCTTAAGAGTCATAAACGGATATCCATTGAAAATATTGGGGACTACAATTATTTACATAAATCTAAAAATGAGGGCTTCACCCCCACACCCCTTTTAGAGTTCAATTATATACTAATTATAAACATTATATTTAAATTTTATTCTATCCAAAAATATCTATTTCTTTATTGATACTGCAAAATTATACAATACATAAAAGACAATTAACATATCAATAATTAGGTAATAACAGTAATGGATTTTTTATTTTAAAACCGGCATTCTGTAGGATTATGAGAATTCATTTAAAATATCTAAACTTTCAATAATTTTAGCAGATCTTTTTCAATGTGAAGAATAGATAGATTAGTAAACCGATCTTGGAGTATAGAAGTTTTCACCCATGTCTTAATTCTATGAATAAATGAAAAACTATGCTTACCCGTTGCAGAGCTAACTGGCAAAGTAAGTGCTACTTGTAGCAATATGTATAAATTCGGAAATATGAAGTTTTCAAATCCTCAGTACCCGAATTAGCGTTGCCTTTATTTAAGCAATTTTTAGCTACATTCATTTCTGATTTTAAATTTTGTTTATTAATACCCAATAAGTCCTAAAATATATAATTAAAAATTTATTTTTGCTATTTTGTTACCCTGTTTCAAAATATTGGTCTTACACTAAGGCTTAAAATTAAAATAATTAAGTACTCTTATTATCGCAATTGCTCGATAATGGTAAATACTTAATACCTAGAATAGAATACAGCAATTCGCATATCGCATTAGGTCGATCGACTGATAATGGTTAAATTAATTTGTATTCGCGTTCGACCTATTTTCCTAGAAAGATCGATCAGTCGATCGCTATTCTATAGGATTATATATATATATATATAATATTATAAGGAAAATGTTATACCAGCATATTTTTTTTAATAATAAAACCACAAAAAAAACTAATTATAAAAGAAAACTTCCATGATATACTCTGATTATAGAATAATGGACAATGATTTTTTATTTTAGCAATAATTTGATAAAATGTTACATAGCCCTATAGTTCAATAAAATTTATAAATGTACCATTTTATTTCATTCAGTCATTATATTTTATAAAATCGAAAATGGTGTTCACTTTAATTTCCATAATATAAATCAATTAATCGAAACTCCAAATTAATATCGCCGAATAATGTTTACACACTCATTGTAAATCTGAAATTCATAATTTAGTTTCGAGAAGAGTAAGAATGTTTTCCAAAAAAACACACTGAATCCCATCTACGTTTCATGCTCTTTCGCATATACTATGTCAGAATACGATTCCGATCAAACATTTTCAAACACGATTTTATTTATTTTCCTCGGGCACTGTCAAATCACAGTTTACGGAAAATGGTCTTAACAAGCACAGCGCTTATACAGATTTTTTTCAGAGTGAGTTCACTTGTGAAAAATGGTTTCAAAACTGTCCTGAAAAGTCACCGACTTCCAATTTAAAAAGAAATATGCGTAGTGCATAATATAAGAATTTTGGTTTCAATATACGGATTGGTGATACTTGGTCGCAGAGTAAAAATGAAGAAGGAAAAATTGTTGCTGTAAAAAGTCAGTACGCGTTTCTCATCGCTTCGCTCGAAAAATCTAAAAACGGTTAATTTGTTAATAACTACCATAAGTTATACCTCACAATTATTACGAATACTTTCTCTCGTCAATTTTTAATTAAAACCAAAACGCTCTACGGAACTAACGTGTATGCATTTAGAAACAAATTAATTTAACGGAGAAAAAATCTAATATTATTTTTATCCCATCGAGGAACTGTACAAAATAAATTAGGAAACCGAACCCTGCTAAATAATATGCACTTTTTACATTTTCCGGCCGCTAAACTGCTATATTTATTCTATATGCATGAAAAGTGACCTTTTTATGAACTTTAACTCTTAATTAAAATTGGTAACTCTAAGGAAATAACAAAATCTACAGCAATAAAACTGTCGACCAATAAACGGGCACAAGCTAATTGGTCCCAACGTTTTATATTTAATTAGTTTCCATTTCCTAACTATTATACCTGTGTTGAATATAAAATTTTAGATTACGTGTGTGCATCTCGTCGAAAGTTCAAGAACCATTAATTTGTAGTGCAGATCAAATACTAAACAATTACAAATTACAACAACGATCATTCTAAATCGAATTAAGTTAAACTTGAATCGCATTTAAATGTTTAAGCTACAATAGTTCTGTTTCTAAAATTAACAGATGTGCTACAGATTACAAATTTTGTATGTACACCAAATATTATTCAGATATGTCGTCTACGTATTATGAATTAACTATTTTTATTTTTAATATTAAGTCAAATCAGGTTTTTATTTTACCCAATAAAATTATTTAATATTTTTCTGCAATGTTCAATGCTTTCCATTTCCCATTGGTAACTACGTGGATTTTTTGGATTGATAATTATTAAAAATTAAATATATTCAATCAACAGACAAAAAAAAATAAACAAATTATACATACTATATATAATGTTTTATTTTATGTTTATAATCAATGTTATTTTGCACAGTATTTAGTGTTTGAGTATTATATGTTAACATGGTTTTATGTATTTATTATAGAGTACATTATTTTTTTTTTTTTTACTACAAGTTGAATAAAAATATTTAAGTTTATTTATTATAATTATTTTATTATTATGATTTTCTTTAGTTTGAATATATAAATATTTAGATGAGAGTTTATCTTTAGAAGTCCAGATAAACACTACATAACCTTGTAGAAAACTACGATAAGGTCCTCAGGAACCTGTAATGAAAATTAAAATCTTTTGTTTTCAACCAAAAAAATGTATAAATTATGAGTATACGAACATTTTAATTTTTAAGACAAAAAGAGCTTTATTAAATGCACTCACACAATTAAAAGTTCACAATTCATAAAAATATAAACCACTTTTATAAATAAATTATAAAATAAAAACCTATACACAACAAACATTTTCTCGGTTTGGATTCTGAAGTTAAGAGTTTTTCAAAATGTTCAAGTGGTCCAATAATTAATTTAAAATTAAAAACGATTGGTATTTCAAAGAAATAACTTTGAATTTCTCAGTAGTTTGTTGAAAGAAAAATGTCAAAAACACATCACAAGAACTTGTAGGTCTATTTTAATAAAATCATGTTCCATTTGACCATGAACCAGAAAATTATTATTTTAATTTCATTAAATTTTTTTTGAACACTACTAGTTCAATACATTTCATATGTTATAGTCAAGTATGAAGGAAATAAAGTATAAATATTTTGTATTTATTATGTATTCAAATGTGTAGTTTTCATTTTTAAAATGTAAGACAAAGTTAACTTAACTTTTAATACATTTAAAAAATAACATAACAAAATTACAGTAAGGTAGCCGGAAAATAATAAAATCTAGTCTAAATCGTTTTTCGGTTACAATAATATTAATCATTGCTTTCAAATTTAATGGCACCCTCTTTAAATCTAAAATTTTTCAGTATTTTAAGCCATACTATTATTTTTCTATGTTTGAGTTTTACCATTAATATTATTATTAATATGTATCCACTTTTATGTATAAATATGAACCATTAAACCTAATAAAAACACACTGTTAATTATGTAATAAACATTCGTCATCGCACTATTTGATAAATATTCAGTAATCGGCTTATGATTATAATAATCAATAGTAATAATATTATAATCTGTAAATTACAAAAACTATCTTGTATTTTATACATGTTTAGATTTTAACGTCCATATTATTCACTTGAATATCATTGGTTCTATTTATTTGTAAACTATAATATTTCTTAAAAATAAATAAAATGTTAAAATATAGACCAACTATCTCATAATACACAGCCCTTAGATTCTTTACAAAACAATAAAACGACTTTTTTTAAAAAAGAAAATAATTAATGTTGAGTTATCTTTTTAATTTTTATACACAGAGTATTGTATACTTATTTTAAGTTTTAATTATTAATTTTTTCAAAAATCCATATTTTTGAAAAATATACGTATACTAAAATGCTGTATTTATATCTAATAACATAGATTTTTTATACATTTTATGAAGTATACATGAAAAATAATGATATACACATTTGTAAAACGACAATTGATAATACCATAGGATAGGTACTAGTTAAAACTTTGAATTGTAAAAATAATATATGTAATGGAAATATAATAATTTAGTACGTATTATAAATGTTCCAAATATAAAATATGAAAAAATGAATGATTTAAGCAAAAAAAAGAGGTAAGTAGATCAACAACACCCTATATCACCCTGTATACAAGTACATTCATATTACAATATGTAGCATACACGTATATATGTTATAAAATAATTATTTTTTTACATATAAACGCTGTACGAATACCTACTTAAAATGTACTCATTAAAATAAGTAATACATATTTTCAAAATTGTATTTTTCAATTTGGTTTTATAAAGAGCTCGTACTTGAACTCTTAACAGGACTATTAAATACACTAATTCGTGTACTATAATATATTCTGTACAATAATTAATTTAACAAGGTTTATCATTAAAGTCACTCAAAAATATAAATAATTTAAAACCGCCTATATTTCCATTGAATGAATGCGGTATAAAATATATATAAATTTGTGTTTTTATTGCAAGTTATAATTATAATGATAATTTTTATAATTGTGACTTTGTATAAAACCCGTTAGAAATATTTTTATTTTTTTTCAAATTGATTGATAAATTTACCTACTTGAAACTTTTAGAGCGTTTTAACTCAAAACTAAATAAATAACTATCCAAATAAAAAGTCGCATCGTAAAGCTACTGTGTATTATGGTCGCTTCGTCCTCGGAATGATTAAACTACAAACCCTTGACCGTTTTATAAGAACCGTTTTTTATTAAGTGTCATAATAGAATTTTAAATTATTTATTTTGATAAGTTTTAAAAATCATATATTATATACATATTTTATACTCAGGCTTGCACAAAAAGAGTTTTGATATAAATCTAACTTCATTTTACAAAGTAATTATTAAATAATTCGTGGTTTGTAAGATGATTATTTTTCCATTTAATAAATGTCAAATTATAAATTTACGACTATTATAACCCGAAATAACGTCAAAAATCTTTTGGTTAGCCAAGTTGGTTTTAATTACGCATTGTTTTTGGAGAAATATTTATGTTAATTAAAATTAGTTTTATTCATTAAAATACGTAAAGTCTGGGATCAGTGACTTATCGTAATTTATACTTCTGAGGAGTACAGCCCATAAAATGTGCAAGTTTAAGTATCTATAAGTTTGGAAATCGGAGTTCGGATTGAATGAATATAAAATTATACAAAAACAATTTCTAAAGAAAATTAATGTTGTATATACGAATATGTATAACAAACTTGCACTTTTTAATAATACTTTTAGTTTATATTTGGAATATTTATTCCTAAATTATTTCATAAAATATACTATATATGTGTATATATATAAACATGAGATCTCACGTGATTTTAAACAATCTGGCTCTCTGAAAACTCTCTATTGTACTCTCGTCAGACCCATACTTGAGTACGGATCTGTTTTTTGGGGCACTCACACTGCCGTCGAATCAACGATGATTGAACGTGTTCAGAGGACATTTTTGCGGTTTTCTTCCTACGTCCCCCATGACTATACACCTATTATTCATGTTTTAAATCTATCCAGCCTTTTGAATCGTAGGCATATGGCTAACATAAGATTTTTATCTGGCCTTCTTTCTAGCTTGGTTGGCTTTCCGTCATTGTTAGCCCATTTTAATCTTAGCCGTTGTTTTAATTTTAATCTTAGTCATTGTTAGCCCATTTTCTACCCGTCAGATTAAAAGTTCCATGTTTGTTTTCTAATTATCTCCAAATTTCTCGTCTTGTTAATCTTATGAAATAGACCAGTGAAAACCCATCGTTCGCCTTTTTATCAACAATATTTCGTTATCTTTTTCTTATATCTCAAATTTATATACACCAAGTTTTATTATAATGTTAATATTTTATATAATTATTATTATTTATGCACTCATATATATATCTCAATCATGTCCGTAAATTTTTAAATAAAATAATATATATGTATACATAATTATTTTTTATTTTTCAAACATTCAAGCTTTAAGAAAATAATAAATTGAATATTACACATTGATTACTTGGGAATTAATAGGTATTTTAAAGTTATTCTAGTCAGGTATATTGATTTTTTTATTAATACGTCATTATTATTAACCATTTAATTTGTTTTCGAAGATAACAACACAACAGTTTCAGGTACATCGTTTAAAGGAATCCTTTAAGTATACGGTTGCAACTCTTGGTTTAATTATTTTAATTTTTAAAATAGTCCTAATTTTCCTGATAAAACAAGTCACTATTATTGGTACCCATAATTTAAACATAATTATATTTTAATTTTAAATTGTTTTTATTAAAATTATAGTTGATATTCAAAGATAATCAATGTATTTGAATTATACTAAATTATTAATTATATTACCGAGAATACTTAATAATTATTAATTTTGAAAAATTATAATTTAAAAATATAAAAAATAAAAAGTTTAAGAGATTTAAATATGGTTGAAAAATATATGTTTATTAATAATATTTAAAAATATAATATTAAGACAAAGTAAGAATTGATCCCCAGACACCTAAATACAATTTTATTTTGGTGAAAAAAAAATATATATATATTAACAAAAAAAATATTAAATAAATTGAGAGAGAGAACTTTTATTTAAAAATATTATGAAATGGACAGCCTATCAACCAGGTTACCAAATGAGCAGTGTTGCACAAAATTTTATCTAGATAATTTTTCATTCGAATAATGATTTTCTATAATTATTCGAATAAAAATGTATTCGACTAATTTTTAACTATGATTTTTTTTATAATTTTTTCCAATAAAAATGTATTGCCGTACGGCACACTACAGTATTGAAATGTAGCTATTTTCGTATATAATACTAGCTGACCCTGCAATGCTTCCTTATTGCAAGATTTCTCAGATATTAATTTGCTATTTATTTTCTGGATGTTAAATAATTATTTTTATTTTAGACCACTTTTAGTCACGTTCATTCTCATAGAAACCAGTGGAAACTTCAATTTTTTAAATTTTAGGACTTCGCTCGTTACGCCAGCCAATTGCCACTGCGTTTCGAGTTTCGAGAGGATGGAGTTTCGCCCCAATTGGAATTATAATCTAAGCCTAACGTAATTTTGTACAAATATTTTAACATTTTTTGAATAATAAAATAATTCACAATTGTGTAACTTAAAATACAATGCCAACTCTTGTTTATAATATGTGACTGTTTTTATTTACCGACCATATGTTTACCAAAATAAAATAAAGAAAAATTATTCAAATATCTATATTTGAAATTTAGTCAAATAATCATAATTGAATATTATTCGAATAAATTATAAAAAAAAATCATACGAATAATTATAAAAAAAATTTAATCGAATAATCATCTAGATAAAATTTTATTCGAATAATGCCCAACTCTGCTAATGAGACACACATGGCGATGCGAGTAGAGTGCACTTCCTACTCACTGGATTTAAAAAAAAAAGATAAAAATTTAAAAATTCAGCATAAAGGCTACTGTCATTATGCAATTTAGAAGCCTGAATTACTTTGTAGCCATAAAAAAAATGAATTTTAAATTGTCATACGATTTGAAAGCGTATTTAACTTAAATAATTTAAGCATAATTTAGAAATCAGCATATATATATATTATGCATGATGATCTTCTGACGAAAATCCTGGCAGAGCCTTTGGTGATACAGTTGTCATATACGCCACGCAAAGGCTTGACGTATAACAACACAAAAACAAAGTATTTATCGGTTGTTGGACACTCTAACCGTCAAACGAGCACGTAAAGAAAAACCTTATAATTGGCCCGGACGACTACCTTCTTAAGTGACACAGAAGACGATCTAGCACTGCTTAATAGGAAAGTCGAAAACAGGTTCTTTAAAAGGCTTACGGCTCTAAAGTTATTTTACACTCGAAACAACTGACAAAGAATAAGATCTAGCACTGGATTGAGGTTTGAAATACAATATAGTTTAATACCCTTTTTGTAAATGTACCAACTTTCTCATATACTCGCACAACTACGTAAAATAGAAAAATTATTAAATTTGAACACTTTTTAAAATTATGTTTATAACCTTTTAATCAAACACCACAAAAATATTATTAATATAAAAACAAAAGAATGACCGATCACTTCACTCGTAAATCGGGCAGCGCTCCGTCCTCGATGGCAGTAGAACGAACCCTCATCACGTCTTTCCGAGGGCGTTTTATTCTATTGCAATCTATCTGGTCAGCATTTCCTGAAGGTGGTATGTGTATGAGTATGTGTATATATGCATTTGCTGACAATATATTAATTATATGTTTATAAAAATAATTAAATTAAATTAGGTGTTGGGTATCATCTATATTTTATGTGATGGCACAACTCAGTATACTTATCAAAGGGCGTCGCACGTTACCGCACAAACGCACAAAATATGCATGGGACAAAACCGCATATAGATTTTATAATACCGGATATCCAATTACCGCACACGTATATTTTGGACGATTATCATCGATTATCGACAATTATCTATAACGAGAGTATTAAGTTTTATCTGTAAAAGATTGTATTCACATGTACAAATTTGTAGTCCGTTTTTAGTCGTCTTTCAATCTTTGAATAATTATACGTGACATTTAAAACAAAATCAATACAATGTTTAAACTTTTTACTAATAACCGTGGTAATAGTTCTGTTCATTTTGACAACTATAACTTTTGTTATTATAGAACTTATAAATTTAAATTATTACAATTATATTACTATTATTATGCTACTACAAATTATGACTATATAGTTACTATTTTCATTTTACAATTATATTCATACTTATATTATTACATTTTTATTACTATACTAGCTGATCCCGTGCACTTCGTTGCTCGTTAAATATACCAACTCTATATGACTCTAACTTTGTTCAATTCGTTATTTAATATTCGGTGGATGATGTTCTAGATTTATCTTGGCATTGTTCGTCTGTTCTTTACGCTCTTCTATTTCTCATGTTTGTAGCTGCATTTGTTCTACTACAAAAATTGGCATTCTGGCGTCTTCTTGGCATTTTTAATGACACAAACAAATAGAAAATATTCAAAGTACTTATTTATGTTTTTTCTTTGGTTACCTTGCAACGTCGAGTAATTCATTATATTAACCACTAATAAATAAATATTATTCTCAAATCTTATAACCCCCATAGCAACCATTTATAAACAAAAACAAAAATTTCTATCGTAAATCTCAAAATTCCTGTTTAAGCACCTCCCGGGGGTGGAATTAGGTCCATGTATAAACCATATGAACCCGCTCCACGACATTCTCTATAATTTAAAAAAAAAATCAAGGTAATCGGTCCAGCTGTTCTCAACTGATGCAATGTTATACATTTTTTGTCTCCATTTATATATATATATATATTTATAGATTACTATACTAGTATAAATTATTTTTAACTATTTAATTCTATGTAATAATTTTTCAGATTTTTTTATTGAATACATTTATGCGGTATCGTACCGTTTGTTGTATGCGGAATTAGGCTATATCTTTTTATAAATCTGTGCGGTATCGTACTATTTTTGTGTGCAGTATAGGGTTGTGCATTTTGTGCGGTATTGGGTCATGTTTGTGCGGTAATGGAAAGCGCCGTTATCAAACATTACATTATTGAGTTTTACAGATACAATACATTGTCGTTTGTAAGGTTTGGGATTAAGTATTTATATATCTTGATATAAGCTTAGAGAAAAATAAAAATCAATAAAAATGTAGAAACAAAAGAAAATATATAAGTATAGAATATAAAATAAAATAAATATTTAAAATATTTTACATATAGATATAATATTAATTATATATCGTAGATCACATAGAATATAGATGCCTGTGAATTATATTTAAAATATGTCTTTCATTATTTCTTAGTTGATTCTACTTAGATCCTCTTTTCTAAACGTTTTAAAGAAATCCAATATAAGTTTGAAAGCTGTGCCTATCGCACCAAGATATAGTCCTTTTATTTCCCAGTTGTCTGTACAATATTGACTTCGTAGATATGAAATTGTTAGTAAATATATATTAATTTCTTCTTCTTTTATTTCTTCAACTTGAATGGTGTTGTTTGTTTCTCATCTTATTGTTGGATTCATTATCATGTCTTTATTTCTTAACATACTTAAAATAGTATATAATAATAATTAATAATAAAAGGTATAAGAAGTCCTCGAGTATCAAAAAGAAATAATATTTAATTAAAAACAAAACTATTAGGTACTTACTGTTTAAAAGAATCATAAATATAACTGAAATTAAAAATTAAAATGTAGAGTATTTATCATTTAAATAAACAAAATGAGAATCAAACGTAATAAAATTAAGATTAGTTATTTCTAAATTTTATTTACATTACAAAGAATATTTAAATATTAATTTGCTTTAAAAAAATATTTTATACAATAAAATATTAAATATATAAAAAAAGAATAAAAAGTTATAGAAACTTAAATTTAATTGTGAAAGTTATACTTATTATTGAAACTAAGTTTAAACCTTCAAATGTAGATTTTTACTTGAAATAACAAAAAATTAAATAATCAACAGAGAATTACGAGTAACGAGCTAGCGAATGAATTACAATATTTACCCTCGAATAAAATAACCAAATTCGATTCTATAGTACCAAAATTTAAAAAAAAATTATTTACTTATAAAAATAAACATAAATTAAATTAAAAGAATCTTACCAATAATTGTAACTAAAAATATAAACTTTTGAACTGAAAATAAATAAATTAGAATAGGTCCTCTATGGTCGAAGGCTATTTGGTTTAGGCGAGAAAAAAGAAATCATATACATACTAACTAAAATTACCATAACTATAATTTAAATTGCATAATAAAATAATATAAACTTTAGAGTTTGAATTATTAGTGTATATATATTATAACTATATAAAAAAATAAAAAACGAGATATGAATTAAAGACATTTACTCAAGTTGGTTCTATACTTAGATTTAATACATTTCATTTTTGAATAGTTTTATTCGCGAAAGTAGATAAATAGCAGTATATTTCAATATATATATATGTGTATGTATATTGAAATCATTTCACGTGTACACTTATTACGCCGCTACAGCATGATAAAATAATAGATACACCAGTTCCAATATCCAAGTATGTTATTATCCATGAGAAGTAAATACAAATAAAATACAATTATAGTATTAATATTTATAAACTAATATAAATTATGAGCAAAAATTATAAAAAATGTAGTTTCAATAAAATTAAAATACTCAATAAACGTAAATATAATAAGATAAATAACATTGGACATAAATTACTTACCTTCATCAGTGGTGCCGGAGTGACGTACCATTCAAAAATAAAATTAAAATGTAAATGATATTTATTTGCAGTAATTTATTTGAATAATACAATACATCGACCCGTGAAATACTAAGATCTGTTGTGGATTTAATAGCTTACATTCACCATCATTTAAATTTTCATTTCAAAACCATTTTTAATTCAACTATTTTTCTATAGCGCGTACAAGAATTCGTATAGTTATTAATTTAACAAAGTAGTTGTTATTTGAAGTATGGATTACTATTTCTCATTCAAATATTTTTGTAAATCCTTATGTTTTCCATAATTATATCCTGGCGAATTTTCGCATTGTGGATTGCTGATTTTACATTTTAATATTTTCTTTTTTATATTTAGTATGACACTGTCAGTTTGTTACTTGTACTTCTCATTTTTCTTTCTATTTTTTTTTTTTTTTTTGTTGAATTTATATTTTCCAAATCGTTTATGTAATACATACATGTTTTCAAGTTAAGTAATTGATTCTTTATTATCTTTCGGGTTTTAAATTTTTTTGTAACTATTTATGTTGATATACTCTTCATTATATATGAAAAAAAATTAAAAGCAGGATTATGAACATTTTTTTTATGTGGCTTCGTTACATTTCAAATTTGCCTATTTGAAACATGCTTTGACCGAAAAAAAAAAACCAAAAGTATACATTTTTGATTTGTTTTGAGATACCCTCCTTCCTAGCAGCTCCACCACTCTTGAAATACAAAAATAAAGAGCGCTGCGTTTTCACTAGTCCCGGACATCTAATATACTAAACCTGGCACTGCAAATGAATCAAGTATTCAAACTAATTTGAAAACAATTTTTAACTTAATTTTCAGGTAAGTTAGGTATAGCATATACGCAGTTAATAATTTTAAATTATTTAACGAATTTCTAATATCTCGATAATAAATAGCCAAATTTGCAAAACGGTCTTGTATCATACTGGTTCGTAATCAAGTTTTGATACGCCTCAAAAGAAAACAATTATTCACGAGTGGCTGAGTGGGAATACTTAATGCCACTTACAGCATCTTATAATTATTGAGATAAACATGTTTTTCGATCACTTTACTAATACCATTTATCACAAAATCTAGCTTGATGGTTTTTGACAGGCAATCACGCACGCATCAGTATAATTAATAATACTTACATATTAATGTAAATTACATTAATATGTAAGTATTATTAATTATACTGATGCCGAGTACAGAGGGGCTCGGGGGCTGCAGCCCCCCATGAGCTTCATAAGGTGGAGCTCAGCCCCCCACGGTTCTCAAATTGTAAAATGCCCTCAAAATACTAATTTTATTCATAATAAATTAATTGAGAAAATACATTTTTTATATAAGGCATGTAACTTTCAAAATTAAATTGGTATTTTTTAATTTTTGTGTTGTGGTTTTTTATGATTTAAATTTAATTTACTAATACTATTAAAATGTTATAACATACAAAACAACAAATAATTATATTTTACAAATTGTTTAACGATCAATTTAAGGAAAATTAAATTATTTATGTTAAACTGTACACGACGTGTATAATAGTGAGCCCCCCCATGACATTTTCAAAACCTGGTGCCTCTGAATGTAATATAATATTGATTTTTTTCAAACGGCAATGCAACAATATGCGATTCGTGGATTCACCGAGGCGATTCGAGTGAAAAATTAACATTTATATTTCGCCGTCCGTTCGGGATAATGGTTTTAGCAACTTCACCACCGCAAACTAAATCTCAAACCCGGGAAACGTTGATTTTATCTGACCGGCTAATACACGACCAAGGCGCATCCAAACTCCACGTTCAACCCTGTTGATAAATTACAACAGGAAAAAAATCGCATCTCGGGTGTACGCGGGTAAGCCTCATTTGAACTGTTTTCGCGCAACTGTACACAACTAAATTTGAAAACGATCATAACGTTTCAAAAACCATTCTCCACATACTTCCTTGTGCCTTTTGACGCATGTGTAGGCAAAGACAATGCTGTTAAAAACGTATTTAATTACTGTACAATTCTCATTGTTATAAGTATTTTATAAATCATATGCACTTTCAAATTTTACGCTCTGCTTTTACAGAAAAAATCATTTTATTAAATTGGCCGTTGAATAATTAAAAATCAATAATATAAGTAATGGTTTGATTTTTTTAATTTTTATTTATTACATACCCTCATACATAATTTTTAATTATTATTTAAGCATATTTACTGAATATTAATAATTATAATTAATAATAAGTAAACAATTATAAAAGCAAAGCTAATGCTCCACTTAGTTCAACTACAATTTATTTGAATGTGAATGACTTTTATTAATTAGATACAAAAATTAGAATTTTGTAAAAATACTTTTAAAAAACAAACGAAGTACTATTAAAAAAGTACTTGGAATGCATTTATAAGTTTATGATAGCTATACAACTCTGTTTATAATAATTCTAATTTATAATCATATGTGTATTGTAAATAGTATTATATTATAAGATTTTTTTTTAGAAAGAAAAACTTTAAATTAGGACTTACAATATTATTACAGAATCAATCAAAATATATTATTGATAGATTAATTGAGGATTCATAAGTTTCAAAGATATTTTGAAGTATTATTATACTTAATATTGAGAATGTTTATAATAACAGACAACTGAAAATCGCATAAAAATCAGTGTTTAAAATTAAAAATATTTAGTATTCAATTTCATGGTTACCATATTTTTACATGTTTTCTCAATACAAAAAAAATAAAATCCATAATTCCCATATTAACCACAAAAAAATCACAATAATTCTTGTCTTATGAGTTTAAATACACTGTAGTGTAAATATTAAAATTTAAGTTCCACTAATTGATATCCCAACTGATAACCTTAAACATTTGGGAAATGTGAAACACGGAGAGCATTATTACAATTTAGTTTTGCTTAAACTAAAGAAATAAAAAAACACAAAATGTTACAATTACTTTTTTTATATTTCATTTGTTTATTTTTACTATAATATAAAATTAAATGTACAATACAGAAAAAAATATACAAAAATGTTTATGTAGATCATTTATATGACCTAGTCAATTTAATGATTGTTTGTGTTAAAAATAATTAAAATAATACAAGAACAATTTTCTTACAATATAAAAATTTGTTTTACTAGGTACATAAATAATAATTTTGAGACTAAGTCATGTAGGTTTAGTCTGACTCACTTTCAGCAGAATTGTAATCGCCAACATCGATATTCATTTTATATTCCTGATCACAACCCATGTAAGCATCACTCATAAAGTACAACGTATAAGAGTAATTTCCTAAAATAGAATTGAATCAAATTGGAGATTGTTTTAAAAATATAAATTAATTAAATAAATAACTAACCAGGATTGGGTGCTACAAAATCTAATTTCACTTTAGCCTTTTGCTGTAAAGTTAATCTCTTAATAGAAAGTAATGAATTATTTTTTGGATCTCCAATTACTAACCACCAACCTTCTTCTCGTTTCTAAAATAATAAAATTTAAGTATAAAGTATTTTTTTTTTTATGAAATCCATAATTCTTAACACTTACTTGTGGGAAAAAGGGAGCAATAACTGGTCCAACAACTTCATCTTCTCTTTCCAAACTTACTGTAACATTTACACTTGAACCTGCAGATATACGGTTTTTGTTCGCCACCTCATAACTTAATTCAATATTAGGATAACGATTACAGAATCTTGCAACATCGGCCATTTCACTATCATCTAGTTGCAGCAACTTAGTACGATCTTCATCTTCTAATTCCATGATGTCAAATACAGTTTCAATACCCTAATATCCAAACAGTTAGTGTTACCATTCAATAAAATGCAATAAATTATATGCCAATGTATAGAAGTATCAAAGTATATTTTAACACTAAATAAATATAACTTACTGCATCAGTACACCTCTTAATAATGTCTGAAGTAAAGTGAGGAAGTTGTTTAAGATATGAATCTTTAGCCCACATTGCTTGAGTAATCATTTGAGCCAGTTCCATAGCAGCCACAGCTGGTGATAACCAACCATTAGAACTCAACACATCTACACAGGCTTGAATTAAGCGTATTGCCTAATAAAAAAGTATCCTACATGTATTTATTTAATTATTAGTAGTAACAATTATATATTTATTACTCTGGCTAATATGACTTCAGTATCTCCTTGTAATTCTGCACCAAGTTGTAAACGAGATAAGTGGGCTTGAAGTAACAAATTAACTTTAACGTGTGGATCATTGTACCGTATTGATGATTGACCAGAAGCTGGTTGTAATTTATTAGGTAAACGTTGGGCAAGACTTTTAAGAAGAGTATCTTCACGATGTCTAACTGGTATCTTTTCATACTCAGCAGCTGAACTAATAATTTCTAACAGTCCACGAATCTTTGTTTTATTATTGAGTGATAGCGAAAATAATTCTAAAAATAGAATAAAACAATGTATTATTAATATAAAAAGCAAATTAAAATTAATTTCTTTAATATTACCAATAGTTGTGTAATTTATATAGTAATAAGCAGCAATCATGCCCAAATTTAACGGAATACAGTCAATTTCATCTTCAATACTTATACACTAAAAAAATAATCATACTTTAACACATCTTAAAGATAATAACATAGAACAATTATTAGATACTATATATTTTATAGCCAAAAGGCATTAGGTACATAAAATACAAAAAAAAAAAAAAAACATACCTTTGATTGATTTAAATCATTTAATGTAGTTTCAACAAGTTCTGATAAATAATCTGATAAATGCCTATGAGATATACCTTGTAAATTATAATAATTAGCATTCTGTGTAAGTCGCCTATATAGGAATGTCCAAGTCATGTAATCAACTGCGTCCTGTTTATTCTCAATAGTTTTGGTTACAATCTCAGCATTAAAGTGATCATGTAATCGATGATCTAAATGACTCTAAGAAAAAAAAAATTAAATTAAAAACAAAATCATTGAAGTGCATAATATATTTCAATTATATACTTCTACTGGTAATGGCTCATTTAAGAACTTCTTGAAGAAATCTTTTTTAGATGATTGACACATTAATACACATTTTGAATCATCATCATCTAATGGTCGATTAGCTCGTCCCACCATTTGAATAACATCAGTAATTGGATAATCTTCATAACTAAATTAGAAATACATTTATAAAATAAATAGTATTTAAACATTTTAACAGTGACCCTTACGCATGTGTTTTCCCATCATAAAACTGTGTATCCATAATAATAACTAAATGGGATGTAATACTCAAAGCCCAACAAAGACTTCTAGTCACAACTACAACTTGGATTGCTCCAGTGAAAAATAATTGTTGAACCCATCTTTGATCTTGAGCGCTAACACCTTCATGTAAATATGCTACTCCTTGAAGCAATGTCTCTTTCAATGTCTAAAACATAATTATATCAAATAATTTTAAAATAATATATCTAATACAAAAGTGAATAAAAAAGAAATTATAAAATTATAAAAATAATTGCTAATAAAGTATTTAATGAATTAAATAATTATATTACAATACATTCATACTTAAATTAAATTTAAGTTTTTGAAATCATTAAACAAATTTATAATTTTTGTAAAAATAGATAACTTATTAAATGGAATTAATAATATAATTGATTAAAAATAGGTAGTATTTATAATCAATACTAATACAATAAGAGCTTCAGGGCTTGATGATTAGTAAATGTCATTCAGTAATTCAGTAGGGAACACTTATTTGAAAAGCAAATAATATCATTCTTCGATTTCTGGTCCTGCTCCCATATTTTTTATCATTCTTGAATGTCTCTTACAATGTAATTATAAAAATATTACCAAAGAATATTATAGAAATTATAAAATCAATATTACAAAAATTAATTTCTTATTAAATGTAATAATATTTATTAAAATTAATTCATAAATATATACAAATGTTAAAACATTACCTTATCAGAAATTTTCTCCAAAAATGGTTTAATATCATCTTCTTCAGCATGTATAAAACGATTAGGTTGGTTGTCAGCAGCAGTATAAGTTAATAAATCAATAGCAGTAAGGCGGGCTTGTTTTCTTGATGGTACAAATATAATTACAGGTTTCTCCAGACTATATTTTAATATAGCATTGTAAGTTGGTTTGCCCATTGCCACTAATCTGGTAGCATTATGAGTGACATTGTACCCCTAAATTTTTTTAATAATTAACAGATGTTTTCACCAAATTTACTAATATATAATTTATTTTATATAGATACATAAAAAATATTAATCTCAAATTAAACAGTCAAACTAGAAATTAAAAATTAAAAATTTAACATGAGATAATATCTTTATAAATTATATTTAGTACATCCTTATATTTTAATTTAAGAAAACAAAATAAAGTGTTTTCAAGTGTACTATCAAAAATATGTGGTCTCATTTAAGTCCTAAACACTTATTAAAACTTTTAAATAAAATTTTATCTGAGAATTACTATATTTATATTATATTATTATATAGTAGTATTATATACATTCAAATATAGATAATTTAAAATATTTTACTACAGATGTTCTCATAATTAACTTTATTTATATTTAATTGTAATTATTACTTGCACATGAAGTTCTAATGGTACAGGTCTAACACTTGGATGAAAATTGAATGTAGTTGTAGCTGGTGCCCCTAACCATAGAGCTAAATCTCTGGCATCAGCAAGTGGAGCTGAAAGGGCAACAACACGCATTTGTTTTTCAGTTTGTGAAGCAATATACCGCATTCTGGAGCAAACTATTTCTAAGACTGGTCCATCTTCACCTCCAATCAACTAAAAACATAAACACCAATCACTATTAAATATACAAAACAATAAATACCCAAATAAGAAAAAATAATTTAATAATAAAATTGTATTTCTGTTTATTTTCTAGAATTAATAATAAATTTAAAATTTACTTGAAGTTCATCCACAATAAAAAGATTAATATTTTGCACATTTTTCCTTTGCTTCCATCGTCGAGATAATACATCCCACTTCTCTGCAGTTGTCACTATAATTTGTCCTTTAGCTAACAACTAAAAACAATGTTGTGTCAACCAAATTTTGATAGAAAAAATACTTATACAATATGTAATGTATTTCAATAGTTCAAAGATATTAACCTACCTTTAAATCCGTTCCAATTTCTCCTGTCAAAAGTACTACTTTTCTAGCAAGACCAATTCCAAATATAACATGCCAGCTGGAGTAAATTAATTCTGCTTGCGATTCTTTAGCGACCAAGTAAACACAACGATGATCTGGATTTTGACTCAAAAGACGATAGAGTGCAAACTCAGCAATAGCAGTTTTTCCAGATCCAGTTGGAGCTCCAATAAATACATTTTCATCGCTATTATATACAGCATTAAATACTTGAGTCTGAATAGGATTGAATTGATGAAATCTCTCAGCATAAAGTTCTTCAAATACTTTATTACGAAGTGCTGATACCTAAGGTATAAAGTCAAAATATTATTATTTATTCATTATAGTTATAAAAATTATTAAAAATTTACAGGAAGTGGCTGCAAGTCTAAAAGTTCAGTAGGCGGCACATTTTTTTCTGGCAATAGCAAATGTCTAAATGAAACAGGTAATTGTGTTTCTGAACCAATCCAACGATCAGAAACAATTCTATAACAATTAAAAGTATATTTAGAAAAAATGTTAAGTAATTAAGATTACATAATTACAAATGTAATAAAACTTTTAAATCAATTAAAACTAATAAAATACATTTAGTATAGATTAATTTAAATAAAACACTAATAAGAACTTAAAAAACTAATTATAATTTAAGAAACATTACCTGAGGAAATATTGAGGAGGCAAAGGTTCAAAAACAGGTACAAAAAATTTTAGCAAATGCTCATCAGTAGCATATTTAGCTTTCAATAAAAAGAATTCATGATGAAGAATAACTTCAGAATCAACATCTTCAACCAACACCCAAAATGCTTCAGAATTTCCATGTAATTTTTCATCCCACTGAAAGTCTGGAGTAATTGTCAACTCAACTCTAAGTGTAGATCTAAAATACAAAAACAAATAAAAATAACTAAAAAATTAAATTATAAAGATTAATATTAACCTAGTGACTGGCTGAATGTGTGTAGATAATTCCAACTTTGGGAATTGATGAACATATCTGTGAATAGTTTTTCCAAGCTTAGGAACACGAATTAATTCACCAATTTCACTAGGTCCAAGATCATATAATCTTTCCCATGGGAAATTTTTTTTCTCAATTTTTCGAACAATTTCTTCAGGCATCTTTCTAAATTGTCTTAATGGTGACATACTTTGCCACATTCGTCTATCAATCATTTTGCAAAGACTAAGAGCTTTATCAGCTAACTGTGCCCAACCACGGTGCAGTACAATTTCAAAAATAGCACGCATTAAACGAGCAGCTGATTGAGTTACAAACACCATATCGGACATCAATGCGAATCCTTCAAGTTTCAACTGAGAAATGTATGCTTGAAGCAGTATATTTATCTAAAAAAGAAATTAATAATTGTTTTATTAATATTAATAAATTAATCAAATCTCAGATAAAAATTTATATGGGACTAAAATATTTTTACCTTTGCACTAGGTTCTTCTATGCCTTCTTTTATAGGAATAGGTACACGTTCCATTAATTTTTGAAGTTCTAATTTTTCTTCATCTCTTACTCCAATATGACGAAACTCTCCAGATAATGAAAATACTCTAAAAAGTTCAATTTCACTTAATGTTGGTTTTAATAACTGATTATATGTAGCCATTGTGTCGTGAGTACAATAGTAATGACTAGCAATTCGTCCAAGTTCAGTCACCTGTAAAAATAGTTATTTGTAATAATGTTTAGACTAAATAAACAAAAAATACACTTTGATACATAATGAGGAAAATTGTTCAATACCTGAAAATAACCAGATTTTCGATCATATTTAATAAGATTACTTCTCTCTAATTGTATAGCAGCAGTATGAACAATATCTGCTCTATGTACTTCCAATAATGGATCAACTTCTAATTTTTCTTGAGTAATAGTATATAATGAAGGGGAACGTAACATACGAATATACAAATAAGTATAACCTAACCATGTTACAGCTTCTTTAACACTTTGTATAGTACCTAACAAATATAATAAATATAATAATATAATATAATAATAATAATAATAATAATAATAATATAATAATATAATAATATAATAATAATAATATAATATAATATAATAATATAATAATAATAATAATATAATATAATATAATATAATAATATAATAATAATAATAATAATAATATAATATAATTATAATTATAATATAATATAATTTATTTTACTTCAGAAATTTATAATATACATACCAAGCACAATTTCTGCATTTAACATATCTGGAAGCTTGGAAACCATTTGGGATTCAATTGGAAGCTGTTGATTTAATAAAGATAGATAATATTGTAGTTCACTATGATTTGTAATAAGGATGCCTTCACCTTTAGTATCATACTGTGGACGTCCAGCACGTCCCAACATCTAAAGTAGAAATTATTATAAGTAAAATTTTTCATAGAAAATTAAAATGAATTACCTGTAAAACATCTAATGCACCGAGTTCTACCCAACGTCCTTTTTCTGGACTATAAACTTGAGTGCCTTTAATGATAACAGTGTGAGCCGGTAAATTTACACCCCAAGCTAAAGTAGCTGTTGACACTAATACTTGAATATGACGATCAGCAAATAAATCTTCAACCAATGTTCTGTCTACACGAGTCATACCAGCATGATGGATAGCAAAACCATAGGGAAGTAAATCTCTAAGTTCTTGATTCTATGATAAATGAATTATTATAATAAAACTAAAAACTGTAATACATTCATATTTACTTTGACTTGTTCAGCTTCTGTACGTAAAACTTCCATAGATGCAGATCCTTCACGTAAGAAATGTCCTAAAGTATCTTTTTCCAAACACATATCTCTGATAGCTCTAGCAGTTTTTCCTATAATAAAATCAAGTAATAAAATATAACATACTTTCATTTCAAAAAATAAAAAAATTACCCGTTTCTTTTCTGGAATGAACAAACACTAAAATTTGATTACGTCCAGCATGTTCCATAATTTTCTCATACACAATTTCATTCATAACTTGGAAACGTTTAACAGCTTTTTTCTCAGTAATACCTATATACTGTTGCTCTAATGGAACTGGTCTGAATGAGTTGTCAAAATAGAATAAACCCTAATATATATCAATTATAAATAGATTATACAATTTTTTTTTAATGATCGAATAAACTTACGGAATCAGGCTTAACCCTAAGTAAAGTCGCAACATCTTGATAGTTTGGCAATGTAGCACTAAGTCCGACTAAACGGACCTCTTCTTGTATTGTTTCTATGTTTCGAATTGTTCTGGCAACTAAAGCCTCAAGAACAGGTCCACGTTCATCATGTAATAAGTGTACTTCATCCTAAGATAGGGTTATTAATATAAATTATACAATGTTTATTATATAAAATTAAAAATAATGTATAATAATTATTAATACTAACAATAATAATGAGTCTGACAAGAGACACAAATGTTTTTTCACCACCTTTCCTAGTTATAATATCCCATTTTTCTGGTGTACAAACAATAACTTGTGTAGCTTGTATCTGTTCACGTGTTAACTGATGATCACCAGTTAATTCAGATACGGTTAGATTATAACTATTTAACCTCTGAAAATTTATGTAAAAGTTAAAAATATTTCATAGGAAAATTATAATTATAAAAATAATTTTTACCTTTCCAAAACTTCCAACCATTTCTTGTACAAGTGATCTCATGGGAGCTATATAAATTATTTTAAATTCATCTGCATTTATAGTACCATCACTATTGATATGCTTTCCAATTTCTCTCAACATACACAATAAGGCAACATTTGTTTTACCAGCACCCTACAAAATATATATTTTTAATTTTACCCAATTATTAATTTCAAAAATATAGTAAAAATAAATTACTGTAGGAGCACAAAGCAACAAATTTTCATCAGATTCTAGGCAACTTTTTTGAAGCCTTGATTGAATTCTATTTAAAGTTTTGAAATCTTCAAAAGCAGGTTGAACATATTTTGGTAATTTGTCAATAGGAACTAATGATTCCTCTTCACTGTATGGTTTCGGTTTCAATGCAGGTACATGAACTTCTTCATAACCTTCAAAAATATATAAAATATACATCAATAACTTATTTATTTTAAATAAAAAAATTAAAATAAATAAAAAAAAACTGACTAATTTAAAACTATAATAAAATACATACCTTTACGTTGTTTTCTAAATGATCCATCTGGAAGCTGACATCTCTTATTTGACATAAAATGAGATCCTTGGGAAAATATTAAATCGTCTAAATCTAAAACTTTTCTAGTACCAGCAACCTGTTGCTTAGGATCACCAGTATTCATGTCATCATCATCTTCATCAGCAGCTCGTCTTTTTTTATTGGCAGCACTTGCACTACTTTCTTTAATATCATCAATTTCTTTAGTATCCATTTGGCGTAAGATTTTGGATAAAAATGGGTCGGAATCCATTTTTTTACGCAAAGCAGCACGTTCAGATTCACTTTGAGATGATGCCAATAATGTACAATACAAAACTAAAAATTTTAATTAAAATTTATTAAACACATTGTGGATTATTTTTTAAGTTACTTACTCATAAGTCGATTTTTTTTTAATACTTTAATAAAATCAAAACAATCATAACCAAGTAAAAGAACTAATTGATTTTCACAATCACGGTCGTCGCCAGCATTTTTTAATACAGCCAAAACTTCAGCTGCTTTAGCTTGTGATGCCATAGCATCACTATAATACTTTGATAAACTTCTTTGAAGCCAATAAGCATCAATATCTAAAGCATGCAAACTTTTTTCTTTTTTGGCTTGTTCAACTGGTTTTTTTACAGCACGCTTGTCCAGCTATAAATAATTTCTTGTTTAAATAAATTATGAAAAATAATAAAGTAACTTACATTTTCTGCATGAATAGTAGCATCTAATTTTGATTCTTCACCTTCATCTTCATGATCATCACCTTCACGGATTTCACCGTATACATCTTCATCATCTTCTTCTTCACTCTCTTCAAACTGGACATTGATACCATATGTTTCATCAATATTGTCTTCTAAATAAAAAAAAAAATAAATAAAAATAAAACCAACTTTATACAACATACTTATTTGAAATAAAAAAATAAAATTTACCAGTATTCACTGTTCCTTTTTCATCAGTTCCAAAATCGGTTATTTTTTTCCCTAAATTAACCAAAAGTGCAAATCGTTCATCAGCTAATGAACCTAATAAACTTTCAGTGTCAGATTTCTTTTCTTTATCTTTAAGACGGTCATTTTTTAAAACAGATAAAACTTCATCAGCTGCACCACAAAGAATATCTCTAGGCTAAAATAACACAGTATATTAATTTTATAAAAATGTATAATTAAATAAATTTTAAGATATTCTAACCTGATCACCAAGTGCTTCCTGTATGAAACTTAACAACACTTCATATGTTTGTCTTGTCTCTTGAGTCTTAGGTCTGTACATAATTCCGACCATATCATCAACACCATCTGATAAAAGAGTAGTTCCTTTCATTCGAGCAAAGTCATATTGTGCTTCATCACGTTTTTGTCTTCTAAATATTACAAAAAAAGAAAAAAAACCATTTATAAATTATTAAATAATTATATACAAATTATTTGTTAATTACTTGGCTTTTCTTTCTTCTGCTTTCACTGGTTTAGTTCTTTGAAAACGATCTCCCATCTTTGTACCTTCCAATTTTCCCACCAAAGAACATACTTCTCCGGTAGCTTCATCGCGGTTACGTCGATCAATAAGACGCACATCAGCTTGTAGAACAAGATTAGAATTCTAAAAAATAATCAAATTAAATGTTAACATGTAAATAATCAACTACTAGTGAACAGAGTTGATATTCAATACTGGCGTGTTTTACTTACCGCTTTATATTCATATTGAAGCTGACGAGCAGCTGCGTCAGCCATGATGAACTATTGTTTTTCTGTAATTACTCGGATTAATTAACTTGTTCTTAGTAGTCAAACACAAAATTCATTATTACGTATTACTTAAAATCAATAAAACGTTTTATAACGTTCAAACAAGCAAAATTATTAAAAAATGAAATACACGCAGACCATATAGAATGAAACGAAACCCTCGTGATTTGTTTATGCCGCTTATCAATATTCAATGACACCAACCATAAATGTTTCCTTTTTGTGACAGTTACGTTGGTGACACTGTTAATAGACGGTATTTTAAAATTAAGCTATAGTGTTTTGACATGTATGTTCAGCTATAACAATATTTGACAGCATTGCAATTCGTCACTGCTTTTCGTTATAACATGTGTAACTTTTTAAATGTACGTTACGTTTTTTCTCTAAGACGTAGATTGTATGTGTCCCGATTTGGTTGCTAATCACTATTTGTATCTCGACGTCCATGGTCAGATTCATTGAACGGTTAACCTGATAGGCGTCCCTAGACTAATGAAGTAACCTGTGGTGTTTTCTTTTTTATGTGCTTTTGATTAATTTTTTATCCTTCGATTAAGGTATCGACGTATTTAAAGTATTTATTGCATGGAAAACGAACACAATTAAAATGTTATTAAACGTTATATGGTTTTTTTTTTTTGCTCATGTCCTTGAGGTAGTCAGGAATCTTGCGTGATTTGTACTTTATGGACTGAATTGTAGAACACATTAATTGATTTTCACGATAATTACATTAGCAATAATTCAACAGCAATAGATAAAAAGCCCAGTGTCTCCCAAGCACCTTAAAATGTACAAATTCCTAATACCATAATTTGATATCTTCATACAATAATTGCTATGATAACAGTACAGCCACAACAACACATATAAAAAAAAAAACTTAAAATGACCAAGTACAAATTGCAATAAAGAAATTAGTTGTAAAATATGTAAAAAATGTCTGTTTTGTCACAAAATCAATATAAAAATAGAATCTTTGAAAAGGGAAGTTATGCATTACAATAATGTGAAAATAACTAAGGGAACACTGGCCAGTTTCGAGATATAAATTTCGAAAGTGAGTAGCGCAGTTGAGCATACGGCAATACGGCCACGTCGGACTATTGCCGTAAAGAGATATTTCGAAAATTTTTTTGAACATGTTCCGTGAGAGGGCGGGCTTTGAAAATAATGTCAACGAAAGGGGAGGTCATGATTCAAAAGGTGTTAAAATATCTAAGGGAACACTATGGCCAGGTTCGAGATATAAATTTCGAAAATGAGTACCAACGTAGAGCATACGGCAATACGGCCGCGGTCTGACTATTGCCGTAAAGTGATGAGAAGCCTGGTTTCGAGTTTACATGACTGTTATCGTAATATGTATATATTTTGTTATGATAAATATGTGTTATTGATAATTCATTAATTTTTGTTATAAAAATAAAAGATGAAAATGTATGAAAATGAACCAATACATTAAAATGTTATGACGCAAGAGAATGCAATTTAATAGTACAAAAAATTAATAATTAAATAAAATAAATTTTCGATGTATAGTACTAATATTTCCTTTGTTTTTTTTCTTTTGGATAAAAGAGTTTTAGTTTTATTTCCATAATGCCAGTCCTTTTTACTGTCCATAGCATTAAAAATGAAAAATAGGATTTTTTGAAAGATGAAAAAAAGCAAAAAAAATCTCTCTCTAGGGACTACACATTAGTTTCAAACAATAGCAGATGCTAGACTAATCAAAATTCAAAATTCGAAATTCGAAAATGAAAGTAAAGGCGGATTCCCACGGCGAGTCACGAGTGAAATTTGATGGCTTGGTACTCTACGCGCGCCGTGGGAACGCTCTTGCTCGTCTAGGCGCGGTACAGCTCGGCCAGGCTCGTGTCTATCCGAAAATTGTCGGTCCGATGTGTCCGCGCCAAAGGAAACGAGCCGCGCATTTAATCAGCGTTCCAATGAGCTTGCGGTTTGGCGAGCCATTGAGTTATAGCATACTGTATACTCGCCAAGTCACGCACCGTGAGAATGCTATATGAATTGTAGGCTCGTGATATGCCGAGCACATATGTAGACTCGGTACAAAAACCACGCTGCGCAAAGTTCGCCGAGCCACGCGCCGTGGGAACCCGCCTTAAGAATATTACTCTTGGTCGTCGTAGAATATTAATAACGTACCGGCGACGGACCAAAATAAGTACGCTGGGCAATAATTATTAATATAATATAAATTATATTGTGCTCACCGCCAGCACCCGTCTTCTTATCTCATATATTCCAGGAATCAATTATTGGCAATTTATTTTCAATTAGGACAGGACCGATGACGCGCCGCGCCGATAAAATTCCGCACGCGCAGGCTACATGTCAACCACATATTACTTAATAAAATTACAAAAATTTTTTTTTTCAAAATATACTGCCACTGACTTCAATCACTACGCTCAGTTAGATGTACCGATTTCAATTTTGAAAGTAGATTTGGATACTCCACTTAATTTACTATGCTTTCACTGTCGTACATTTTTCATATTCGATATCAATGTATTTAAATTTAAATTATGAATATGATCCATTTTTACTCTTTTTGTTAGTAAATTTTTAAGTAAAAAAAAAAAAAAATCGGAAAAATAAAAATGTTAAAGCATAGATAATTTAGTGACGAATTCAAATCTGATTTCAAAATTAATATCAGAACATTATATTGGGCGTAGTGATTGAAGTCGTGAGCTATGTTTTCGACCAAAAATGAATCATGCTCCAGGTCCCTTAAAAATCATCATATATGCAAACACAGTACACACACACACGGCATACATAATATTTATTTTTATCTATTTTTTTCCAATTTCTAGAAAATTCATAATTTATGTTGTATAGTATGTATGTATAAAATATTGTTTTAATTTTAACAAGTTGACTGGCAAGGAATTTTCAGTGAAATCATTCTACACGCTATGAGAGTTAAATTTAATACCTACTCAACTATTTTTCCGTCAGCGCCGTCTGAAATATTATGGTTTATCATTATACAGCATGACTATTTTAGTTAATAAAAATAGATTTATTAGATTTATTATTTATTAGATTTTTTGGCCGACCCCAAATAGTTGGGAGGAAGGCGAAGTAGAAGAAGAAGAAGAAGAAAAATAGATTTTATTGCTACACATCAATGATTATAAAAATATCAATTGATTTAAATGGGTTTTGGTATAAAAATAAGTGAGAGTTAAATTTAATTCTCATAGCCTATTACAATATTTTTAGACCTTTCCTATGTATTTTCATCTTATCGTCATTGTATATACCAACTAGTATTTATTCTATCCGGAAAAAGAAGTAGATGTTCTAAGTGTTATGATGAAATTGTGAAACATGGCGGCAGAGCTCATGCAAAGGGTTACAAATCAATCAAACTATTGGTGTACTTCTTGTAAAATAGTATTATGTATGGATTGTTTTTTTATTGTGCATAAAAGTGTGTTAAAAAAGTAAAGAATATAATGATATTGGTAAAAGAATGTAATATAAAATTAAGTGTTTTACAATTTAGTTGATATTGACTTGTAATTTTTAAAACACTGCTATTCATTAAATAATAAAGATATCGAAATGGTGTTGACTTATTATTATATAATTTTTTCTCCTCTATTCAAATATGGAATAAAATGAAAATTAAAAACAACTCTCGTGTATTAAAAATCATTAAACGAATGAGAATCATATTTAACTCTCATAGCGTAGGAAACAAATTCATTGAGAGTTTAATTTGATTCTCAAATCGAAAAAAGTAAGTATGATATAAAACTATTGACGTTCTCGCGTTCAACCCATGAGAGTTAAATATAATACTCATGCCAGTGAATTTGTTGATAAAATATGTGAAATATGCTCTTAAAATAGAAATATAACAAAATATGTTCTTATAGAGGAAAAATAGCTGAATATGCAAAATATGCAAAACAAAAATGATTACTATAAACTCCTAGTGCAATGAAACACATTTTTATATCAATTAGCTATGTTAAGAATGATCATTGAAAAATATGCAAACTCCTATAAGTCCCTAGCCCTAGTAATAAGTAATAAGTAGGGCTAAGATTTATATGCATTTTTTCCTTAAGTCCAAATTTATTGGTTATCAGATTTTTCCACGATTCGGCTTATTCTCGTTTAAATAGAACCAACATTTTTGCATATTTTTGTATATTTTGGTAAATAAAATGCATTTTTTAGAATTTTAGATTATGAACGGAGTGATGAATGTATTGATTTTACAATGATGTGTTAGATTCTGAACGGAGTGATGGAATCTATTGGTTTTACAATGATGTGTGTTTTAGATTCTGAACGGAGTGATGGAATCTTTTGGTTTTACAATGATGTGTGTTTTTTTTTTAATTTTTTTTTTTATTTATTTTTTATTTTTGTGTCTGACGACACCTTTTTTGGCAGTAAAAATGCTTCGATTTCCTTATGTAGCAACTTTTCTGAAAGGAAAGTGAATCTTGTTGGTACTTAGGGGTACAAAAGTAAATTTTCAATATTTTTTAAATACGACGGGAAAAACCCTAAAAAAATAAGGGGAAAACGGGAGTTTTTACGCAAAACCAGTTTTCGAAAAAATCAAATTTTTTATTTTGCTATAACTTAAAAACTCATCAATGTAAATACTTGAAATTTTTACTAAATGTTTAGATTAGCGTTCTCTATACACCGTTAAATGTTCAAAGTATTTTGACTTTTATTAAGCTATTTATAGACAATTGAAATTTTCAATTTTTTTAATTTTTTTTTTTAAAATAACGATTAAATTTTTTTGGCCGGCCAGAAAATCTTGAAAATTTAATACAAGGTTTCTTATAAGTTGTTCCTTAACTGATAAAAAAAAATCTAAAATCGTAAGTCACAATTTTTTTTTATAAGTGCTCAAAGTTCCAATTTATACGAAATATGTAAAAATTGCGAATATTTGCAAGTTATTTTGTAGATAAAAAGTCATAAAATTTTTTCTGTTCATACTTAAGGTTCAAAATTTTAACACTAGGTTATCTATAAGCTACTCTTCAAAAATCTTTAGAAAAATTTATACCGGACTTAGAGGAAAAAATTGTATGACTGTTTGAAATTTAAATATTTACGAAATTGCATAAAACAGCAATTTATTCTCTAACGATTTATAATATTTGTTATAATTCAAAAAGTATAAGTCGCAGATTTTTGAAATTTCTACCAGCTGTTAAGATTGGTATTTCCTTTATGTCATATTTTTTTCAAAATATAATATTGATTTTTAAGCCACTTATAGGCATTTAAAATATTTTATTTTTTTACATTTTATTTTTACAATCGGTGATAAAAAAAATTTGGCTCGTAAAAAATACTTGAAAATTAATAGAAAGATTCCACAGAAGTAGTTCTTAATGTCATTCAAAAATTATTAAAATCCATAGGCACAATTTTTTTTTATAAGTGTTTGAACAGCGAATATTGACATAAAATTACATATAAAATATAATATAATGTATAATATTCTAAACTGACAAATGATATCGGTTTTTTTAAAATGCCCTAACTCAAAAACGAAAAACCGCAACAACTTGAAATTTTCATCAAATGTTTATACTGACGTTTTCTATGAATGATTAAGTTTTCAAAGTATTTTGACATATTTTCACTTATTTATAGACAATTTAAATTTTCGATTTTTCTAAATTTTTAGTTTCAAAATAAAATATACTTATAACAATATTTATAAATAACAATGTATTAATGTATTATATTCTAAACTAACATATCATCTTCGTTCAGAATCGTTTTTCGTATACAATGATACCTAACAATGAATTCAATTTTAACAAATCCATTGTAATGACCTATCCTATAAACGAGTGGCACTTTTTAATCATGACCTCCCCTTTCGTTGACATTATTTTCAAAGCCCGCGCTCTCCCGGAACACGTTCAAAAAAATTTTCGAAAAATCTCGTTTCGGCAATAGTCCGACGCGGCCGTATTGCCGCATGCTCTACGTTGGTACTCACTTTCGAAATTTATATCTCGAAACTGGCCAAAGTGTTCCCTTAGATATTTTAACACCTTTTGAATCATGACCTCCCCTTTCGTTGACATTATTTTCAAAGCCCGCGCTCTCCCGGAACATGTTCAAAAAAATTTTCGAAAAATCTCGTTTCGGCAATAGTCCGACGCGGTTGTATTGCCGCATGCTCAACTGCGGTACTCACTTTCGAAATTTATATCTCGAAACTGGCCAAAGTGTTCCCTTAGATATTTTAACACCTTTTGAATCATGACCTCCCCTTTCGTTGACATTATTTTCAAAGCCCGCGCTCTCCCGGAACATGTTCAAAAAATTTTTCGAAAAATCTCGTTTCGGCAATAGTCCGACCGCGGCCGTATTGCTGTATGCTCACATTAATAAACGTAGCAATAAAAGTATACAATAATAGGTTGGTCACACTAAATTTATCGGATACGGTTATTAGTTAGCAATAAAAACCATTAACTTGGCAATACATTTTTGAGAACCACTGAATTTTTCTTATCACAATTAGTCGATTATTGCTAATGTAATTTTGGCTAATATAAATCCATTATTTTGTGTTAGGCAATTAGTAGAGAAGTACAGAGAAAAGAATAAAAAACTATGCATGGTGTTTATAGATTTAGAAATGGCGTATGACAGGGTGCTAAGGGAAGTTTTAAGGTGGGCATTAATGAGGAAAAATGTCCCAAAAATGTATGTTAATTTGATCCAGGATATGTATGAAGGGTCGAGTACTAGTGTCAAGAGTCGGTGTGGAGTATCAGAAGGTTTCAGTATAGGAGTAGGTGTGCACCAGGGGTCAGCTCTAAGCCCCTACCTGTTCTCAGTGGTAATGGATGAGGTTTCAAAGGAGATACAGGGTGAGATACCATGGTGTATGATGTTTGCGGATGATATAGTTCTGATAGGAGAAAACCTAGAAGTTGTCAATAATAGGTTAAATGAGTGGAGGTTAGCACTCGAAGAAAAGGGATTGAGAATTAGTAGAAATAAAACTGAGTATATTGAGTTTGATTTTGGACAAAGAGACCAAGAAGTTGAAGGAATGAGGAGACAACTGACAATAGATGGTGATGTGATAGGTGAAGTTGAGAGCTTTAAATATTTAGGATCTTTTGTTCAAAAGGACGGGGGCTTTGACATTGATGTAAAACATAGGATTAAGTACGGGTGGATGAAATGGAGTGAAGCATCGGGCGTGTTATGCGATAAGAGAATTCCAATTAGGCTGAAAGGTAAATTTTATAAAAGTGTAGTGAGACCAACTATGCTGTATGGTTCAGAGTGTTGGGCGGTTAACAGGAGAATAGAACAAAGTATGAGTGTCGCGGAAATGAGAATGCTTAGATGGTTGAGTGGAGTGACAAGAGAAGATAGAATAAGGAATGAATACGTGAGAGGTAGTGTTGGTGTAGCGCCAATTGTGGACAAGATGAGAGAAAATAGGCTGAGATGGTTTGGGCATGTGATGAGGCGAGAGGAAACGAATGCAGTAAGAGTGGTTATGAAGATGGACGTTGAAGGGAAAAGAGGAAGAGGAAGACCAAAAAAGAGATGGTTGGAGACTTTGGAGAATGACATGAGGGCTGTCGGTGTGTGCAGAGGAGATGTGATTGACCGAGTAAAGTGGAGGTGTAGGACAAGGGTGGCCGACCCCAAATAGTTGGGAGGAAGGCGAAGTAGAAGAAGAAGAAGAATTTTGGCTAATATAAATGATTATTATCACACAATAATAATAGTGATAACATAATCCTCCGAGCTGTCGGGATTGCCTCGTCAAATTACAGAGCTGTATTGACACGAGTACAGTGTTGTATAATTTTATAACTACGAAAACAGTGACTGGTGGTCACACTGCAGTCATGTGCTACTATCAACGACCAACGATGTTTCATCGTTACCCGACGGACAATAAGAATCACGTGATCTTTTCCCTACATTTTTTTTTTTCTGTGGACGCTGATAATATGATCATGTTGCTTTGACGTCCGAAACACTGTGTCAATTTGTTTTCACGTCAACCAATTTTACCCGACGAACGTCCACTAATCCACGATGGTAGGCCGAAGATCTATACAAGCCATGTATGGTTACGGTTAACCGCCACGTTGACGCATCTAAACTACCAAAAATACTACTATAATCAGTACACAAACTACTCCTATTCCAAATCCTATCTGTTCGGTAAACAGGACAACAATGTTACGAAGCGGCTCTGCTTTAGGTCAGTGACTAAGTGTACCTTTTATCCAATAGGTGAGAAATAAGGTCAAAAAGTCGCACATGATATGGTAAACTCCGTAGTTTATTCAAAATAATAAAAAACAAAAAATTAATTAATTATATGCCTAACAATGTAAAAAATACCATTTTTTTATTTTATATGCATTTCCTCATAACCATATACAGCAATTGTTGACCAGTTATATTTTTCAGAAATGCTCCTGTGCAATGTTTGCTTGGTGTACTGATATGGCCTTTGACAAATGGTGATGTATCAAGTCAGTAGAGTGATCCAGCAGTGACTGAACATTTCTCCACATTTATAGTCGATTCTTCCTACTCCATTAGTATGCTTATATACTTAACTAGATTTTTTTTGAATTTGACACTAACGCCTACTTAACAGAATAAAATATATATAAAAAAAGAAGTAATTTCAAATTGAAACTCAATTTAACATAATATTAATAAGGTAAACAATTGAACATCAAAAATAAAAATGGCACTGTAGATTTTTAAAAATTAAATGAAACAATTTATAGACTTAAAAATTATTTTTTTATTTATTCTTATTCGTATAAATATCTAATAATTTTGATTTTTTTTTTTTTAAATATAAGCAACTCTGAAATATATATTATTGTTATTATTCTGATTATATTTAAACATTTAAACTTAAATGTAAAGAAAAAGAAAATAAATTTAATATTCTTGGGATCCCTGGTACTAATAGCCAATGTTTTGTAATATTTGGAAGGGTTCTTGGTTATTGACAGTGACAAATTAAACTTATGCATAAATATATCCTAAATAAATATTTTTACTCTGCGCTACACTCTAAGTATCAAGTTATGTTTCAACAATTCCATATTGCGTTGATAAAAAAAAAAAAAAAAAAAAAACAGCAATATATATTTTTATAACACCATGAATGGCATACATTTGAGTTCAATACTTTCGTTAGAGGCACTAAACATAGACATTTTGATAAAATCGCATTTTAATTTAGCTTTTTCTATATTCACTATTCTCAATGACACTATTATTAATAATTAATATGGTATTGTTGTAAAGTAAGAATTCGTTAAAATGTTAATATGATTTGTTAGTATCATAGCCAGTGTGATATTAAACAATAAAAGTATAATATTATGTTTGTGTATCACAGGATAAATAATATACAGAATCCCAGATGAAGTTTTCAATATTTAAAACACCATTTACCAACAAAATAATTGCTTTTTTACCGTTTTTGATCTAAGCTGATTTGTTTGTAACTGTATGACTACGTCTACTTTGATTTAAAAAATATATCATAGAAAAATAAATAACTATTCTTTGTAACAAATTTGTATTATAACTATTATAATATATTAAATTTTACAGTTCAAAAATTCCTACAAAACATCAGAATGTACACTCCAATAAAAATAAAAAACCTTTTAATAAATATTACACATATATTCAACTATCTTTTAACGATGGCCATATTCTAATAATATTTTTTCATTTCAATAGTATCCAAAATACCTTTCTCAGAATCGAGTATAATTAAATTATGTATTCTGGAACATTTGATAGTTTTTCTGAAATGGTTTTTTTTTAGCTTTCTGAAATATTTTTTATTTAAAACTGTGGTAACGGGTTTTGTTAATGCAGAACAGTCAAGTTCACATTAGTCCTAGACTTTATAATATATGATTTATTGGATACTTTTATAATATTAGCTGATGATTTAAAATTTTCAGTATATAACCTGAATATATTTATTTCACATAATGTGCTGTTAAAATCTGTTACATTAGACATAACATAGTCTTATCGAAAGTAAGGAAAATACTTTTCTACGTTTCTACTGTTAAATTTGATTTTTTAGGTTATTCTTCTGCGTCTGGCTATTCTACTCTCTAAGAGTTTTAGCCATCACTACAATATCCTGCCACTATTCTCTATTTTGAACGTATAGATACTGATAATTAAGGCCCGAAAGTTCGGTATTTGCAAGTTGTTATTGAATGAACTAAAAAATCAGCTATAAAATGAAATTATACCTGTAGGAATCCAAATTTAACATTTTATTTTGCATATAGTTGCATATTTTATGTTTTTTTTTTTTATGTATTTGTTTGTTTTACAATTTTGTTTTTTTGTTTTTAACTGCATATTTGAGTCAAATATTATGTAATTGACAATTTTTAGCAAGAAGGATTTCTATCTTCTACTATTACAAGTTTAGAAACTCAGGGAACTCTTTTAATTGATGCGATAAAAACTGCTCCAATGATTCTTCAATATTTGTTAGAGTTTTATCTAAACTACAACTTCATTTAGTACTCAAATAGAAAAATACATACAAAGTTTTTAATTTAGAAAAATGTTCACAAGTTACAATACTCCTTTCACAACTAAACTTTACGAATATATTTAATTGATGTGCTTGACAAGGTATGAAAGGTATATGAT
Source organism: Sipha maydis (assembly GCA_034509805.1). Classification (NCBI taxonomy): domain Eukaryota; kingdom Metazoa; phylum Arthropoda; class Insecta; order Hemiptera; family Aphididae; genus Sipha; species Sipha maydis. Next base: position 65,554 of record JASXSY010000838.1, on the reverse strand, counting down.
AACCAACTGGTTCAGTTGACATGGCTTGAGCTCCTTGAAATGTTTCAAACATATTGCTAGCATAATCGTATGAATGAAATGATAAACATTCAAATAAAAACAGTTTTTAGTTTAACACCTAACATGATGCATTGATTATTTTACAACTATCCAAGAATGTTTTTAATTTTATTCTATGAATTTTCTAACTATAACAGAATGGATAATTATGAAATATTTAGTAGATCTAAACATATGTGTTTGCAAGACAGGGAATAATAATTAAATTTAATAATGTTTCACATTATAGTATATGTTGATAATTATATTTATCTGAAAATAATGTCAATGATATGGAAGAATTTGTGTGGGCTGAATGTTATAAAATGAATATTAAAAATTTGTGAAAGCAATTAACTGTACATAAGTATACTTAGTTTAGTATTTAGTCTAACTAAATTAGACTAGATCTAAGATCTTTTCTCCGATAAATAATCAATAATATACGATGAATGTCTTCAAAGTTTTTTTTTTTTATTTATTATAATTTAAAATGTTTCAACACACTGGGTGTTATTACAAGTATTTTAACAATTTTAAAATTTATAAGTTACATATTTATAACATAAGTTATATTGATAATAAATAATTAATATTTAGGTAAAATAATTGAGATTGTTATTGGGAATACAATTTGACGTTTTTGAATTGTTAATGAGGATATTTATTAATATAATGATAAAAGGAAGAAATAAGATTATGGAATATTGCTATTAGCATTAAGTGCGTTTAGGACTGACGTGAGGAGGGAGATAAGTGGACCAATTAATGAGTTTAAGTTTGAAATAAAAGTTGATATAATGTCGGCGATATTATTCTCCGTGTGTGATGATTGAATTTTTGTGGCTTCTGCATGTTTGGTCTTGGACTGGGCATTGGAATCAGAGCCCTTGGCTGGACGGACTCTTGGGACTGTTTTTTTGAAAGTAGCTTTGTAAACTGGGCAGTCTTCAAAGTTTAAAATAATATTACATTATTATTATTTATTTGCAGTAACATTTTTGACTGTGCGTTTTCAATATCATTTAAAGTAAATATAAACCTGAGTATTTTATAGGAAATTCAGTTGGGCTGCACTATTATTTTCTTCAAAAAAAGTTAGTTGTTATGGTATTTTTAAAATTTGAGAGAAAAAATACAAAAAGTAGTTATGAATCACGCAGAATTCGTGATCTAGGCTAAAAATAAAAACAAGTTACTTAAAGAAGTATGAAATAAAATGGAGTTTTATAAAATAATTCACATATTAGAAAATTTAAAATTTTTAGATTTTATTTTATTTAAATAAATTTAATTTTAATGATTTTTATACTACTAAACATTTACACATAAAATTGGATGAAAAATGAAAAGGACTTTGTAGCTCTCAAAAGAACTTGATTTAGTTGGAAATAAGAAAAAAGTAAATATTAAAAAGGAACAAAACAAAATTTAATTAAAGTTTGAATTTTATGACATTAAATGGTAAAAATTAATTTATTCTTGTGAAATTTTTATCATGATTTATAAAGCGTTATATTCTATTCTTTACACTAATGATTTTAATTAAATGTTTTCACACAATTTTATGTATTTTTACGTTAATTAAATTGATATGATATTTATATTGCTAAACATCATAGATTAGGTGGTATAATGACATGTACATATATCTAGATCAATAACACTGGCTTTTATAATAACGAAATTGTATTGTTATTGAATTCCTTAGTATGTTTATTAATGAACGTCTGTATTCGGACTCTAAATAATACACATAAAATTATACATTTCTTATCCATATTTAAAATCCTGTGTGGTAATAAGAAGATTTTACATACTTCCACACTTGAAAATACAAACTAAAATATTACATATTGTATTAAATAAACCTTAATAAGTTATTTAGTTGTCACAATTCCATCAGGAAAACAACGTGGTTTTGTAATTGAAACATTTTTCAAAATCGTCGAGTATGTAATTGCATTTCATACTGTTTGGTTGGAATTTAAATGATAACGTCCCGTATCGGAAAACTATTTTGAATTGGTTACAACATTTAAGGGATACGGAATCTTTTATAGGTATATGTTAAGATCACAGTTGTAAAATTTGCTTACTGCTTGGATCTAGTATCCCTAGAGCAAAGGCATGAAATCGAACAGAACACAACAGAGTCTGCTCTATTGATGAACTCTCACTGGAACAATGTTTTCAAGAATTCTCACCGAATTGAGATATCCAGGTTGTTTTTTAGGCATTTCAAATCTTGTATGTAATTTTATTAGCCAAAAGTAAATAATTGAAATATGGGAGTCAAATACGCCGCACTCTGTAGTAGATACTAAATAAGTTTCGAACTTAGATATCTTTATAAAATATATAAAATATTTTATAATAATGATAAATAATACAAGTACTTTATGATTTTCAATATTATTCACCATAATCATTTCATGTACTTATATGAATCTCAGATAATACTTAGATTAGTTAGTTACAGTGGCGGCTCGTGCCTAGGTGTGCGCACACCACATAGATTAATATAGATATAATAGTGAAAATGTATAATAATAATGTATACTAATTAATTATTTTTGATACAATATCTGTTAAACTGTAGGTACCTATTAATTATATAAAAAAAAAAATTTAATCGAGTTATGTAACAAATACACATCAATTAGTGTGCAGCTCAGTTTGAACACCGCCAGTCCGTGTAAAATACGTTTGGTTATTGAATAGGGAGATCGGCCATTATATGTGACTTTGGTGTGCAGCTCCTACTGCACACACGTCGAGCGGTCGCACGCGAATACGCTATACAGTACACACACACGGTAAAAGATATACACTATTACCTACATAATATGTAATATTATTTTCATCTATATCAAAATTAAAAATTCTAATAAATATTTTACAATTACATACTAATTACATTTATATTTTGAACTGATTATTTTTTTGTTTAATTAACTTTTGCAATAATTGCACACCACCTACTTTGAACACCACGAGCCGCCACTGGTAAGTTAAGCAATAATTATTGTACAAAAAATATTGTAATATTGTAGTCACTATCACAGTTATGTTTTACTATTGCCTATCTATAACACCGTCCTGTCAGTTTCCAAAACCAACTCCAAATAATAAGATTCTCCCACTGATAAATGGCTCTTATTTGTTTAAAAAACAAATTATTTTGTGAAAAAATATAAACGATCATTGTATAAATAACAAATTCCAATCGAAGAAATCCAACCAAAAGAAACTATACAAATAAAAATAAAATATTTTCTTTGAAAATATTATACTTGTAAAAGTGAAACATTACAAAACTGAATTTCTTACTATTAATTAAAATTTAAGTAATATTAAAGAACACGAAAAAAATATACACTATAAAATTAATATATTTATATATAATATAATGTATTTTAATTTTAAAACTACTTTATTAAGAGGGAGATTAAAGGAAATGATTAATGAATTTTTAAAAGAGTATGAATAAATTGAAGATAATTAAATTGTTATGTATTACATAAAATTGAGAGTTTAAACAAAAAATTCAGAAAAAAATGGAAAGGGGTCCATGGTATCCCGCAGGAATAGAGATTTGGGTAGACACAAAAAAAAAAATTCAGTTTTAAAATAATACATGATATAATTTACAAATGTAAAATTATAAAACGTATTTTAATTTTAAAACGGAATTTTTTTTTTAACTAAAACTACTTTATTAAAAGGGAGATTAATGGAAATAATTAAGTTAAAGAATTTTTTAATGAGTATGAATAAATTGAAGATATTTAAACTATTATGTATTACATAAAATTGAGAGTTTAAACAAAAATTTCAGAAAAAAAATGGAAAGGGGTCCATGGTATCCCGCAGGAATAGAGATTTGGGTAGACACAAAAAAAAAAATCCAGATTTAAAACAATACATGATATAATTTACAAATGTAAAATTATATAATGTATTTTAATTTAAAAACGGAATTTTTTTTTAAAGTAAAACTACATATCTAAAAGGGAGATTATAGGAAATGATTAATTTAATGAATTTTTTTAAAAGTATGAATAAATTGAAGGTAATGAAATTGTTATGTATTACATAAAATTGAGAGTTTAAACAAAAAATTCAGAAAAAAATGGAAAGGGGTCCATGGTATCCCGCAGGAATCGAGATTTGGGTAGACACAAAAAAAAAATCCAGTTTTAAAATAATACATGATATAATTTACAAATGTAAAATTATATAATGTATTTTAATTTTAAAACTGAATTTTTTAAACTTAAACTACTATTAAAAGAGAGATTAATGGAAATAATTAAGTTAAAGAATTTTTAAAGAGTATGAAGAAATTGAAGGTAATTAAATTGTTATGTATTACATAAAATTGAGAGTTGAAACAAAAAATTCAGAAAAAAAATGGAAAGGAGTCAAAGGTATCCCGCAGGCATAGAGATTTGGATAGACACAAAAATAAAATCCAGTTTTAAAATAATACATGATATAATTTACAAATGTAAAATTATAAAATGTATTTTAATTTTAAAACTGAATTTTTTAAACTAAAACTACTTTATTAAAAGGGAGATTAATGGAAATAATTATGTTAATGAATTTTTTAAAGAGTATGAATAAATTGAAGGTAATTAAATTGTTATGTATTACATAAAATTGAGAGTTGAAACAAAAAATTCAGAAAAAAAATGGAAAGGGGTCCATGGTATCCCGCAGGAATCGAGATTTGGGTAGACACAAAAAAAAAATCCAGTTTTAAAATAATACATGATATAATTTACAAATGTAAAATTATATAATGTATTTTAATTTTAAAACTTAATTCTTTTTTAAACCAAAACTACTTTATTAAAAGGGAGATTAATGGACATAATTAAGTTAATGAATTTTTAAAGAGTATGAAGAAATTGAAGGTAATTAAATTGTTATGTATTACATAAAATTGAGAGTTGAAACAAAAAATTCAGAAAAAAAATGGAAAGGGGTCAATGGTATCCCGCAGGCATAGAGATTTGGATAGACACAAAAAAAAAATCCAGTTTTAAAATAATACATGATATAATTTACAAATGTAAAATTATATAATTTATTTTAATTTTAAAACTGAATTTTTTTTTAAACTAAAACTACTTTATTAAAAGAGAGATCAAAGAAAATAATTAAGTTAATGAATTTTTTAAGGAGTATGAATAAATTGAAGGTAATTAAATTGTTAGGTATTATATAAAATTGAGAGTTGAAACAAAAAATTCAGAAAAAAAATGGAAAGGGGTCCATGGTATCCCGCAGGAATCGAGATTTGGGTAGACACAAAAAAAAAATCCAGTTTTAAAATAATACATGATATAATTTACAAATGTAAAATTATATAATGTATTTTAATATTAAAACTGAATTTTTTTTTAAACTAAAATTACACTATTAAAAGGGAGATTAAAGGAAATTATTAAGTTAATGAATTTTTAAAGAGTATGAAGAAATTGAAGGTAATTAAATTGTTATGTATTACATAAAATTGAGAGTTGAAACAAAAAATTCAGAAAAAAAATGGAAAGGGGTCCATGGTATCCCGCAGGAATCGAGATTTGGGTAGACACAAAAAAAAAATCCAGTTTTAAAATAATACATGATATAAATTACAAATGTAAAATTATATAATGTATTTTAATATTCAAACTGAATTTTTTTTTAAACTAAAACTACACTATTAAAAGGGAGATTAATGGAAATAATTAAGTTAATGAATTTTTTAAGGAGTATGAATAAATTGAAGGTAATTAAATTGTTAGGTATTACATAAAATTGAGAGTTTAAACAAAAATTTCAGAAAAAAAATGGAAAGGGGTCCATGGTATCCCGCAGGAATCGAGATTTGGGTAGACACAAAAAAAAAATCCAGATTTAAAATAATACATGATATAATTTACAAATGTAAAATTATATAATGTATTTTAATATTAAAACTGAATTTTTTTTTAAACTAAAACTACACTATTAAAAGGGAGATTAAAGGAAATTATTAAGTTAATGAATTTTTAAAGAGTATGAAGAAATTGACAATAATTAAATTGTTATATATTACATAAAATTGAGAGTTTAAACAAAAATTTCAGAAAAAAAATGGATAGGGGTCCCCGCAGGAATCGAGATTTGGGTAGACACAAAAAAAAAATCCAGTTTTAAAATAATACATGATATAATTTACAAATGTAAAATTATATAATGTATTTTAATATTAAAACTGAATTTTTTTTTAAACTAAAACTACACTATTAAAAGGGAGATTAATGGACATTATTAAGTTAATGAATTTTCAAAGAGTATGAATAAATTGAAGGTAATTAAATTGTAATGTATTACATAAAATTGAGAGTTGAAACAAAAAATTCAGAAAAAAAATGGAAAGGGGTCCATGGTATCCCGCAGGAATCGAGATTTGGGTAGACACAAAAAAAAAATCCAGTTTTAAAATAATACATGATATAATTTACAAATGTAAAATTATATAATGTATTTTAATATTAAAACTGAATTTTTTTTTAAACTAAAACTACACTATTAAAAGGGAGATTAATGGACATTATTAAGTTAATGAATTTTCAAAGAGTATGAATAAATTGAAGGTAATTAAATTGTAATGTATTACATAAAATTGAGAGTTGAAACAAAAAATTCAGAAAAAAAATGGAAAGGGGTCCATGGTATCCCGCAGGAATCGAGATTTGGGTAGACACAAAAAAAAAATCCAGTTTTAAAATAATACATGATATAATTTACAAATGTAAAATTATATAATGTATTTTAATTTTAAAACTGAATTTTTTTTTAAACTAAAACTACTTTATTAAAAGAGAGATCAAAGAAAATAATTAAGTTAATGAATTTTTTAAGGAGTATGAATAAATTGAAGGTAATTAAATTGTTAGGTATTACATAAAATTGAGAGTTTAAACAAATATTTCAGAAAAAAAATGGAAAGGGGTCCATGGTATCCCGCAGGAATCGAGATTTGGGTAGACACAAAAAAAAAATCCAGTTTTAAAATAATACATGATATAATTTACAAATGTAAAATTATATAATGTATTTTAATATTAAAACTGAATTTTTTTTTAAACTAAAATTACACTATTAAAAGGGAGATTAAAGGAAATTATTAAGTTAATGAATTTTTAAAGAGTATGAAGAAATTGAAGGTAATTAAATTGTTATGTATTACATAAAATTGAGAGTTGAAACAAAAAATTCAGAAAAAAAATGGAAAGGGGTCCATGGCATCCGGCAGGAATCGAGATTTGGGTAGACACAAAAAAAAAATCCAGTTTTAAAATAATACATGATATAATTTACAAATGTAAAATTATATAATGTATTTTAATATTAAAACTGAATTTTTTTTTAAACTAAAACTACACTATTAAAAGGGAGATTAATGGACATTATTAAGTTAATGAATTTTCAAAGAGTATGAATAAATTGAAGGTAATTAAATTGTAATGTATTACATAAAATTGAGAGTTGAAACAAAAAATTCAGAAAAAAAATGGAAAGGGGTCCATGGTATCCCGCAGGAATCGAGATTTGGGTAGACACAAAAAAAAAATCCAGTTTTAAAATAATACATGATATAAATTACAAATGTAAAATTATATAATGTATTTTAATATTCAAACTGAATTTTTTTTTAAACTAAAACTACACTATTAAAAGGGAGATTAATGGAAATAATTAAGTTAATGAATTTTTTAAGGAGTATGAATAAATTGAAGGTAATTAAATTGTTAGGTATTACATAAAATTGAGAGTTTAAACAAAAATTTCAGAAAAAAAATGGAAAGGGGTCCATGGTATCCCGCAGGAATCGAGATTTGGGTAGACACAAAAAAAAAATCCAGATTTAAAATAATACATGATATAATTTACAAATGTAAAATTATATAATGTATTTTAATATTAAAACTGAATTTTTTTTTAAACTAAAACTACACTATTAAAAGGGAGATTAAAAGAAATTATTAAGTTAATGAATTTTTAAAGAGTATGAAGAAATGGACAATAATTAAATTGTTATATATTACATAAAATTGAGAGTTTAAACAAAAAATTCAGAAAAAAATTGAAAGGGGTCCATGGTATCCCGCAGGAATAGAGATTTGGGTAGACACAAAAAAAAAATCCAGTTTTAAAATAATACATAATATAATTTACAAATGTAAAATTATATAATGTATTTTAATTTTAAAAATTAATTTTTTTTTAAACTAAAACTACTTTATTAAAAGGGGGATGAATGGAAATAATTAAGTTAATGAATTTTTTAAAGAGTATGAATAAATTGAAGGCAATTAAATTGTTAGGTATTACATAAAATTGAGAGTTTAAACAAAAATTTCAGAAAAAAAATGGAAAGGGGTCCCCGCAGGAATCGAGATTTGGGTAGACACAAAAAAAAAATCCAGTTTTAAAATAATACATGATATAATTTACAAATGTAAAATTATATAATGTATTTTAATATTAAAACTGAATTTTTTTTTAAACTAAAACTACACTATTAAAAGGGAGATTAATGGACATTATTAAGTTAATGAATTTTCAAAGAGTATGAATAAATTGAAGGTAATTAAATTGTAATGTATTACATAAAATTGAGAGTTGAAACAAAAAATTCAGAAAAAAAATGGAAAGGGGTCCATGGTATCCCGCAGGAATCGAGATTTGGGTAGACACAAAAAAAAAATCCAGTTTTAAAATAATACATGATATAATTTACAAATGTAAAATTATATAATGTATTTTAATATTAAAACTGAATTTTTTTTTAAACTAAAACTACACTATTAAAAGGGAGATTAATGGACATTATTAAGTTAATGAATTTTCAAAGAGTATGAATAAATTGAAGGTAATTAAATTGTAATGTATTACATAAAATTGAGAGTTGAAACAAAAAATTCAGAAAAAAAATGGAAAGGGGTCCATGGTATCCCGCAGGAATCGAGATTTGGGTAGACACAAAAAAAAAATCCAGTTTTAAAATAATACATGATATAATTTACAAATGTAAAATTATATAATGTATTTTAATTTTAAAACTGAATTTTTTTTTAAACTAAAACTACTTTATTAAAAAGGAGATGAATGGAAATAATTAAGTTAATGAATTTTTTAAAGAGTATGAATTAATTGAAGGCAATTAAATTGTTAGGTATTACATAAAATTGAGAGTTGAAACAAAAAATTCAGAAAAAAAATGGAAAGGGGTCCATGGTATCCCGCAGGAATCGAGATTTGGGTAGACACAAAAAAAAAATCCAGTTTTAAAATAATACATGATATAAATTACAAATGTAAAATTATATAATGTATTTTAATATTCAAACTGAATTTTTTTTTAAACTAAAACTACACTATTAAAAGGGAGATTAATGGAAATAATTAAGTTAATGAATTTTTTAAGGAGTATGAATAAATTGAAGGTAATTAAATTGTTAGGTATTACATAAAATTGAGAGTTTAAACAAAAATTTCAGAAAAAAAATGGAAAGGGGTCCATGGTATCCCGCAGGAATCGAGATTTGGGTAGACACAAAAAAAAAATCCAGATTTAAAATAATACATGATATAATTTACAAATGTAAAATTATATAATGTATTTTAATATTAAAACTGAATTTTTTTTTAAACTAAAACTACACTATTAAAAGGGAGATTAAAGGAAATTATTAAGTTAATGAATTTTTAAAGAGTATGAAGAAATTGACAATAATTAAATTGTTATATATTACATAAAATTGAGAGTTTAAACAAAAAATTCAGAAAAAAATTGAAAGGGGTCCATGGTATCCCGCAGGAATAGAGATTTGGGTAGACACAAAAAAAAAATCCAGTTTTAAAATAATACATAATATAATTTACAAATGTAAAATTATATAATGTATTTTAATTTTAAAAATTAATTTTTTTTTAAACTAAAACTACTTTATTAAAAGGGAGATGAATGGAAATAATTAAGTTAATGAATTTTTTAAAGAGTATGAATAAATTGAAGGCAATTAAATTGTTAGGTATTACATAAAATTGAGAGTTTAAACAAAAATTTCAGAAAAAAAATGGAAAGGGGTCCCCGCAGGAATCGAGATTTGGGTAGACACAAAAAAAAAATCCAGTTTTAAAATAATACATGATATAATTTACAAATGTAAAATTATATAATGTATTTTAATATTAAAACTGAATTTTTTTTTAAACTAAAACTACACTATTAAAAGGGAGATTAATGGACATTATTAAGTTAATGAATTTTCAAAGAGTATGAATAAATTGAAGGTAATTAAATTGTAATGTATTACATAAAATTGAGAGTTGAAACAAAAAATTCAGAAAAAAAATGGAAAGGGGTCCATGGTATCCCGCAGGAATCGAGATTTGGGTAGATACAAAAAAAAAATCCAGTTTTAAAATAATACATGATATAATTTACAAATGTAAAATTATATAATGTATTTTAATATTAAAACTGAATTTTTTTTTAAACTAAAACTACACTATTAAAAGGGAGATTAATGGACATTATTAAGTTAATGAATTTTCAAAGAGTATGAATAAATTGAAGGTAATTAAATTGTAATGTATTACATAAAATTGAGAGTTGAAACAAAAAATTCAGAAAAAAAATGGAAAGGGGTCCATGGTATCCCGCAGGAATCGAGATTTGGGTAGACACAAAAAAAAAATCCAGTTTTAAAATAATACATGATATAATTTACAAATGTAAAATTATATAATGTATTTTAATTTTAAAACTGAATTTTTTTTTAAACTAAAACTACTTTATTAAAAGAGAGATCAAAGAAAATAATTAAGTTAATGAATTTTTTAAGGAGTATGAATAAATTGAAGGTAATTAAATTGTTAGGTATTACATAAAATTGAGAGTTTAAACAAAAATTTCAGAAAAAAAATGGAAAGGGGTCCATGGTATCCCGCAGGAATCGAGATTTGGGTAGACACAAAAAAAAAATCCAGTTTTAAAATAATACATGATATAATTTACAAATGTAAAATTATATAATGTATTTTAATATTAAAACTGAATTTTTTTTTAAACTAAAATTACACTATTAAAAGGGAGATTAAAGGAAATTATTAAGTTAATGAATTTTTAAAGAGTATGAAGAAATTGAAGGTAATTAAATTGTTATGTATTACATAAAATTGAGAGTTGAAACAAAAAATTCAGAAAAAAAATGGAAAGGGGTCCATGGTATCCCGCAGGAATCGAGATTTGGGTAGACACAAAAAAAAAATCCAGTTTTAAAATAATACATGATATAATTTACAAATGTAAAATTATATAATGTATTTTAATATTAAAACTGAATTTTTTTTTAAACTAAAATTACACTATTAAAAGGGAGATTAAAGGAAATTATTAAGTTAATGAATTTTTAAAGAGTATGAAGAAATTGAAGGTAATTAAATTGTTATGTATTACATAAAATTGAGAGTTGAAACAAAAAATTCAGAAAAAAAATGGAAAGGGGTCCATGGTATCCCGCAGGAATCGAGATTTGGGTAGACACAAAAAAAAAATCCAGTTTTAAAATAATACATGATATAAATTACAAATGTAAAATTATATAATGTATTTTAATATTCAAACTGAATTTTTTTTTAAACTAAAACTACACTATTAAAAGGGAGATTAATTGAAATAATTAAGTTAATGAATTTTTTAAGGAGTATGAATAAATTGAAGGTAATTAAATTGTTAGGTATTACATAAAATTGAGAGTTTAAACAAAAATTTCAGAAAAAAAATGGAAAGGGGTCCATGGTATCCCGCAGGAATCGAGATTTGGGTAGACACAAAAAAAAAATCCAGATTTAAAATAATACATGATATAATTTACAAATGTAAAATTATATAATGTATTTTAATATTAAAACTGAATTTTTTTTTAAACTAAAACTACACTATTAAAAGGGAGATTAAAGGAAATTATTAAGTTAATGAATTTTTAAAGAGTATGAAGAAATTGACAATAATTAAATTGTTATATATTACATAAAATTGAGAGTTTAAACAAAAAATTCAGAAAAAAATTGAAAGGGGTCCATGGTATCCCGCAGGAATAGAGATTTGGGTAGACACAAAAAAAAAATCCAGTTTTAAAATAATACATAATATAATTTACAAATGTAAAATTATATAATGTATTTTAATTTTAAAAATTAATTTTTTTTTAAACTAAAACTACTTTATTAAAAGGGGGATGAATGGAAATAATTAAGTTAATGAATTTTTTAAAGAGTATGAATAAATTGAAGGCAATTAAATTGTTAGGTATTACATAAAATTGAGAGTTTAAAGAAAAATTTCAGAAAAAAAATGGAAAGGGGTCCCCGCAGGAATCGAGATTTGGGTAGACACAAAAAAAAAATCCAGTTTTAAAATAATACATGATATAATTTACAAATGTAAAATTATATAATGTATTTTAATATTAAAACTGAATTTTTTTTTAAACTAAAACTACACTATTAAAAGGGAGATTAATGGACATTATTAAGTTAATGAATTTTCAAAGAGTATGAATAAATTGAAGGTAATTAAATTGTAATGTATTACATAAAATTGAGAGTTGAAACAAAAAATTCAGAAAAAAAATGGAAAGGGGTCCATGGTATCCCGCAGGAATCGAGATTTGGGTAGACACAAAAAAAAAATCCAGTTTTAAAATAATACATGATATAATTTACAAATGTAAAATTATATAATGTATTTTAATATTAAAACTGAATTTTTTTTTAAACTAAAACTACACTATTAAAAGGGAGATTAATGGACATTATTAAGTTAATGAATTTTCAAAGAGTATGAATAAATTGAAGGTAATTAAATTGTAATGTATTACATAAAATTGAGAGTTGAAACAAAAAATTCAGAAAAAAAATGGAAAGGGGTCCATGGTATCCCGCAGGAATCGAGATTTGGGTAGACACAAAAAAAAAATCCAGTTTTAAAATAATACATGATATAATTTACAAATGTAAAATTATATAATGTATTTTAATTTTAAAACTGAATTTTTTTTTAAACTAAAACTACTTTATTAAAAAGGAGATGAATGGAAATAATTAAGTTAATGAATTTTTTAAAGAGTATGAATTAATTGAAGGCAATTAAATTGTTAGGTATTACATAAAATTGAGAGTTTAAACAAAAAATTCAGAAAAAAATTGAAAGGGGTCCATGGTATCCCGCAGGAATAGAGATTTGGGTAGACACAAAAAAAAAATCCAGTTTTAAAATAATACATAATATAATTTACAAATGTAAAATTATATAATGTATTTTAATTTTAAAAATTAATTTTTTTTTAAACTAAAACTACTTTATTAAAAGGGAGATGAATGGAAATAATTAAGTTAATGAATTTTTTAAAGAGTATGAATAAATTGAAGGCAATTAAATTGTTAGGTATTACATAAAATTGAGAGTTTAAACAAAAATTTCAGAAAAAAAATGGAAAGGGGTCCCCGCAGGAATCGAGATTTGGGTAGACACAAAAAAAAAATCCAGTTTTAAAATAATACATGATATAATTTACAAATGTAAAATTATATAATGTATTTTAATATTAAAACTGAATTTTTTTTTAAACTAAAACTACACTATTAAAAGGGAGATTAATGGACATTATTAAGTTAATGAATTTTCAAAGAGTATGAATAAATTGAAGGTAATTAAATTGTAATGTATTACATAAAATTGAGAGTTGAAACAAAAAATTCAGAAAAAAAATGGAAAGGGGTCCATGGTATCCCGCAGGAATCGAGATTTGGGTAGACACAAAAAAAAAATCCAGTTTTAAAATAATACATGATATAATTTACAAATGTAAAATTATATAATGTATTTTAATTTTAAAACTGAATTTTTTTTTAAACTAAAACTACTTTATTAAAAAGGAGATGAATGGAAATAATTAAGTTAATGAATTTTTTAAAGAGTATGAATTAATTGAAGGCAATTAAATTGTTAGGTATTACATAAAATTGAGAGTTTAAACAAAAATTTCAGAAAAAAAATGGAAAGGGGTCCATGGTATCCCGCAGGAATCGAGATTTGGGTAGACACAAAAAAAAATCCAGTTTTAAAATAATACATGATATAAATTACAAATGTAAAATTATATAATGTATTTTAATATTCAAACTGAATTTTTTTTTAAACTAAAACTACACTATTAAAAGGGAGATTAAAGGAAATAATTAAGTTAATGAATTTTTTAAGAAGTATGAATAAATTGAAGGTAATTAAATTGTTAGATATTACATAAAATTGAGAGTTTAAACAAAAATTTCAGAAAAAAAATGGAAAGGGGTCCATGGTATCCCGCAGGAATCGAGATTTGGGTAGACACAAAAAAAAAATCCAGTTTTAAAATAATACATGATATAATTTACAAATGTAAAATTATATAATGTATTTTAATATTAAAACTGAATTTTTTTTTAAACTAAAACTACACTATTAAAAGGGAGATTAAAGGAAATTATTAAGTTAATGAATTTTTAAAGAGTATGAAGAAATTGACAATAATTAAATTGTTATATATTACATAAAATTGAGAGTTTAAACAAAAAATTCAGAAAAAAATTGAAAGGGGTCCATGGTATCCCGCAGGAATAGAGATTTGGGTAGACACAAAAAAAAAATCCAGTTTTAAAATAATACATAATATAATTTACAAATGTAAAATTATATAATGTATTTTAATTTTAAAACTGAATTTTTTTTTAAACTAAAACTACTTTATTAAAAGGGAGATGAATGGAAATAATTAAGTTAATGAATTTTTTAAAGAGTATGAATAAATTGAAGGCAATTAAATTGTTAGGTATTACATAAAATTGAGAGTTTACACAAAAATTTCAGAAAAAAAATGGAAAGGGGTCCATGGTATCCCGCAGGAATCGAGATTTGGGTAGACACAAAAAAAAAATCCAGTTTTAAAATAATACATGATATAAATTACAAATGTAAAATTATATAATGTATTTTAATATTAAAACTGAATTTTTTTTTAAACTAAAACTACACTATTAAAAGGAAGATTAAAGGAAATAAATAAGTTAATGAATTTTTTAAGGAGTATGAATAAATGGAAGGTAATTAAATTGTTAGGTATTACATAAAATTGAGAGTTTAAACAAAAATTTCAGAAAAAAAATGGAAAGGGGTCCATGGTATCCCGCAGGAATCGAGATTTGGGTAGACACAAAAAAAAAATCCAGTTTTAAAATAATACATGATATAATTTACAAATGTAAAATTATATAATGTATTTTAATTTTAAAACTGAATTTTTTTTTAAACTAAAACTACTTTATTAAAAAGGAGATGAATGGAAATAATTAAGTTAATGAATTCTTTAAAGAGTATGAATAAATTGAAGGCAATTAAATTGTTAGGTATTACATAAAATTGAGAGTTTAAACAAAAATTTCAGAAAAAAAATGGAAAGGGGTCCATGGTATCCCGCAGGAATCGAGATTTGGGTAGACACAAAAAAAAAATCCAGTTTTAAAATAATACATGATATAAATTACAAATGTAAAATTATATAATGTATTTTAATATTCAAACTGAATTTTTTTTTAAACTAAAACTACACTATTAAAAGGGAGATTAAAGGAAATAATTAAGTTAATGAATTTTTTAAGAAGTATGAATAAATTGAAGGTAATTAAATTGTTAGATATTACATAAAATTGAGAGTTTAAACAAAAATTTCAGAAAAAAAATGGAAAGGGGTCCATGGTATCCCGCAGGAATCGAGATTTGGGTAGACACAAAAAAAAAATCCAGTTTTAAAATAATACATGATATAATTTACAAATGTAAAATTATATAATGTATTTTAATATTAAAACTGAATTTTTTTTTAAACTAAAACTACACTATTAAAAGGGAGATGAATGGAAATAATTAAGTTAATGAATTTTTTAAAGAGTATGAATAAATTGAAGGTAATTAAATTGTTATGTATTACATAAAATTGAGAGTTGAAACAAAAAATTCAGAAAAAAAATGGAAAGGGGTCCATGGTATCCCGCAGGAATCGAGATTTGGGTAGACACAAAAAAAAAATCCAGTTTTAAAATAATACATGATATAATTTACAAATGTAAAATTATATAATGTATTTTAATATTAAAACTGAATTTTTTTTTAAACTAAAACTACACTATTAAAAGGGAGATTAATGGACATAATTAAGTTAATGAATTTTCAAAGAGTATGAATAAATTGAAGGTAATTAAATTGTAATGTATTACATAAAATTGAGAGTTGAAACAAAAAATTCAGAAAAAAAACGGAAAGGGGCCCATGGTATCCCGCAGGAATCGAGATTTGGGTAGACACAAAAAAAAAATCCAGTTTTAAAATAATACATGATATAATTTACAAATGTAAAATTATATAATGTATTTTAATTTTAAAACTGAATTTTTTTTTAAACTAAAACTACTTTATTAAAAGGGAGATGAATGGAAATAATTAAGTTAATGAATTTTTTAAAGAGTATGAATAAATTGAAGGCAATTAAATTGTTAGGTATTACATAAAATTGAGAGTTTAAACAAAAATTTCAGAAAAAAAATGGAAAGGGGTCCATGGTATCCCGCAGGAATCGAGATTTGGGTAGACACAAAAAAAAAATCCAGTTTTAAAATAATACATGATATAAATTACAAATGTAAAATTATATAATGTATTTTAATATTCAAACTGAATTTTTTTTTAAACTAAAACTACACTATTAAAAGGGAGATTAAAGGAAATAATTAAGTTAATGAATTTTTTAAGGAGTATGAATAAATTGAAGGTAATTAAATTGTTAGGTATTACATAAAATTGAGAGTTTAAACAAAAATTTCAGAAAAAAAATGGAAAGGGGTCCATGGTATCCCGCAGGAATCGAGATTTGGGTAGACACAAAAAAAAAATCCAGTTTTAAAATAATACATGATATAATTTACAAATGTAAAATTATATAATGTATTTTAATTTTAAAAATTAATTTTTTTTTAAACTAAAACTACTTTATTAAAAGGGAGATTAAAGGAAATTATTAAGTTAATGAATTTTTAAAGAGTATGAAGAAATTGAAGGTAATTAAATTGTTATGTATTACATAAAATTGAGAGTTGAAACAAAAAATTCAGAAAAAAAATGGAAAGGAGTCAAAGGTATCCCGCAGGCATAGAGATTTGGATAGACACAAAAATAAAATCCAGTTTTAAAATAATACATGATATAATTTACAAATGTAAAATTATATAATTTTTTTTAATTTTAAAACTGAATTTTTTTTTAAACTAAAACTACACTATTAAAAGGGAGATGAATGGAAATAATTAAGTTAATGAATTTTTTAAAGAGTATGAATAAATTGAAGGTAATTAAATTGTTATGTATTACATAAAATTGAGAGTTGAAACAAAAAATTCAGAAAAAAAATGGAAAGGGGTCCATGGTATCCCGCAGGAATCGAGATTTGGGTAGACACAAAAAAAAAATCCAGTTTTAAAATAATACATGATATAATTTACAAATGTAATATTATATAATGTATTTTAATATTAAAACTGAATTTTTTTTTAAACTAAAACTACACTATTAAAAGGGAGATTAATGGACATAATTAAGTTAATGAATTTTCAAAGAGTATGAATAAATTGAAGGTAATTAAATTGTAATGTATTACATAAAATTGAGAGTTGAAACAAAAAATTCAGAAAAAAAACGGAAAGGGGTCCATGGTATCCCGCAGGAATCGAGATTTGGGTAGACACAAAAAAAAAATCCAGTTTTAAAATAATACATGATATAATTTACAAATGAAAAATTATATAATGTATTTTAATTTTAAAACTGAATTTTTTTTTAAACTAAAACTACTTTATTAAAAGGGAGATGAATGGAAATAATTAAGTTAATGAATTTTTTAAAGAGTATGAATAAATTGAAGGCAATTAAATTGTTAGGTATTACATAAAATTGAGAGTTTAAACAAAAATTAAAAAAAAAAATGGAAAGGGGTCCATGGTATCCCGCAGGAATCGAGATTTGGGTAGACACAAAAAAAAAATCCAGTTTTAAAATAATACATGATATAAATTACAAATGTAAAATTATATAATGTATTTTAATATTCAAACTGAATTTTTTTTTAAACTAAAACTACACTATTAAAAGGGAGATTAAAGGAAATAATTAAGTTAATGAATTCTTTAAGGAGTATGAATAAATTGAAGGTAATTAAATTGTTGGGTATTACATAAAATTGAGAGTTTAAACAAAAATTTCAGAAAATAAATGGAAAGGGGTCCATGGTATCCCGCAGGAATCGAGATTTGGGTAGACACAAAAAAAAAATCCAGTTTTAAAATAATACATGATATAATTTACAAATGTAAAATTATATAATGTATTTTAATATTAAAACTGAATTTTTTTTTAAACTAAAACTACACTATTAAAAGGGAGATTAAAGGAAATTATTAAGTTAATGAATTTTTAAAGAGTATGAAGAAATTGACAATAATTAAATTGTTATATATTACATAAAATTGAGAGTTTAAACAAAAAATTCAGAAAAAAATTGAAAGGGATCCATGGTATCCCGCAGGAATAAAGATTTGGGTAGACACAAAAAAAAAATCCAGTTTTAAAATAATACATGATATAATTTACAAATGTAAAATTATATAATGTATTTTAATTTTAAAAATTAATTTTTTTTTAAACTAAAACTACTTTATTAAAAGGGAGATGAATGGAAATAATTAAGTTAATGAATTTTTTAAAGAGTATGAATAAATTGAAGGCAATTAAATTGTTAGGTATTACATAAAATTGAGAGTTTAAACAAAAATTTCAGAAAAAAAATGGAAAGGGGTCCATGGTATCCCGCAGGAATCGAGATTTGGGTAGACACAAAAAAAAAATCCAGTTTTAAAATAATACATGATATAAATTACAAATGTAAAATTATATAATGTATTTTAATATTAAAACTGAATTTTTTTTTAAACTAAAACTACACTATTAAAAAGGAGATGAATGGAAATAATTAAGTTAATGAATTTTTTAAAGAGTATGAATTAATTGAAGGCAATTAAATTGTTAGGTATTACATAAAATTGAGAGTTGAAACAAAAAATTCAGAAAAAAAATGGAAAGGGGTCCATGGTATCCCGCAGGAATCGAGATTTGGGTAGACACAAAAAAAAAATCCAGTTTTAAAATAATACATGATATAAATTACAAATGTAAAATTATATAATGTATTTTAATATTCAAACTGAATTTTTTTTTAAACTAAAACTACACTATTAAAAGGGAGATTAATGGAAATAATTAAGTTAATGAATTTTTTAAGGAGTATGAATAAATTGAAGGTAATTAAATTGTTAGGTATTACATAAAATTGAGAGTTTAAACAAAAATTTCAGAAAAAAAATGGAAAGGGGTCCATGGTATCCCGCAGGAATCGAGATTTGGGTAGACACAAAAAAAAAATCCAGATTTAAAATAATACATGATATAATTTACAAATGTAAAATTATATAATGTATTTTAATATTAAAACTGAATTTTTTTTTAAACTAAAACTACACTATTAAAAGGGAGATTAAAGGAAATTATTAAGTTAATGAATTTTTAAAGAGTATGAAGAAATTGACAATAATTAAATTGTTATATATTACATAAAATTGAGAGTTTAAACAAAAAATTCAGAAAAAAATTGAAAGGGGTCCATGGTATCCCGCAGGAATAGAGATTTGGGTAGACACAAAAAAAAAATCCAGTTTTAAAATAATACATAATATAATTTACAAATGTAAAATTATATAATGTATTTTAATTTTAAAAATTAATTTTTTTTTAAACTAAAACTACTTTATTAAAAGGGAGATGAATGGAAATAATTAAGTTAATGAATTTTTTAAAGAGTATGAATAAATTGAAGGCAATTAAATTGTTAGGTATTACATAAAATTGAGAGTTTAAACAAAAATTTCAGAAAAAAAATGGAAAGGGGTCCCCGCAGGAATCGAGATTTGGGTAGACACAAAAAAAAAATCCAGTTTTAAAATAATACATGATATAATTTACAAATGTAAAATTATATAATGTATTTTAATATTAAAACTGAATTTTTTTTTAAACTAAAACTACACTATTAAAAGGGAGATTAATGGACATTATTAAGTTAATGAATTTTCAAAGAGTATGAATAAATTGAAGGTAATTAAATTGTAATGTATTACATAAAATTGAGAGTTGAAACAAAAAATTCAGAAAAAAAATGGAAAGGGGTCCATGGTATCCCGCAGGAATCGAGATTTGGGTAGATACAAAAAAAAAATCCAGTTTTAAAATAATACATGATATAATTTACAAATGTAAAATTATATAATGTATTTTAATATTAAAACTGAATTTTTTTTTAAACTAAAACTACACTATTAAAAGGGAGATTAATGGACATTATTAAGTTAATGAATTTTCAAAGAGTATGAATAAATTGAAGGTAATTAAATTGTAATGTATTACATAAAATTGAGAGTTGAAACAAAAAATTCAGAAAAAAAATGGAAAGGGGTCCATGGTATCCCGCAGGAATCGAGATTTGGGTAGACACAAAAAAAAAATCCAGTTTTAAAATAATACATGATATAATTTACAAATGTAAAATTATATAATGTATTTTAATTTTAAAACTGAATTTTTTTTTAAACTAAAACTACTTTATTAAAAGAGAGATCAAAGAAAATAATTAAGTTAATGAATTTTTTAAGGAGTATGAATAAATTGAAGGTAATTAAATTGTTAGGTATTACATAAAATTGAGAGTTTAAACAAAAATTTCAGAAAAAAAATGGAAAGGGGTCCATGGTATCCCGCAGGAATCGAGATTTGGGTAGACACAAAAAAAAAATCCAGTTTTAAAATAATACATGATATAATTTACAAATGTAAAATTATATAATGTATTTTAATATTAAAACTGAATTTTTTTTTAAACTAAAATTACACTATTAAAAGGGAGATTAAAGGAAATTATTAAGTTAATGAATTTTTAAAGAGTATGAAGAAATTGAAGGTAATTAAATTGTTATGTATTACATAAAATTGAGAGTTGAAACAAAAAATTCAGAAAAAAAATGGAAAGGGGTCCATGGTATCCCGCAGGAATCGAGATTTGGGTAGACACAAAAAAAAAATCCAGTTTTAAAATAATACATGATATAATTTACAAATGTAAAATTATATAATGTATTTTAATATTAAAACTGAATTTTTTTTTAAACTAAAATTACACTATTAAAAGGGAGATTAAAGGAAATTATTAAGTTAATGAATTTTTAAAGAGTATGAAGAAATTGAAGGTAATTAAATTGTTATGTATTACATAAAATTGAGAGTTGAAACAAAAAATTCAGAAAAAAAATGGAAAGGGGTCCATGGTATCCCGCAGGAATCGAGATTTGGGTAGACACAAAAAAAAAATCCAGTTTTAAAATAATACATGATATAAATTACAAATGTAAAATTATATAATGTATTTTAATATTCAAACTGAATTTTTTTTTAAACTAAAACTACACTATTAAAAGGGAGATTAATTGAAATAATTAAGTTAATGAATTTTTTAAGGAGTATGAATAAATTGAAGGTAATTAAATTGTTAGGTATTACATAAAATTGAGAGTTTAAACAAAAATTTCAGAAAAAAAATGGAAAGGGGTCCATGGTATCCCGCAGGAATCGAGATTTGGGTAGACACAAAAAAAAAATCCAGATTTAAAATAATACATGATATAATTTACAAATGTAAAATTATATAATGTATTTTAATATTAAAACTGAATTTTTTTTTAAACTAAAACTACACTATTAAAAGGGAGATTAAAGGAAATTATTAAGTTAATGAATTTTTAAAGAGTATGAAGAAATTGACAATAATTAAATTGTTATATATTACATAAAATTGAGAGTTTAAACAAAAAATTCAGAAAAAAATTGAAAGGGGTCCATGGTATCCCGCAGGAATAGAGATTTGGGTAGACACAAAAAAAAAATCCAGTTTTAAAATAATACATAATATAATTTACAAATGTAAAATTATATAATGTATTTTAATTTTAAAAATTAATTTTTTTTTAAACTAAAACTACTTTATTAAAAGGGGGATGAATGGAAATAATTAAGTTAATGAATTTTTTAAAGAGTATGAATAAATTGAAGGCAATTAAATTGTTAGGTATTACATAAAATTGAGAGTTTAAAGAAAAATTTCAGAAAAAAAATGGAAAGGGGTCCCCGCAGGAATCGAGATTTGGGTAGACACAAAAAAAAAATCCAGTTTTAAAATAATACATGATATAATTTACAAATGTAAAATTATATAATGTATTTTAATATTAAAACTGAATTTTTTTTTAAACTAAAACTACACTATTAAAAGGGAGATTAATGGACATTATTAAGTTAATGAATTTTCAAAGAGTATGAATAAATTGAAGGTAATTAAATTGTAATGTATTACATAAAATTGAGAGTTGAAACAAAAAATTCAGAAAAAAAATGGAAAGGGGTCCATGGTATCCCGCAGGAATCGAGATTTGGGTAGACACAAAAAAAAAATCCAGTTTTAAAATAATACATGATATAATTTACAAATGTAAAATTATATAATGTATTTTAATATTAAAACTGAATTTTTTTTTAAACTAAAACTACACTATTAAAAGGGAGATTAATGGACATTATTAAGTTAATGAATTTTCAAAGAGTATGAATAAATTGAAGGTAATTAAATTGTAATGTATTACATAAAATTGAGAGTTGAAACAAAAAATTCAGAAAAAAAATGGAAAGGGGTCCATGGTATCCCGCAGGAATCGAGATTTGGGTAGACACAAAAAAAAAATCCAGTTTTAAAATAATACATGATATAATTTACAAATGTAAAATTATATAATGTATTTTAATTTTAAAACTGAATTTTTTTTTAAACTAAAACTACTTTATTAAAAAGGAGATGAATGGAAATAATTAAGTTAATGAATTTTTTAAAGAGTATGAATTAATTGAAGGCAATTAAATTGTTAGGTATTACATAAAATTGAGAGTTTAAACAAAAAATTCAGAAAAAAATTGAAAGGGGTCCATGGTATCCCGCAGGAATAGAGATTTGGGTAGACACAAAAAAAAAATCCAGTTTTAAAATAATACATAATATAATTTACAAATGTAAAATTATATAATGTATTTTAATTTTAAAAATTAATTTTTTTTTAAACTAAAACTACTTTATTAAAAGGGAGATGAATGGAAATAATTAAGTTAATGAATTTTTTAAAGAGTATGAATAAATTGAAGGCAATTAAATTGTTAGGTATTACATAAAATTGAGAGTTTAAACAAAAATTTCAGAAAAAAAATGGAAAGGGGTCCCCGCAGGAATCGAGATTTGGGTAGACACAAAAAAAAAATCCAGTTTTAAAATAATACATGATATAATTTACAAATGTAAAATTATATAATGTATTTTAATATTAAAACTGAATTTTTTTTTAAACTAAAACTACACTATTAAAAGGGAGATTAATGGACATTATTAAGTTAATGAATTTTCAAAGAGTATGAATAAATTGAAGGTAATTAAATTGTAATGTATTACATAAAATTGAGAGTTGAAACAAAAAATTCAGAAAAAAAATGGAAAGGGGTCCATGGTATCCCGCAGGAATCGAGATTTGGGTAGACACAAAAAAAAAATCCAGTTTTAAAATAATACATGATATAATTTACAAATGTAAAATTATATAATGTATTTTAATTTTAAAACTGAATTTTTTTTTAAACTAAAACTACTTTATTAAAAAGGAGATGAATGGAAATAATTAAGTTAATGAATTTTTTAAAGAGTATGAATTAATTGAAGGCAATTAAATTGTTAGGTATTACATAAAATTGAGAGTTTAAACAAAAATTTCAGAAAAAAAATGGAAAGGGGTCCATGGTATCCCGCAGGAATCGAGATTTGGGTAGACACAAAAAAAAATCCAGTTTTAAAATAATACATGATATAAATTACAAATGTAAAATTATATAATGTATTTTAATATTCAAACTGAATTTTTTTTTAAACTAAAACTACACTATTAAAAGGGAGATTAAAGGAAATAATTAAGTTAATGAATTTTTTAAGAAGTATGAATAAATTGAAGGTAATTAAATTGTTAGATATTACATAAAATTGAGAGTTTAAACAAAAATTTCAGAAAAAAAATGGAAAGGGGTCCATGGTATCCCGCAGGAATCGAGATTTGGGTAGACACAAAAAAAAAATCCAGTTTTAAAATAATACATGATATAATTTACAAATGTAAAATTATATAATGTATTTTAATATTAAAACTGAATTTTTTTTTAAACTAAAACTACACTATTAAAAGGGAGATTAAAGGAAATTATTAAGTTAATGAATTTTTAAAGAGTATGAAGAAATTGACAATAATTAAATTGTTATATATTACATAAAATTGAGAGTTTAAACAAAAAATTCAGAAAAAAATTGAAAGGGGTCCATGGTATCCCGCAGGAATAGAGATTTGGGTAGACACAAAAAAAAAATCCAGTTTTAAAATAATACATAATATAATTTACAAATGTAAAATTATATAATGTATTTTAATTTTAAAAATTAATTTTTTTTTAAACTAAAACTACTTTATTAAAAGGGAGATGAATGGAAATAATTAAGTTAATGAATTTTTTAAAGAGTATGAATAAATTGAAGGCAATTAAATTGTTAGGTATTACATAAAATTGAGAGTTTAAACAAAAATTTCAGAAAAAAAATGGAAAGGGGTCCATGGTATCCCGCAGGAATCGAGATTTGGGTAGACACAAAAAAAAAATCCAGTTTTAAAATAATACATGATATAATTTACAAATGTAAAATTATATAATGTATTTTAATTTTAAAACTGAATTTTTTTTTAAACTAAAACTACTTTATTAAAAGGGAGATGAATGGAAATAATTAAGTTAATGAATTTTTTAAAGAGTATGAATAAATTGAAGGCAATTAAATTGTTAGGTATTACATAAAATTGAGAGTTTACACAAAAATTTCAGAAAAAAAATGGAAAGGGGTCCATGGTATCCCGCAGGAATCGAGATTTGGGTAGACACAAAAAAAAAATCCAGTTTTAAAATAATACATGATATAAATTACAAATGTAAAATTATATAATGTATTTTAATATTAAAACTGAATTTTTTTTTAAACTAAAACTACACTATTAAAAGGAAGATTAAAGGAAATAAATAAGTTAATGAATTTTTTAAGGAGTATGAATAAATGGAAGGTAATTAAATTGTTAGGTATTACATAAAATTGAGAGTTTAAACAAAAATTTCAGAAAAAAAATGGAAAGGGGTCCATGGTATCCCGCAGGAATCGAGATTTGGGTAGACACAAAAAAAAAATCCAGTTTTAAAATAATACATGATATAATTTACAAATGTAAAATTATATAATGTATTTTAATTTTAAAACTGAATTTTTTTTTAAACTAAAACTACTTTATTAAAAAGGAGATGAATGGAAATAATTAAGTTAATGAATTCTTTAAAGAGTATGAATAAATTGAAGGCAATTAAATTGTTAGGTATTACATAAAATTGAGAGTTTAAACAAAAATTTCAGAAAAAAAATGGAAAGGGGTCCATGGTATCCCGCAGGAATCGAGATTTGGGTAGACACAAAAAAAAAATCCAGTTTTAAAATAATACATGATATAAATTACAAATGTAAAATTATATAATGTATTTTAATATTCAAACTGAATTTTTTTTTAAACTAAAACTACACTATTAAAAGGGAGATTAAAGGAAATAATTAAGTTAATGAATTTTTTAAGAAGTATGAATAAATTGAAGGTAATTAAATTGTTAGATATTACATAAAATTGAGAGTTTAAACAAAAATTTCAGAAAAAAAATGGAAAGGGGTCCATGGTATCCCGCAGGAATCGAGATTTGGGTAGACACAAAAAAAAAATCCAGTTTTAAAATAATACATGATATAATTTACAAATGTAAAATTATATAATGTATTTTAAGATTAAAACTGAATTTTTTTTTAAACTAAAACTACACTATTAAAAGGGAGATGAATGGAAATAATTAAGTTAATGAATTTTTTAAAGAGTATGAATAAATTGAAGGTAATTAAATTGTTATGTATTACATAAAATTGAGAGTTGAAACAAAAAATTCAGAAAAAAAATGGAAAGGGGTCCATGGTATCCCGCAGGAATCGAGATTTGGGTAGACACAAAAAAAAAATCCAGTTTTAAAATAATACATGATATAATTTACAAATGTAAAATTATATAATGTATTTTAATATTAAAACTGAATTTTTTTTTAAACTAAAACTACACTATTAAAAGGGAGATTAATGGACATAATTAAGTTAATGAATTTTCAAAGAGTATGAATAAATTGAAGGTAATTAAATTGTAATGTATTACATAAAATTGAGAGTTGAAACAAAAAATTCAGAAAAAAAACGGAAAGGGGCCCATGGTATCCCGCAGGAATCGAGATTTGGGTAGACACAAAAAAAAAATCCAGTTTTAAAATAATACATGATATAATTTACAAATGTAAAATTATATAATGTATTTTAATTTTAAAACTGAATTTTTTTTTAAACTAAAACTACTTTATTAAAAGGGAGATGAATGGAAATAATTAAGTTAATGAATTTTTTAAAGAGTATGAATAAATTGAAGGCAATTAAATTGTTAGGTATTACATAAAATTGAGAGTTTAAACAAAAATTTCAGAAAAAAAATGGAAAGGGGTCCATGGTATCCCGCAGGAATCGAGATTTGGGTAGACACAAAAAAAAAATCCAGTTTTAAAATAATACATGATATAAATTACAAATGTAAAATTATATAATGTATTTTAATATTCAAACTGAATTTTTTTTTAAACTAAAACTACACTATTAAAAGGGAGATTAAAGGAAATAATTAAGTTAATGAATTTTTTAAGGAGTATGAATAAATTGAAGGTAATTAAATTGTTAGGTATTACATAAAATTGAGAGTTTAAACAAAAATTTCAGAAAAAAAATGGAAAGGGGTCCATGGTATCCCGCAGGAATCGAGATTTGGGTAGACACAAAAAAAAAATCCAGTTTTAAAATAATACATGATATAATTTACAAATGTAAAATTATATAATGTATTTTAATTTTAAAAATTAATTTTTTTTTAAACTAAAACTACTTTATTAAAAGGGAGATTAAAGGAAATTATTAAGTTAATGAATTTTTAAAGAGTATGAAGAAATTGAAGGTAATTAAATTGTTATGTATTACATAAAATTGAGAGTTGAAACAAAAAATTCAGAAAAAAAATGGAAAGGAGTCAAAGGTATCCCGCAGGCATAGAGATTTGGATAGACACAAAAATAAAATCCAGTTTTAAAATAATACATGATATAATTTACAAATGTAAAATTATATAATTTTTTTTAATTTTAAAACTGAATTTTTTTTTAAACTAAAACTACACTATTAAAAGGGAGATGAATGGAAATAATTAAGTTAATGAATTTTTTAAAGAGTATGAATAAATTGAAGGTAATTAAATTGTTATGTATTACATAAAATTGAGAGTTGAAACAAAAAATTCAGAAAAAAAATGGAAAGGGGTCCATGGTATCCCGCAGGAATCGAGATTTGGGTAGACACAAAAAAAAAATCCAGTTTTAAAATAATACATGATATAATTTACAAATGTAATATTATATAATGTATTTTAATATTAAAACTGAATTTTTTTTTAAACTAAAACTACACTATTAAAAGGGAGATTAATGGACATAATTAAGTTAATGAATTTTCAAAGAGTATGAATAAATTGAAGGTAATTAAATTGTAATGTATTACATAAAATTGAGAGTTGAAACAAAAAATTCAGAAAAAAAACGGAAAGGGGTCCATGGTATCCCGCAGGAATCGAGATTTGGGTAGACACAAAAAAAAAATCCAGTTTTAAAATAATACATGATATAATTTACAAATGAAAAATTATATAATGTATTTTAATTTTAAAACTGAATTTTTTTTTAAACTAAAACTACTTTATTAAAAGGGAGATGAATGGAAATAATTAAGTTAATGAATTTTTTAAAGAGTATGAATAAATTGAAGGCAATTAAATTGTTAGGTATTACATAAAATTGAGAGTTTAAACAAAAATTAAAAAAAAAAATGGAAAGGGGTCCATGGTATCCCGCAGGAATCGAGATTTGGGTAGACACAAAAAAAAAATCCAGTTTTAAAATAATACATGATATAAATTACAAATGTAAAATTATATAATGTATTTTAATATTCAAACTGAATTTTTTTTTAAACTAAAACTACACTATTAAAAGGGAGATTAAAGGAAATAATTAAGTTAATGAATTCTTTAAGGAGTATGAATAAATTGAAGGTAATTAAATTGTTGGGTATTACATAAAATTGAGAGTTTAAACAAAAATTTCAGAAAATAAATGGAAAGGGGTCCATGGTATCCCGCAGGAATCGAGATTTGGGTAGACACAAAAAAAAAATCCAGTTTTAAAATAATACATGATATAATTTACAAATGTAAAATTATATAATGTATTTTAATATTAAAACTGAATTTTTTTTTAAACTAAAACTACACTATTAAAAGGGAGATTAAAGGAAATTATTAAGTTAATGAATTTTTAAAGAGTATGAAGAAATTGACAATAATTAAATTGTTATATATTACATAAAATTGAGAGTTTAAACAAAAAATTCAGAAAAAAATTGAAAGGGATCCATGGTATCCCGCAGGAATAAAGATTTGGGTAGACACAAAAAAAAAATCCAGTTTTAAAATAATACATGATATAATTTACAAATGTAAAATTATATAATGTATTTTAATTTTAAAAATTAATTTTTTTTTAAACTAAAACTACTTTATTAAAAGGGAGATGAATGGAAATAATTAAGTTAATGAATTTTTTAAAGAGTATGAATAAATTGAAGGCAATTAAATTGTTAGGTATTACATAAAATTGAGAGTTTAAACAAAAATTTCAGAAAAAAAATGGAAAGGGGTCCATGGTATCCCGCAGGAATCGAGATTTGGGTAGACACAAAAAAAAAATCCAGTTTTAAAATAATACATGATATAAATTACAAATGTAAAATTATATAATGTATTTTAATATTAAAACTGAATTTTTTTTTAAACTAAAACTACACTATTAAAAGGGAGATTAAAGGAAATAAATAAGTTAATGAATTTTTTAAGGAGTATGAATAAATGGAAGGTAATTAAATTGTTAGGTATTACATAAAATTGAGAGTTTAAACAAAAATTTCAGAAAAAAAATGGAAAGGGGTCCATGGTATCCCGCAGGAATCGAGATTTGGGTAGACACAAAATAAAAATCCAGTTTTAAAATAATACATGATATAATTTACAAATGTAAAATTATATAATGTATTTTAATATTAAAACTGAATTTTATTTTAAACTAAAACTACACTATTAAAAGGGAGATTAAAGGAAATTATTAAGTTAATGAATTTTTAAAGAGTATGAAGAAATTGAAGGTAATTAAATTGTTATGTATTATATAAAATTGAGAGTTGAAACAAAAAATTCAGAAAAAAAATGGAAAGGAGTCAAAGGTATCCCGCAGGCATAGAGATTTGGATAGACACAAAAATAAAATCCAGTTTTTAAATAATACATGATATAATTTACAAATGTAAAATTATATAATTTTTTTTAATTTTAAAACTGAATTTTTTTTTAAACTAAAACTACTTTATTAAAAGAGAGATCAAAGAAAATAATTAAGTTAAAAAATTTTATAATGAGTATGAACAAAATTGACAATAATTAAATTGTTATATATTACATAAAATTGAGAGTTTAAACAAAAATTTCAGAAAAAAAATGGAAAGGGGTCCATGGTATCCCGCAGGAATCGAGATTTGGGTAGACACAAAAAAAAATCCAGTTTTAAAATAATACATGATATAATTTACAAATGTAAAATTATATAATGTATTTTAATATTAAAACTGAATTTTTTTTTAAACTAAAACTACACTATTAAAAGGGAGATTAAAGGAAATTATTAAGTTAATGAATTTTTAAAGAGTATGAAGAAATTGAAGGTAATTAAATTGTTATGTATTACATAAAATTGAGAGTTGAAACAAAAAATTCAGAAAAAAAATGGAAAGGAGTCAAAGGTATCCCGCAGGCATAGAGATTTGGATAGACACAAAAATAAAATCCAGTTTTAAAATAATACATGATATAATTTACAAATGTAAAATTATATAATTTTTTTTAATTTTAAAACTGAATTTTTTTTTAAACTAAAACTACACTATTAAAAGGGAGATGAATGGAAATAATTAAGTTAATGAATTTTTTAAAGAGTATGAATAAATTGAAGGTAATTAAATTGTTATGTATTACATAAAATTGAGAGTTGAAACAAAAAATTCAGAAAAAAAATGGAAAGGGGTCCATGGTATCCCGCAGGAATCGAGATTTGGGTAGACACAAAAAAAAAATCCAGTTTTAAAATAATACATGATATAATTTACAAATGTAAAATTATATAATGTATTTTAATATTAAAACTGAATTTTTTTTTAAACTAAAACTACACTATTAAAAGGGAGATTAATGGACATAATTAAGTTAATGAATTTTCAAAGAGTATGAATAAATTGAAGGTAATTAAATTGTAATGTATTACATAAAATTGAGAGTTGAAACAAAAAATTCAGAAAAAAAACGGAAAGGGGTCCATGGTATCCCGCAGGAATCGAGATTTGGGTAGACACAAAAAAAAAATCCAGTTTTAAAATAATACATGATATAATTTACAAATGTAAAATTATATAATGTATTTTAATTTTAAAACTGAATTTTTTTTTAAACTAAAACTACTTTATTAAAAGGGAGATGAATGGAAATAATTAAGTTAATGAATTTTTTAAAGAGTATGAATAAAAATGGAAGGTAATTAAATTGTTAGGTATTACATAAAATTGAGAGTTTAAACAAAAATTTCAGAAAAAAAATGGAAAGGGGTCCATGGTATCCCGCAGGAATCGAGATTTGGGTAGACACAAAAAAAAAATCCAGTTTTAAAATAATACATGATATAATTTACAAATGTAAAATTATATAATGTATTTTAATATTAAAACTGAATTTTTTTTTAAACTAAAACTACACTATTAAAAGGGAGATTAAAGGAAATTATTAAGTTAATGAATTTTTAAAGAGTATGAAGAAATTGAAGGTAATTAAATTGTTATGTATTACATAAAATTGAGAGTTGAAACAAAAAATTCAGAAAAAAAATGGAAAGGAGTCAAAGGTATCCCGCAGGCATAGAGATTTGGATAGACACAAAAATAAAATCCAGTTTTAAAATAATACATGATATAATTTACAAATGTAAAATTATATAATTTTTTTTAATTTTAAAACTGAATTTTTTTTTAAACTAAAAATACTTTATTAAAAGAGAGATCAAAGAAAATAATTAAGTTAAAAAATTTTATAATGAGTATGAACAAAATTGACAATAATTAAATTGTTATATATTACATAAAATTGAGAGTTTAAACAAAAATTTCAGAAAAAAAATGGAAAGGGGTCCATGGTATCCCGCAGGAATCGAGATTTGGGTAGACACAAAAAAAAATCCAGTTTTAAAATAATACATGATATAATTTACAAATGTAAAATTATATAATGTATTTTAATATTAAAACTGAATTTTTTTTTAAACTTAAACTACACTATTAAAAGCGAGATTAAAGGAAATAAATAAGTTAATGAATTTTTTAAGGAGTATGAATAAATGGAAGGTAATTAAATTGTTAGGTATTACATAAAATTGAGAGTTTAAACAAAAATTTCAGAAAAAAAATGGAAAGGGGTCCATGGTATCCCGCAGGAATCGAGATTTGGGTAGACACAAAAAAAAAATCCAGTTTTAAAATAATACATGATATAATTTACAAATGTAAAATTATATAATGTATTTTAATATTAAAACTGAATTTTTTTTTAAACTAAAACTACACTATTAAAAGGGAGATTAAAGGAAATTATTAAGTTAATGAATTTTTAAAGAGTATGAAGAAATTGAAGGTAATTAAATTGTTATGTATTACATAAAATTGAGAGTTGAAACAAAAAATTCAGAAAAAAAATGGAAAGGAGTCAAAGGTATCCCGCAGGCATAGAGATTTGGATAGACACAAAAATAAAATCCAGTTTTAAAATAATACATGATATAATTTACAAATGTAAAATTATATAATTTTTTTTAATTTTAAAACTGAATTTTTTTTTAAACTAAAACTACACTATTAAAAGGGAGATGAATGGAAATAATTAAGTTAATGAATTTTTGAAAGAGTATGAATAAATTGAAGGTAATTAAATTGTTATGTATTACATAAAATTGAGAGTTTAAACAAAAAATTCAGAAAAAAAATGGAAAGGGGTCCATGGTATCCCGCAGGAATCGAGATTTGGGTAGACACAAAAAAAAAATCCAGTTTTAAAATAATACATGATATAATTTACAAATGTAAAATTATATAATGTATTTTAATTTTAAAAATTAATTTTTTTTTAAACTAAAACTACACTATTAAAAGGGAGATTAAAGGAAATAATTAAGTTAATGAATTTTTTAAGGAGTATGAATACATTGAAGGTAATTAAATTGTTAGGTATTACATAAAATTGAGAGTTTAAACATAAATTTCAGAAAAAAAATGGAAAGGGGTCCATGGTATCCCGCAGGAATCGAGATTTGGGTAGACACAAAAAAAAAATCCAGTTTTAAAATAATACATGATATAATTTACAAATGTAAAATTATATAATGTATTTTAATATTAAAACTGAATTTTTTTTTAAACTAAAACTACACTATTAAAAGGGAGATTAAAGGAAATTATTAAGTTAATGAATTTTTAAAGAGTATGAAGAAATTGACAATAATTAAATTGTTATATATTACATAAAATTGAGAGT
Source organism: Sipha maydis (assembly GCA_034509805.1). NCBI lineage: Eukaryota > Metazoa > Arthropoda > Insecta > Hemiptera > Aphididae > Sipha > Sipha maydis. The sequence goes on along the minus strand of JASXSY010000838.1, from coordinate 32,260 downwards.
TTAAACAAAAAATTCAGAAAAAAATTGAAAGGGATCCATGGTATCCCGCAGGAATAGAGATTTGGGTAGACACAAAAAAAAAATCCAGTTTTAAAATAATACATGATATAATTTACAAATGTAAAATTATATAATGTATTTTAATTTTAAAAATTAATTTTTTTTTAAACTAAAACTACTTTATTAAAAGGGAGATGAATGGAAATAATTAAGTTAATGAATTTTTTAAAGAGTATGAATAAATTGAAGGCAATTAAATTGTTAGGTATTACATAAAATTGAGAGTTTAAACAAAAATTTCAGAAAAAAAATGGAAAGGGGTCCATGGTATCCCGCAGGAATTGAGATTTGGGTAGACACAAAAAAAAAATCCAGTTTTAAAATAATACATGATATAATTTACAAATGTAAAATTATATAATGTATTTTAATATTAAAACTGAATTTTTTTTTAAACTAAAACTACACTATTAAAAGGGAGATTAAAGGAAATTATTAAGTTAATGAATTTTTAAAGAGTATGAATAAATTGAAGGTAATTAAATTGTTATGTATTATATAAAATTGAGAGTTGAAACAAAAATTCAGAAAAAAAATGGAAAGGGGTCAATGGTATCCCGCAGGCATAGAGATTTGGATAGACACAAAAAAAAAATCCAGTTTTAAAATAATACATGATATAATTTACAAATGTAAAATTATATAATTTATTTTAATTTTAAAACTGAATTTTTTTTTAAACTAAAACTACTTTATTAAAAGAGAGATCAAAGAAAATAATTAAGTTAAAAAATTTTATAATGAGTATGAACAAAATTGACAATAATTAAATTGTTATATATTACATAAAATTGAGAGTTTAAACAAAAATTTCAGAAAAAAAATGGAAAGGGGTCCATGGTATCCCGCAGGAATCGAGATTTGGGTAGACACAAAAAAAAAATCCAGTTTTAAAATAATACATGATATAATTTACAAATGTAAAATTATATAATGTATTTTAATATTAAAACTGAATTTTTTTTTAAACTAAAACTACACTATTAAAAGGGAGATTAAAGGAAATTATTAAGTTAATGAATTTTTAAAGAGTATGAAGAAATTGAAGGTAATTAAATTGTTATGTATTACATAAAATTGAGAGTTTAAACAAAAATTTCTGAAAAAAAATGGAAAGGGGTCCATGGTATCCCGCAGGAATCGAGATTTGGGTAGACACAAAAAAAAAATCCAGTTTTAAAATAATACATGATATAATTTACAAATGTAAAATTATATAATGTATTTTAATTTTAAAACTGAATTTTTTTTTAAACTAAAACTACACTATTAAAAGGGAGATTAAAGGAAATTATTAAGTTAATGAATTTTTAAAGAGTATGAAGAAATTGACAATAATTAAATTGTTATATATTACATAAAATTGAGAGTTTAAACAAAAAATTCAGAAAAAAATTGAAAGGGGTCCATGGTATCCCGCAGGAATAGAGATTTGGGAAGACACAAAAAAAAAAATCCAGTTTTAAAATAATACATGATATAATTTACAAATGTAAAATTATATAATGTATTTTAATTTTAAAAATTAATTTTTTTTTAAACTAAAACTACTTTATTAAAAGGGAGATGAATGGAAATAATTAAGTTAATGAATTTTTTAAAGAGTATGAATAAATTGAAGGCAATTAAATTGTTAGGTATTACATAAAATTGAGAGTTTAAACAAAAATTTCAGAAAAAAAATGGAAAGGGGTCCATGGTATCCCGCAGGAATCGAGATTTGGGTAGACACAAAAAAAAAATCCAGTTTTAAAATAATACATGATATAATTTACAAATGTAAAATTATATAATGTAATTTAATTTTAAAACTGAATTTTTTTTTAAACTAAAACTACTTTCTTAAAAGGGAGATGAATGGAAATATTTAAGTTAATGAATTTTTTAAAGAGTATGAATAAATTGAAGGCAATTAAATTGTTAGGTATTACATAAAATTGAGAGTTTAAACAAAAATTTCTGAAAAAAAATGGAAAGGGGTCCATGGTATCCCGCAGGAATCGAGATTTGGGTAGACACAAAAAAAAAATCCAGTTTTAAAATAATACATGATATAATTTACAAATGTAAAATTATATAATGTATTTTAATATTAAAACTGAATTTTTTTTTAAACTAAAACTACACTATTAAAAGGGAGATTAAAGGAAATAAATAAGTTAATGAATTTTTTAAGGAGTATGAATAAATGGAAGGTAATTAAATTGTTAGGTATTACATAAAATTGAGAGTTTAAACAAAAATTTCAGAAAAAAAATGGAAAGGGGTCCATGGTATCCCGCAGGAATCGAGATTTGGGTAGACACAAAAAAAAAATCCAGTTTTAAAATAATACATGATATAATTTACAAATGTAAAATTATATAATGTATTTTAATATTAAAACTGAATTTTTTTTTAAACTAAAACTACACTATTAAAAGGGAGATTAAAGGAAATTATTAAGTTAATGAATTTTTAAAGAGTATGAAGAAATTGACAATAATTAAATTGTTATATATTACATAAAATTGAGAGTTTAAACAAAAAATTCAGAAAAAAATTGAAAGGGATCCATGGTATCCCGCAGGAATAGAGATTTGGGTAGACACAAAAAAAAAATCCAGTTTTAAAATAATACATGATATAATTTACAAATGTAAAATTATATAATGTATTTTAATTTTAAAAATTAATTTTTTTTTAAACTAAAACTACTTTATTAAAAGGGAGATGAATGGAAATAATTAAGTTAATGAATTTTTTAAAGAGTATGAATAAATTGAAGGCAATTAAATTGTTAGGTATTACATAAAATTGAGAGTTTAAACAAAAATTTCAGAAAAAAAATGGAAAGGGGTCCATGGTATCCCGCAGGAATCGAGATTTGGGTAGACACAAAAAAAAAATCCAGTTTTAAAATAATACATGATATAATTTACAAATGTAAAATTATATAATGTATTTTAATATTAAAACTGAATTTTTTTTTAAACTAAAACTACACTATTAAAAGGGAGATTAAAGGAAATAAATAAGTTAATGAATTTTTTAAGGAGTATGAATAAATGGAAGGTAATTAAATTGTTAGGTATTACATAAAATTGAGAGTTTAAACAAAAATTTCAGAAAAAAAATGGAAAGGGGTCCATGGTATCCCGCAGGAATCGAGATTTGGGTAGACACAAAAAAAAAATCCAGTTTTAAAATAATACATGATATAATTTACAAATGTAAAATTATATAATGTATTTTAATATTAAAACTGAATTTTTTTTTAAACTAAATTTACACTATTAAAAGGGAGATTAAAGGAAATTATTAAGTTAATGAATTTTTAAAGAGTATGAAGAAATTGACAATAATTAAATTGTTATATATTACATAAAATTGAGAGTTTAAACAAAAAATTCAGAAAAAAATTGAAAGGGATCCATGGTATCCCGCAGGAATAGAGATTTGGGTAGACACAAAAAAAAAAATCCAGTTTTAAAATAATACATGATATAATTTACAAATGTAAAATTATATAATGTATTTTAATTTTAAAAATTAATTTTTTTTTAAACTAAAACTACTTTATTAAAAGGGAGATGAATGGAAATAATTAAGTTAATGAATTTTTTAAAGATTATGAATAAATTGAAGGCAATTAAATTGTTAGGTATTACATAAAATTGAGAGTTTAAACAAAAATTTCAGAAAAAAAATGGAAAGGGGTCCATGGTATCCCGCAGGAATCGAGATTTGGGTAGACACAAAAAAAAAATCCAGTTTTAAAATAATACATGATATAAATTACAAATGTAAAATTATATAATGTATTTTAATATTAAAACTGAATTTTTTTTTAAACTAAAACTACACTATTAAAAGGGAGATTAAAGGAAATAAATAAGTTAATGAATTTTTTAAGGAGTATGAATAAATGGAAGGTAATTAAATTGTTAGGTATTACATAAAATTGAGAGTTTAAACAAAAATTTCAGAAAAAAAATGGAAAGGGGTCCATGGTATCCCGCAGGAATCGAGATTTGGGTAGACACAAAAAAAAAATCCAGTTTTAAAATAATACATGATATAATTTACAAATGTAAAATTATATAATGTATTTTAATATTAAAACTGAATTTTTTTTTAAACTAAAACTACTCTATTAAAAGGGAGATTAAAGGAAATTATTAAGTTAATGAATTTTTAAAGAGTATGAAGAAATTGAAGGTAATTAAATTGTTATGTATTACATAAAATTGAGAGTTGAAACAAAAAATTCAGAAAAAAAATGGAAAGGAGTCAAAGGTATCCCGCAGGCATAGAGATTTGGATAAACACAAAAATAAAATCCAGTTTTAAAATAATACATGATATAATTTACAAATGTAAAATTATATAATGTATTTTAATATTAAAACTGAATTTTTTTTTAAACTAAAACTACACTATTAAAAGGGAGATTAAAGGAAATTATTATGTTAATGAATTTTTAAAGAGTATGAATAAATTGAAGGTAATTAAATTGTTAGGTATTACATAAAATTGAGAGTTTAAACAAAAATTTCAGAAAAAAAATGGAAAGGGGTCCATGGTATCCCGCAGGAATCGAGATTTGGGTAGACACAAAAAAAAAATCCAGTTTTAAAATAATACATGATATAAATTACAAATGTAAAATTATATAATGTATTTTAATATTCAAACTGAATTTTTTTTTAAACTAAAACTACACTATTAAAAGGGAGATTAAAGGAAATAATTAAGTTAATGAATTTTTTAAGGAGTATGAATAAATTGAAGGTAATTAAATTGTTAGGTATTACATAAAATTGAGAGTTTAAACAAAAATTTCAGAAAAAAAATGGAAAGGGGTCCATGGTATCCCGCAGGAATCGAGATTTGGGTAGACACAAAAAAAAAATCCAGTTTTAAAATAATACATGATATAATTTACAAATGTAAAATTATATAATGTATTTTAATATTAAAACTGAATTTTTTTTTAAACTAAAACTACACTATTAAAAGGGAGATTAAAGGAAATTATTAAGTTAATGAATTTTTAAAGAGTATGAAGAAATTGACAATAATTAAATTGTTATATATTACATAAAATTGAGAGTTTAAACAAAAAATTCAGAAAAAAATTGAAAGGGATCCATGGTATCCCGCAGGAATAGAGATTTGGGTAGACACAAAAAAAAAATCCAGTTTTAAAATAATACATGATATAATTTACAAATGTAAAATTATATAATGTATTTTAATTTTAAAAATTAATTTTTTTTTAAACTAAAACTACTTTATTAAAAGGGAGATGAATGGAAATAATTAAGTTAATGAATTTTTTAAAGAGTATGAATAAATTGAAGGCAATTAAATTGTTAGGTATTACATAAAATTGAGAGTTTAAACAAAAATTTCAGAAAAAAAATGGAAAGGGGTCCATGGTATCCCGCAGGAATCGAGATTTGGGTAGACACAAAAAAAAAATCCAGTTTTAAAATAATACATGATATAAATTACAAATGTAAAATTATATAATGTATTTTAATAATAAAACTGAATTTTTTTTTAAACTAAAACTACACTATTAAAAGGGAGATTAAAGGAAATAAATAAGTTAATGAATTTTTTAAGGAGTATGAATAAATGGAAGGTAATTAAATTGTTAGGTATTACATAAAATTTAGAGTTTAAACAAAAATTTCAGAAAAAAAATGGAAAGGGGTCCATGGTATCCCGCAGGAATCGAGATTTGGGTAGACACAAAAAAAAAATCCAGTTTTAAAATAATACATGATATAATTTACAAATGTAAAATTATATAATGTATTTTAATATTAAAACTGAATTTTTTTTTAAACTAAAACTACACTATTAAAAGGGAGATTAAAGGAAATTATTAAGTTAATGAATTTTTAAAGAGTATGAAGAAATTGACAATAATTAAATTGTTATATATTACATAAAATTGAGAATTTAAACAAAAAATTCAGAAAAAAATTGAAAGGGATCCATGGTATCCCGCAGGAATAGAGATTTGGGTAGACACAAAAAAAAAATCCAGTTTTAAAATAATACATGATATAATTTACAAATGTAAAATTATATAATGTATTTTAATTTTAAAAATTAATTTTTTTTTAAACTAAAACTACTTTATTAAAAGGGAGATGAATGGAAATAATTAAGTTAATGAATTTTTTAAAGAGTATGAATAAATTGAAGGCAATTAAATTGTTAGGTATTACATAAAATTGAGAGTTTAAACAAAAATTTCAGAAAAAAAATGGAAAGGGGTCCATGGTATCCCGCAGGAATCGAGATTTGGGTAGACACAAAAAAAAAATCCAGTTTTAAAATAATACATGATATAAATTACAAATGTAAAATTATATAATGTATTTTAATATTAAAACTGAATTTTTTTTTAAACTAAAACTACACTATTAAAAGGGAGATTAAAGGAAATAAATAAGTTAATGAATTTTTTAAGGAGTATGAATAAAGTGTTGGTAATTAAATTGTTAGGTATTACATAAAATTGAGAGTTTAAACAAAAATTTCAGAAAAAAAATGGAAAGGGGTCCATGGTATCCCGCAGGAATCGAGATTTGGGTAGACACAAAAAAAAAATCCAGTTTTAAAATAATACATGATATAATTTACAAATGTAAAATTATATAATGTATTTTAATATTAAAACTGAATTTTTTTTTAAACTAAAACTACTCTATTAAAAGGGAGATTAAAGGAAATTATTAAGTTAATGAATTTTTAAAGAGTATGAAGAAATTGAAGGTAATTAAATTGTTATGTATTACATAAAATTGAGAGTTGAAACAAAAAATTCAGAAAAAAAATGGAAAGGAGTCAAAGGTATCCCGCAGGCATAGAGATTTGGATAGACACAAAAATAAAATCCAGTTTTAAAATAATACATGATATAATTTACAAATGTAAAATTATATAATGTATTTTAATATTAAAACTGAATTTTTTTTTATACTAAAACTACACTATTAAAAGGGAGATTAAAGGAAATTATTATGTTAATGAATTTTTAAAGAGTATGAATAAATTGAAGGCAATTAAATTGTTAGGTATTACATAAAATTGAGAGTTTAAACAAAAATTTCAGAAAAAAAATGGAAAGGGGTCCATGGTATCCCGCAGGAATCGAGATTTGGGTAGACACAAAAAAAAAATCCAGTTTTAAAATAATACATGATATAAATTACAGATGTAAAATTATATAATGTATTTTAATATTAAAACTGAATTTTTTTTTAAACTAAAACTACACTATTAAAAGGGAGATTAAAGGAAATAAATAAGTTAATGAATTTTTTAAGGAGTATGAATAAATGGAAGGTAATTAAATTGTTAGGTATTACATAAAATTTAGAGTTTAAACAAAAATTTCAGAAAAAAAATGGAAAGGGGTCCATGGTATCCCGCAGGAATCGAGATTTGGGTAGACACAAAAAAAAAATCCAGTTTTAAAATAATATATGATATAATTTACAAATGTAAAATTATATAATGTATTTTAATATTAAAACTGAATTTTTTTTTAAACTAAAACTACACTATTAAAAGGGAGATTAAAGGAAATTATTAAGTTAATGAATTTTTAAAGAGTATGAAGAAATTGACAATAATTAAATTGTTATATATTACATAAAATTGAGAGTTTAAACAAAAAATTCAGAAAAAAATTGAAAGGGATCCATGGTATCCCGCAGGAATAGAGATTTGGGTAGACACAAAAAAAAAATCCAGTTTTAAAATAATACATGATATAATTTACAAATGTAAAATTATATAATGTATTTTAATTTTAAAAATTAATTTTTTTTTAAACTAAAACTACTTTATTAAAAGGGAGATGAATGGAAATAATTAAGTTAATGAATTTTTTAAAGAGTATGAATAAATTGAAGGCAATTAAATTGTTAGGTATTACATAAAATTGAGAGTTTAAACAAAAATTTCAGAAAAAAAATGGAAAGGGGTCCATGGTATCCCGCAGGAATCGAGATTTGGGTAGACACAAAAAAAAAATCCAGTTTTAAAATAATACATGATATAAATTACAAATGTAAAATTATATAATGTATTTTAATATTAAAACTGAATTTTTTTTTAAACTAAAACTACACTATTAAAAGGGAGATTAAAGGAAATAAATAAGTTAATGAATTTTTTAAAGAGTATGAATAAATTGAAGGCAATTAAATTGTTAGGTATTACATAAAATTGAGAGTTTAAACAAAAATTTCAGAAAAAAAATGGAAAGGGGTCCATGGTATCCCGCAGGAATCGAGATTTGGGTAGACACAAAAAAAAAATCCAGTTTTAAAATAATACATGATATAAATTACAAATGTAAAATTATATAATGTATTTTAATATTAAAACTGAATTTTTTTTTAAACTAAAACTACACTATTAAAAGGGAGATTAAAGGAAATAAATAAGTTAATGAATTTTTTAAGGAGTATGAATAAATGGAAGGTAATTAAATTGTTAGGTATTACATAAAATTTAGAGTTTAAACAAAAATTTCAGAAAAAAAATGGAAAGGGGTCCATGGTATCCCGCAGGAATCGAGATTTGGGTAGACACAAAAAAAAAATCCAGTTTTAAAATAATACATGATATAATTTACAAATGTAAAATTATATAATGTATTTTAATATTAAAACTGAATTTTTTTTTAAACTAAAACTACACTATTAAAAGGGAGATTAAAGGAAATTATTAAGTTAATGAATTTTTAAAGAGTATGAAGAAATTGACAATAATTAAATTGTTATATATTACATAAAATTGAGAGTTTAAACAAAAAATTCAGAAAAAAATTGAAAGGGATCCATGGTATCCCGCAGGAATAGAGATTTGGGTAGACACAAAAAAAAAATCCAGTTTTAAAATAATACATGATATAATTTACAAATGTAAAATTATATAATGTATTTTAATTTTAAAAATTAATTTTTTTTTAAACTAAAACTACTTTATTAAAAGGGAGATGAATGGAAATAATTAAGTTAATGAATTTTTTAAAGAGTATGAATAAATTGAAGGCAATTAAATTGTTAGGTATTACATAAAATTGAGAGTTTAAACAAAAATTTCAGAAAAAAAATGGAAAGGGGTCCATGGTATCCCGCAGGAATCGAGATTTGGGTAGACACAAAAAAAAAATCCAGTTTTAAAATAATACATGATATAAATTACAAATGTAAAATTATATAATGTATTTTAATATTAAAACTGAATTTTTTTTTAAACTAAAACTACACTATTAAAAGGGAGATTAAAGGAAATTATTAAGTTAATGAATTTTTAAAGAGTATGAAGAAATTGACAATAATTAAATTGTTATATATTACATAAAATTGAGAGTTTAAACAAAAAATTCAGAAAAAAATGGAAAGGGGTCCATGGTATCCCGCAGGAATAGAGATTTGGGTAGACACAAAAAAAAAATCTAGTTTTAAAATATTACATGATATAATTTACAAATGTAAAATTATGTAATGTATTTTAATATTAAAACTGAATTTTTTTTTAAACTAAAACTACACTATTAAAAGGGAGATTAATGGACATAATTAAGTTAATGAATTTTCAAAAAGTATGAATAAATTGAAGGTAATTAAATTGTTATGTATAACATAGAATTGAGAGTTGAAACAAAAAATTCAGAAAAAAAATGGAAAGGGGTCCATGGTATCCCACAGGAATCGAGATTTGGGTAGACACAAAAAAAAATCCAGTTTTATAATAATATATGATATAATTTACAAATGTAAAATTATATAATGTATTTTAATTTTAAAACTGAATTTTTTTTTAGACTAAAACTACTTTATTAAAAGGGAGATTAATGGAAATAATTAAGTTAATAAATTTTTTAAAGAGTATGAATAAATTGACAATAATAAAATTGTTATATATTACATAAAATTGAGAGTTTAAACAAAAAATTCAGAAAAAAATGGAAAGGGGTCCATGGTATCCCGCAGGAATCGAGATTTGGGTAGACACAAAAAAAAAATCCAGTTTTAAAATAATACATGATATAATTTACAAATGTAAAATTATATAATGTATTTTAATATTAAAACTGAATTTTTTTTTAAACTAAAACTACACTATTAAAAGGGAGATTAAAGGAAATAAATAAGTTAATGAATTTTTTAAGGAGTATGAATAAATGGAAGGTAATTAAATTGTTAGGTATTACATAAAATTTAGAGTTTAAACAAAAATTTCAGAAAAAAAATGGAAAGGGGTCCATGGTATCCCGCAGGAATCGAGATTTGGGTAGACACAAAAAAAAAATCCAGTTTTAAAATAATACATGATATAAATTACAAATGTAAAATTATATAATGTATTTTAATATTAAAACTGAATTTTTTTTTAAACTAAAACTACACTATTAAAAGGGAGATTAAAGGAAATAAATAAGTTAATGAATTTTTTAAGGAGTATGAATAAAGTGAAGGTAATTAAATTGTTAGGTATTACATAAAATTGAGAGTTTAAACAAAAATTTCAGAAAAAAAATGGAAAGGGGTCCATGGTATCCCGCAGGAATCGAGATTTGGGTAGACACAAAAAAAAAATCCAGTTTTAAAATAATACATGATATAATTTACAAATGTAAAATTATATAATGTATTTTAATATTAAAACTGAATTTTTTTTTAAACTAAAACTACTCTATTAAAAGGGAGATTAAAGGAAATTGTTAAGTTAATGAATTTTTAAAGAGTATGAAGAAATTGACAATAATAAAATTGTTATATATTACATAAAATTGAGAGTTTAAACAAAAAATTCAGAAAAAAATGGAAAGGGGTCCATGGTATCCCGCAGGAATAGAGATTTGGGTAGACACAAAAAAAAAATCTAGTTTTAAAATATTACATGATATAATTTACAAATGTAAAATTATATAATGTATTTTAATTTTAAAACGGAATTTTTTTTTAAACTAAAACTACTTTATGAAAAGGGAGATTAATGGAAATAATTAAGTTAATGAATTTTTTAAAGAGTATGAATAAATTGAAGGTAATTAAATTGTTATGTATTACATAAAATTGAGAGTTGAAACAAAAAATTCAGAAAAAAAATGGAAAGGGGTCCATGGTATCCCGCAGGAATCGAGATTTGGGTAGACACAAAAAAAAAATCCAGTTTTAAAATATTACATGATATAATTTACAAATGTAAAATTATGTAATGTATTTTAATATTAAAACTGAATTTTTTTTTAAACTAAAACTACACTATTAAAAGGGAGATTAATGGACATAATTAAGTTAATGAATTTTCAAAAAGTATGAATAAATTGAAGGTAATTAAATTGTTATGTATAACATAGAATTGAGAGTTGAAACAAAAAATTCAGAAAAAAAATGGAAAGGGGTCCATGGTATCCCACAGGAATCGAGATTTGGGTAGACACAAAAAAAAATCCAGTTTTATAATAAAATATGATATAATTTACAAATGTAAAATTATATAATGTATTTTAATTTTAAAACTGAATTTTTTTTTAGACTAAAACTACTTTATTAAAAGGGAGATTAATGGAAATAATTAAGTTAATAAATTTTTAAAGAGTATGAATAAATTGAAGGTAATTAAATTGTTATGTATTACATAAAATTGAGAGTTGAAACAAAAATTCAGAAAAAAAATGGAAAGGGGTCAATGGTATCCCGCAGGCATAGAGATTTGGATAGACACAAAAAAAAAATCCAGTTTTAAAATAATACATGAAATAATTTACAAATGTAAAATTATATAATTTATTTTAATTTTAAAACTGAATTTTTTTTTAAACTAAAACTACTTTATTAAAAGAGAGATCAAAGAAAATAATTAAGTTAAAAAATTTTATAATGAGTATGAACAAAATTGACAATAATTAAATTGTTATATATTACATAAAATTGAGAGTTTAAACAAAAATTTCAGAAAAAAAATGGAAAGGGGTCCATGGTATCCCGCAGGAATCGAGATTTGGGTAGACACAAAAAAAAAATCCAGTTTTAAAATAATACATGATATAATTTACAAATGTAAAATTATATAATGTATTTTAATATTAAAACTGAATTTTTTTTTAAACTAAAACTACTCTATTAAAAGGGAGATTAAAGGAAATTGTTAAGTTAATGAATTTTTAAAGAGTATGAAGAAATTGACAATAATAAAATTGTTATATATTACATAAAATTGAGAGTTTAAACAAAAAATTCAGAAAAAAATGGAAAGGGGTCCATGGTATCCCGCAGGAATAGAGATTTGGGTAGACACAAAAAAAAAATCTAGTTTTAAAATATTACATGATATAATTTACAAATGTAAAATTATATAATGTATTTTAATTTTAAAACGGAATTTTTTTTTAAACTAAAACTACTTTATGAAAAGGGAGATTAATGGAAATAATTAAGTTAATGAATTTTTTAAAGAGTATGAATAAATTGAAGGTAATTAAATTGTTATGTATTACATAAAATTGAGAGTTGAAACAAAAAATTCAGAAAAAAAATGGAAAGGGGTCCATGGTATCCCGCAGGAATCGAGATTTGGGTAGACACAAAAAAAAAATCCAGTTTTAAAATATTACATGATATAATTTACAAATGTAAAATTATGTAATGTATTTTAATATTAAAACTGAATTTTTTTTTAAACTAAAACTACACTATTAAAAGGGAGATTAATGGACATAATTAAGTTAATGAATTTTCAAAAAGTATGAATAAATTGAAGGTAATTAAATTGTTATGTATAACATAGAATTGAGAGTTGAAACAAAAAATTCAGAAAAAAAATGGAAAGGGGTCCATGGTATCCCACAGGAATCGAGATTTGGGTAGACACAAAAAAAAATCCAGTTTTATAATAATATATGATATAATTTACAAATGTAAAATTATATAATGTATTTTAATTTTAAAACTGAATTTTTTTTTAGACTAAAACTACTTTATTAAAAGGGAGATTAATGGAAATAATTAAGTTAATAAATTTTTTAAAGAGTATGAATAAATTGAAGGTAATTAAATTGTTATGTATTACATAAAATTGAGAGTTGAAACAAAAATTCAGAAAAAAAATGGAAAGGGGTCAATGGTATCCCGCAGGCATAGAGATTTGGATAGACACAAAAAAAAAATCCAGTTTTAAAATAATACATGAAATAATTTACAAATGTAAAATTATATAATTTATTTTAATTTTAAAACTGAATTTTTTTTTAAACTAAAACTACTTTATTAAAAGAGAGATCAAAGAAAATAATTAAGTTAAAAAATTTTATAATGAGTATGAACAAAATTGACAATAATTAAATTGTTATATATTACATAAAATTGAGAGTTTAAACAAAAATTTCAGAAAAAAAATGGAAAGGGGTCCATGGTATCCCGCAGGAATCGAGATTTGGGTAGACACAAAAAAAAAAATCCAGTTTTAAAATAATACATGATATAATTTACAAATGTAAAATTATATAATGTATTTTAATTTTAAAACGGAATTTTTTTTTAAACTAAAACTACTTTATGAAAAGGGAGATTAATGGAAATAATTAAGTTAATGAATTTTTTAAAGAGTATGAATAAATTGAAGGTAATTAAATTGTTATGTATTACATAAAATTGAGAGTTGAAACAAAAAATTCAGAAAAAAAATGGAAAGGGGTCCATGGTATCCCGCAGGAATCGAGATTTGGGTAGACACAAAAAAAAAATCCAGTTTTAAAATATTACATGATATAATTTACAAATGTAAAATTATGTAATGTATTTTAATATTAAAACTGAATTTTTTTTTAAACTAAAACTACACTATTAAAAGGGAGATTAATGGACATAATTAAGTTAATGAATTTTCAAAAAGTATGAATAAATTGAAGGTAATTAAATTGTTATGTATAACATAGAATTGAGAGTTGAAACAAAAAATTCAGAAAAAAAATGGAAAGGGGTCCATGGTATCCCACAGGAATCGAGATTTGGGTAGACACAAAAAAAAATCCAGTTTTATAATAATATATGATATAATTTACAAATGTAAAATTATATAATGTATTTTAATTTTAAAACTGAATTTTTTTTTAGACTAAAACTACTTTATTAAAAGGGAGATTAATGGAAATAATTAAGTTAATAAATTTTTTAAAGAGTATGAATAAATTGAAGGTAATTAAATTGTTATGTATTACATAAAATTGAGAGTTGAAACAAAAATTCAGAAAAAAAATGGAAAGGGGTCAATGGTATCCCGCAGGCATAGAGATTTGGATAGACACAAAAAAAAAATCCAGTTTTAAAATAATACATGATATAATTTACAAATGTAAAATTATATAATTTATTTTAATTTTAAAACTGAATTTTTTTTTAAACTAAAACTACTTTATTAAAAGAGAGATCAAAGAAAATAATTAAGTTAAAAAATTTTATAATGAGTATGAACAAAATTGACAATAATTAAATTGTTATATATTACATAAAATTGAGAGTTTAAACAAAAATTTCAGAAAAAAAATGGAAAGGGGTCCATGGTATCCCGCAGGAATCGAGATTTGGGTAGACACAAAAAAAAAAATCCAGTTTTAAAATAATACATGATATAATTTACAAATGTAAAATTATATAATGTATTTTAATATTAAAACTGAATTTTTTTTTAAACTAAAACTACACTATTAAAAGGGAGATTAAAGGAAATTATTAAGTTAATCAATTTTTAAAGAGTATGAAGAAATTGAAGGTAATTAAATTGTTATGTATTACATAAAATTGAGAGTTTAAACAAAAATTTCTGAAAAAAAATGGAAAGGGGTCCATGGTATCCCGCAGGAATCGAGATTTGGGTAGACACAAAAAAAAAATCCAGTTTTAAAATAATACTTGATATAATTTACAAATGTAAAATTATATAATGTATTTTAATTTTAAAACTGAATTTTTTTTTAAACTAAAACTACACTATTAAAAGGGAGATTAAAGGAAATAAATAAGTTAATGAATTTTTTAAGGAGTATGAATAAATGGAAGGTAATTAAATTGTTAGGTATTACATAAAATTGAGAGTTTAAAACAAAAATTTCAAAAAAAAAATGGAAAGGGGTCCATGGTATCCCGCAGGAATCGAGATTTGGGTAGACACAAAAAAAAAAATCCAGTTTTAAAATAATACATGATATAATTTACAAATGTAAAATTATATAATGTATTTTAATATTAAAACTGAATTTTTTTTTAAACTAAAATTACACTATTAAAAGGGAGATTAAAGGAAATTATTAAGTTAATGAATTTTTAAAGAGTATGAAGAAATTGACGATAATTAAATTGTTATATATTACATAAAATTGAGAGTTTAAACAAAAAATTCAGAAAAAAATTGAAAGGGATCCATGGTATCCCGCAGGAATAGAGATTTGGGTAGACACAAAAAAAAAATCCAGTTTTAAAATAATACATGATATACTCGTAATTTACAAATGTAAAATTATATAATGTATTTTAATTTTAAAAATTAATTTTTTTTTAAACTAAAACTACTTTATTAAAAGGGAGATGAATGGAAATAATTAAGTTAATGAATTTTTTAAAGAGTATGAATAAATTGAAGGCAATTAAATTGTTAGGTATTACATAAAATTGAGAGTTTAAACAAAAATTTCAGAAAAAAAATGGAAAGGGGTCCATGGTATCCCGCAGGAATCGAGATTTGGGTAGACACAAAAAAAAAAATCCAGTTTTAAAATAATACATGATATAATTTACAAATGTAGAATTATATAATGTATTTTAATTTTAAAACTGAATTTTTTTTAAACTAAAACTACTTTATTAAAAGGGAGATGAATGGAAATAATTAAGTTAATGAATTTTTTAAAGAGTATGAATAAATTGAAGGCAATTAAATTGTTAGTTATTACATAAAATTGAGAGTTTAAACAAAAATTTCAGAAAAAAAATGGAAAGGGGGTCCATGGTATCCCGCAGGAATCGAGATTTGGGTAGACACAAAAAAAAAAATCCAGTTTTAAAATAATACATGATATAATTTACAAATGTAAAATTATATAATGTATTTTAATATTAAAACTGAATTTTTTTTTAAACTAAAACTACACTATTAAAAGGGAGATTAAAGGAAATAAATAAGTTAATGAATTTTTTAAGGAGTATGAATAAATGGAAGGTAATTAAATTGTTAGGTATTACATAAAATTGAGAGTTTAAACAAAAATTTCAGAAAAAAAATGGAAAGGGGTCCATGGTATCCCGCAGGAATCGAGATTTGGGTAGACACAAAAAAAAAATCCAGTTTTAAAATAATACATGATATAATTTACAAATGTAAAATTATATAATGTATTTTAATATTAAAACTGAATTTTTTTTTAAACTAAAACTACACTATTAAAAGGGAGATTAAAGGAAATTATTAAGTTAATGAATTTTTAAAGAGTATGAAGAAATTGAAGGTAATTAAATTGTTATGTATTACATAAAATTGAGAGTTTAAACAAAAATTTCTGAAAAAAAATGGAAAGGGGTCCATGGTATCCCGCAGGAATCGAGATTTGGGTAGACACAAAAAAAAAATCCAGTTTTAAAATAATACATGATATAATTTACAAATGTAAAATTATATAATGTATTTTAATTTTAAAAGTGAATTTTTTTTTAAACTAAAACTACACTATTAAAAGGGAGATTAAAGGAAATTATTAAGTTAATGAATTTTTAAAGAGTATGAAGAAATTGAAGGTAATTAAATTGTTATGTATTACATAAAATTGAGAGTTTAAAACAAAAATTTCTGAAAAAAAATGGAAAGGGGTCCATGGTATCCCGCAGGAATCGAGATTTGGGTAGACACAAAAAAAAAATCCAGTTTTAAAATAATACATGATATAATTTACAAATGTAAAATTATATAATGTATTTTAATTTTAAAAGTGAATTTTTTTTTAAACTAAAACTACACTATTAAAAGGGAGATTAAAGGAAATTATTAAGTTAATGAATTTTTAAAGAGTATGAAGAAATTGACAATAATTAAATTGTTATATATTACATAAAATTGAGAGTTTAAACAAAAAATTCAGAAAAAAATTGAAAGGGGTCCATGGTATCCCGCAGGAATAGAGATTTGGGAAGACACAAAAAAAAAATCCAGTTTTAAAATAATACATGATATAATTTACAAATGTAAAATTATATAATGTATTTTAATTTTAAAAATTAATTTTTTTTTAAACTAAAACTACTTTATTAAAAGGGAGATGAATGGAAATAATTAAGTTAATGAATTTTTTAAAGAGTATGAATAAATTGAAGGCAATTAAATTGTTAGGTATTACATAAAATTGAGAGTTTAAACAAAAATTTCAGAAAAAAAATGGAAAGGGGTCCATGGTATCCCGCAGGAATCGAGATTTGGGTAGACACAAAAAAAAAATCCAGTTTTAAAATAATACATGATATAATTTACAAATGTAAAATTATATAATGTATTTTAATTTTAAAACTGAATTTTTTTTTAAACTAAAACTACTTTATTAAAAGGGAGATGAATGGAAATAATTAAGTTAATGAATTTTTTAAAGAGTATGAATAAATTGAAGGCAATTAAATTGTTAGGTATTACATAAAATTGAGAGTTTAAACAAAAATTTCAGAAAAAAAATGGAAAGGGGTCCATGGTATCCCGCAGGAATCGAGATTTGGGTAGACACAAAAAAAAAATCCAGTTTTAAAATAATACATGATATAATTTACAAATGTAAAATTATATAATGTATTTTAATATTAAAACTGAATTTTTTTTTAAACTAAAACTACACTATTAAAAGGGAGATTAAAGGAAATAAATAAGTTAATGAATTTTTTAAGGAGTATGAATAAATGGAAGGTAATTAAATTGTTAGGTATTACATAAAATTGAGAGTTTAAACAAAAATTTCAGAAAAAAAATGGAAAGGGGTCCATGGTATCCCGCAGGAATCGAGATTTGGGTAGACACAAAAAAAAAATCCAGTTTTAAAATAATACATGATATAATTTACAAATGTAAAATTATATAATGTATTTTAATATTAAAACTGAATTTTTTTTTAAACTAAAACTACACTATTAAAAGGGAGATTAAAGGAAATTATTAAGTTAATGAATTTTTAAAGAGTATGAAGAAATTGACAATAATTAAATTGTTATATATTACATAAAATTGAGAGTTTAAACAAAAAATTCAGAAAAAAATTGAAAGGGATCCATGGTATCCCGCAGGAATAGAGATTTGGGTAGACACAAAAAAAAAATCCAGTTTTAAAATAATACATGATATAATTTACAAATGTAAAATTATATAATGTATTTTAATTTTAATAATTAATTTTTTTTTAAACTAAAACTACTTTATTAAAAGGGAGATGAATGGAAATAATTAAGTTAATGAATTTTTTAAAGAGTATGAATAAATTGAAGGCAATTAAATTGTTAGGTATTACATAAAATTGAGAGTTTAAACAAAAATTTCAGAAAAAAAATGGAAAGGGGTCCATGGTATCCCGCAGGAATCGAGATTTGGGTAGACACAAAAAAAAAATCCAGTTTTAAAATAATACATGATATAATTTACAAATGTAAAATTATATAATGTATTTTAATATTAAAACTGAATTTTTTTTTAAACTAAAACTACACTATTAAAAGGGAGATTAAAGGAAATAAATAAGTTAATGAATTTTTTAAGGAGTATGAATAAATGGAAGGTAATTAAATTGTTAGGTATTACATAAAATTGAGAGTTTAAACAATAATTTCAGAAAAAAAATGGAAAGGGGTCCATGGTATCCCGCAGGAATCGAGATTTGGGTAGACACAAAAAAAAAATCCAGTTTTAAAATAATACATGATATAATTTACAAATGTAAAATTATATAATGTATTTTAATATTAAAACTGAATTTTTTTTTAAACTAAAACTACACTATTAAAAGGGAGATTAAAGGAAATAAATAAGTTAATGAATTTTTTAAGGAGTATGAATAAATGGAAGGTAATTAAATTGTTAGGTATTACATAAAATTGAGAGTTTAAACAAAAATTTCAGAAAAAAAATGGAAAGGGGTCCCCGCAGGAATCGAGATTTGGGTAGACACAAAAAAAAAATCCAGTTTTAAAATAATACATGATATAATTTACAAATGTAAAATTATATAATGTATTTTAATATTAAAACTGAATTTTTTTTTAAACTAAAACTACACTATTAAAAGGGAGATTAAAGGAAATTATTAAGTTAATGAATTTTTAAAGAGTATGAAGAAATTGACAATAATTAAATTGTTATATATTACATAAAATTGAGAGTTTAAACAAAAAATTCAGAAAAAAATTGAAAGGGGTCCATGGTATCCCGCAGGAATAGAGATTTGGGAAGACACAAAAAAAAAAATCCAGTTTTAAAATAATACATGATATAATTTACAAATGTAAAATTATATAATGTATTTTAATTTTAAAAATTAATTTTTTTTTAAACTAAAACTACTTTATTAAAAGGGAGATGAATGGAAATAATTAAGTTAATGAATTTTTTAAAGAGTATGCAATAAATTGAAGCAATTAAATTGTTAGGTATTACATAAAATTGAGAGTTTAAACAAAAATTTCAGAAAAAAAATGGAAAGGGGTCCATGGTATCCCGCAGGAATCGAGATTTGGGTAGACACAAAGAAAAAATCCAGTTTTAAAATAATACATGATATAATTACAAATGTAAAATTATATAATGTATTTTAATTTTAAAACTGAATTTTTTTTTAAACTAAAACTACTTTATTAAAAGGGAGATGAATGGAAATAATTAAGTTAATGAATTTTTTAAAGAGTATGAATAAATTGAAGGCAATTAAATTGTTAGGTATTACATAAAATTCAGAGTTTAAACAAAAATTTCAGAAAAAAAATGGAAAGGGGTCCATGGTATCCCGCAGGAATCGAGATTTGGGTAGACACAAAAAAAAAATCCAGTTTTAAAATAATACATGATATAATTTACAAATGTAAAATTATATAATGTATTTTAATATTAAAACTGAATTTTTTTTTAAACTAAAACTACACTATTAAAAGGGAGATTAAAGGAAATAAATAAGTTAATGAATTTTTAAGGAGTATGAATAAATGGAAGGTAATTAAATTGTTAGGTATTACATAAAATTGAGAGTTTAAACAAAAATTTCAGAAAAAAAATGGAAAGGGGTCCATGGTATCCCGCAGGAATCGAGATTTGGGTAGACACAAAAAAAAAATCCAGTTTTAAAATAATACATGATATAATTTACAAATGTAAAATTATATAATGTATTTTAATATTAAAACTGAATTTTTTTTTAAACTAAAACTACACTATTAAAAGGGAGATTAAAGGAAATTATTAAGTTAATGAATTTTTAAAGAGTATGAAGAAATTGACAATAATTAAATTGTTATATATTACATAAAATTGAGAGTTTAAACAAAAAATTCAGAAAAAAATTGAAAGGGATCCATGGTATCCCGCAGGAATAGAGATTTTGGGTAGACACAAAAAAAAATCCAGTTTTAAATAATACATGGATATAATTTACAAATGTAAAATTATATAATGTATTTTAATTTTAAAATTAATTTTTTTTTAAACTAAAACTACTTTATTAAAAGGGAGATGAATGGAAATAATTAAGTTAATGAATTTTTTAAAGAGTATGAATAAATTGAAGGCAATTAAATTGTTAGGTATTACATAAAATTGAGAGTTTAAACAAAAATTTCAGAAAAAAAATGGAAAGGGGTCCATGGTATCCCGCAGGAATCGAGATTTGGGTAGACACAAAAAAAAAATCCAGTTTTAAAATAATACATGATATAATTTACAAATGTAGAATTATATAATGTATTTTAATTTTAAAACTGAATTTTTTTTTAAACTAAAACTACTTTATTAAAAGGGAGATGAATGGAAATAATTAAGTTAATGAATTTTTTAAAGAGTATGAATAAATTGAAGGCAATTAAATTGTTAGGTATTACATAAAATTGAGAGTTTAAACAAAAATTTCAGAAAAAAAAATGGAAAGGGGTCCATGGTATCCCGCAGGAATCGAGATTTGGGTAGACACAAAAAAAAATCCAGTTTTAAAATAATACATGATATAATTTACAAATGTAAAATTATATAATGTATTTTAATATTAAAACTGAATTTTTTTTTAAACTAAAACTACACTATTATAAGGGAGATTAAAGGAAATAAATAAGTTAATGAATTTTTAAGGAGTATGAATAAATGAAGGTAATTTAATTGTTAGGTATTACATAAAATTGAGAGTTTAAACAAAAATTTCAGAAAAAAAATGGAAAGGGGTCCATGGTATCCCGCAGGAATCGAGATTTGGGTAGACACAAAAAAAAAATCCAGTTTTAAAATAATACATGATATAATTTACAAATGTAAAATTATATAATGTATTTTAATATTAAAACTGAATTTTTTTTTAAACTAAAACTACACTATTAAAAGGGAGATTAAAGGAAATTATTAAGTTAATGAATTTTTAAAGAGTATGAAGAAATTGAAGGTAATTAAATTGTTATGTATTACATAAAATTGAGAGTTTAAACAAAAATTTCTGAAAAAAAATGGAAAGGGGTCCATGGTATCCCGCAGGAATCGAGATTTGGGTAGACACAAAAAAAAAATCCAGTTTTAAAATAATACATGATATAATTTACAAATGTAAAATTATATAATGTATTTTAATTTTAAAAGTGAATTTTTTTTTAAACTAAAACTACACTATTAAAAGGGAGATTAAAGGAAATTATTAAGTTAATGAATTTTTAAAGAGTATGAAGAAATTGACAATAATTAAATTGTTATATATTACATAAAATTGAGAGTTTAAACAAAAAATTCAGAAAAAAAATTGAAAGGGGTCCATGGTATCCCGCAGGAATAGAGATTTGGGAAGACACAAAAAAAAAATCCAGTTTTAAAATAATACATGATATAATTTACAAATGTAAAATTATATAATGTATTTTAATTTTAAAAATTAATTTTTTTTTAAACTAAACTACTTTATTAAAAGGGAGATGAATGGAAATAATTAAGTTAATGAATTTTTTAAAGAGTATGAATAAATTGAAGGCAAATTAAATTGTTAGGTATTACATAAAATTGAGAGTTTAAACAAAAATTTCAGAAAAAAAATGAAAGGGGTCCATGGTATCCCGCAGGAATCGAGATTTGGGTAGACACAAAAAAAAAAATCCAGTTTTAAATAATACATGATATAATTTACAAATGTAAAATTATATAATGTATTTTAATTTTAAAACTGAATTTTTTTTTAAACTAAAACTACTTTATTAAAAGGGAGATGAATGGAAATAATTAAGTTAATGATTTTTTAAAGAGTATGAATAAATTGAAGGCAATTAAATTGTTAGGTATTACATAAAATTGAGAGTTTAAACAAAAATTTCAGAAAAAAAATGGAAAGGGGTCCATGGTATCCCGCAGGAATCGAGATTTGGGTAGACACAAAAAAAAAATCCAGTTTTAAAATAATACATGATATAATTTACAAATGTAAAATTATATAATGTATTTTAATATTAAAACTGAATTTTTTTTTAAACTAAAACTACACTATTAAAAGGGAGATTAAAGGAAATAAATAAGTTAATGAATTTTTTAAGGAGTATGAATAAATGGAAGGTAATTAAATTGTTAGGTATTACATAAAATTGAGAGTTTAAACAAAAATTTCAGAAAAAAAAATGGAAAGGGGTCCATGGTATCCCGCAGGAATCGAGATTTGGGTAGACACAAAAAAAAAATCCAGTTTTAAAATAATACATGATATAATTTACAAATGTAAAATTATATAATGTATTTTAATATAAAACTGAATTTTTTTTTAAACTAAAACTACACTATTAAAAGGGAGATTAAGGAATTATTAAGTTAATGAATTTTTAAAGAGTATGAAGAAATTGACAATAATTAAATTGTTATATATTACATAAATTGAGAGTTTAAACAAAAAATTCAGAAAAAAAATTGAAAGGGATCCATGGTATCCCGCAGGAATAGAGATTTGGGTAGACACAAAAAAAAAATCCAGTTTTAAAATAATACATGATATAATTTACAAATGTAAAATTATATAATGTATTTTAATTTTAATAATTAATTTTTTTTAAACTAAAACTACTTTATTAAAAGGGAGATGAATGGAAATAATTAAGTTAATGAATTTTTTAAAGAGTATGAATAAATTGAAGGCAATTAAATTCGTCTAGGTATTACATAAAATTGAGAGTTTAAACAAAAATTCAGAAAAAAAATGGAAAGGGGTCCATGGTATCCCGCAGGAATCGAGATTTGGGTAGACACAAAAAAAAAAATCCAGTTTTAAAATAATACATGATATAATTTACAAATGTAAAATTATATAATGTATTTTAATATTAAAACTGAATTTTTTTTTAAACTAAAACTACACTATTAAAAGGGAGATTAAAGGAAATAAATAAGTTAATGAATTTTTTAAGGAGTATGAATAAAATGGAAGGTAATTAAATTGTTAGGTATTACATAAAATTGAGAGTTTAAACAATAATTTCAGAAAAAAAAATGGAAAGGGGTCCATGGTATCCCGCAGGAATCGAGATTTGGGTAGACACAAAAAAAAAATCCAGTTTTAAAATAATACATGATATAATTTACAAATGTAAAATTATATAATGTATTTTAATATTAAAACTGAATTTTTTTTTAAACTAAAACTACACTATTAAAAGGGAGATTAAAGGAAATAAATAAGTTAATGAATTTTTTAAGGAGTATGAATAAATGGAAGGTAATTAAATTGTTAGGTATTACATAAAATTGAGAGTTTAAACAAAAATTTCAGAAAAAAAATGGAAAGGGGTCCATGGTATCCCGCAGGAATCGAGATTTGGGTAGACACAAAAAAAAAATCCAGTTTTAAAATAATACATGATATAATTTACAAATGTAAAATTATATAATGTATTTTAATATTAAAACTGAATTTTTTTTTAAACTAAAACTACACTATTAAAAGGGAGATTAAAGGAAATTATTAAGTTAATGAATTTTTAAAGAGTATGAAGAAATTGACAATAATTAAATTGTTATATATTACATAAAATTGAGAGTTTAAACAAAAAATTCAGAAAAAAATTGAAAGGGGTCCATGGTATCCCGCAGGAATAGAGATTTGGGAAGACACAAAAAAAAAATCCAGTTTTAAAATAATACATGATATAATTTACAAATGTAAAATTATATAATGTATTTTAATTTTAAAAATTAATTTTTTTTTAAACTAAAACTACTTTATTAAAAGGGAGATGAATGGAAATAATTAAGTTAATGAATTTTTTAAAGAGTATGAATAAATTGAAGGCAATTAAATATTTAGGTATTACATAAAATTGAGAGTTTAAACAAAAATTTCAGAAAAAAAATGGAAAGGGGTCCATGGTATCCCGCAGGAATCGAGATTTGGGTAGACACAAAGAAAAAATCCAGTTTTAAAATAATACATGATATAATTTACAAATGTAAAATTATATAATGTATTTTAATTTTAAAACTGAATTTTTTTTTAAACTAAAACTACTTTATTAAAAGGGAGATGAATGGAAATAATTAAGTTAATGAATTTTTTAAAGAGTATGAATAAATTGAAGGCAATTAAATTGTTAGGTATTACATAAAATTCAGAGTTTAAACAAAAATTTCAGAAAAAAAATGGAAAGGGGTCCATGGTATCCCGCAGGAATCGAGATTTGGGTAGACACAAAAAAAAAATCCAGTTTTAAAATAATACATGATATAATTTACAAATGTAAAATTATATAATGTATTTTAATATTAAAACTGAATTTTTTTTTAAACTAAAACTACACTATTAAAAGGGAGATTAAAGGAAATAAATAAGTTAATGAATTTTTTAAGGAGTATGAATAAATGGAAGGTAATTAAATTGTTAGGTATTACATAAAATTGAGAGTTTAAACAAAAATTTCAGAAAAAAAATGGAAAGGGGTCCATGGTATCCCGCAGGAATCGAGATTTGGGTAGACACAAAAAAAAAATCCAGTTTTAAAATAATACATGATATAATTTACAAATGTAAAATTATATAATGTATTTTAATATTAAAACTGAATTTTTTTTTAAACTAAAACTACACTATTAAAAGGGAGATTAAAGGAAATTATTAAGTTAATGAATTTTTAAAGAGTATGAAGAAATTGACAATAATTAAATTGTTATATATTACATAAAATTGAGAGTTTAAACAAAAAATTCAGAAAAAAATTGAAAGGGGTCCATGGTATCCCGCAGGAATAGAGATTTGGGAAGACACAAAAAAAATATCCAGTTTTAAAATAATACATGATATAATTTACAAATGTAAAATTATATAATGTATTTTAATTTTAAAAATTAATTTTTTTTTAAACTAAAACTACTTTATTAAAAGGGAGATGAATGGAAATAATTAAGTTAATGAATTTTTTAAAGAGTATGAATAAATTGAAGGCAATTAAATTGTTAGGTATTACATAAAATTGAGAGTTTAAACAAAAATTTCAGAAAAAAAATGGAAAGGGGTCCATGGTATCCCGCAGTAATCGAGATTTGGGTAGACACAAAAAAAAAATCCAGTTTTAAAATAATACATGATATAATTTACAAATGTAAAATTATATAATGTATTTTAATTTTAAAACTGAATTTGTTTTTAAACTAAAACTACTTTATTAAAAGGGAGATGAATGGAAATAATTAAGTTAATGAATTTTTTAAAGAGTATGAATAAATTGAAGGCAATTAAATTGTTAGGTATTACATAAAATTGAGAGTTTAAACAAAAATTTCAGAAAAAAAATGGAAAGGGGTCCATGGTATCCCGCAGGAATCGAGATTTGGGTAGACACAAAGAAAAAATCCAGTTTTAAAATAATACATGATATAATTTACAAATGTAAAATTATATAATGTATTTTAATTTTAAAACTGAATTTTTTTTTAAACTAAAACTACTTTATTAAAAGGGAGATGAATGGAAATAATTAAGTTAATGAATTTTTTAAAGAGTATGAATAAATTGAAGGCAATTAAATTGTTAGGTATTACATAAAATTCAGAGTTTAAACAAAAATTTCAGAAAAAAAATGGAAAGGGGTCCATGGTATCCCGCAGGAATCGAGATTTGGGTAGACACAAAAAAAAAATCCAGTTTTAAAATAATACATGATATAATTTACAAATGTAAAATTATATAATGTATTTTAATATTAAAACTGAATTTTTTTTTAAACTAAAACTACACTATTAAAAGGGAGATTAAAGGAAATAAATAAGTTAATGAATTTTTTAAGGAGTATGAATAAATGGAAGGTAATTAAATTGTTAGGTATTACATAAAATTGAGAGTTTAAACAAAAATTTCAGAAAAAAAATGGAAAGGGGTCCATGGTATCCCGCAGGAATCGAGATTTGGGTAGACACAAAAAAAAAATCCAGTTTTAAAATAATACATGATATAATTTACAAATGTAAAATTATATAATGTATTTTAATATTAAAACTGAATTTTTTTTTAAACTAAAACTACACTATTAAAAGGGAGATTAAAGGAAATTATTAAGTTAATGAATTTTTAAAGAGTATGAAGAAATTGACAATAATTAAATTGTTATATATTACATAAAATTGAGAGTTTAAACAAAAAATTCAGAAAAAAATTGAAAGGGGTCCATGGTATCCCGCAGGAATAGAGATTTGGGAAGACACAAAAAAAATATCCAGTTTTAAAATAATACATGATATAATTTACAAATGTAAAATTATATAATGTATTTTAATTTTAAAAATTAATTTTTTTTTAAACTAAAACTACTTTATTAAAAGGGAGATGAATGGAAATAATTAAGTTAATGAATTTTTTAAAGAGTATGAATAAATTGAAGGCAATTAAATTGTTAGGTATTACATAAAATTGAGAGTTTAAACAAAAATTTCAGAAAAAAAATGGAAAGGGGTCCATGGTATCCCGCAGTAATCGAGATTTGGGTAGACACAAAAAAAAAATCCAGTTTTAAAATAATACATGATATAATTTACAAATGTAAAATTATATAATGTATTTTAATTTTAAAACTGAATTTGTTTTTAAACTAAAACTACTTTATTAAAAGGGAGATGAATGGAAATAATTAAGTTAATGAATTTTTTAAAGAGTATGAATAAATTGAAGGCAATTAAATTGTTAGGTATTACATAAAATTGAGAGTTTAAACAAAAATTACAGAAAAAAAATGGAAAGGGGTCCATGGTATCCCGCAGGAATCGAGATTTGGGTAGACACAAAAAAAAAATCCAGTTTTAAAATAATACATGATATAATTTACAAATGTAAAATTATATAATGTATTTTAATATTAAAACTGAATTTTTTTTTAAACTAAAACTACACTATTAAAAGGGAGATTAAAGGAAATAAATAAGTTAATGAATTTTTTAAGGAGTATGAATAAATGGAAGGTAATTAAATTGTTAGGTATTACATAAAATTGAGAGTTTAAACAAAAATTTCAGAAAAAAAATGGAAAGGGGTCCATGGTATCCCGCAGGAATCGAGATTTGGGTAGACACAAAAAAAAAATCCAGTTTTAAAATAATACATGATATAATTTACAAATGTAAAATTATATAATGTATTTTAATATTAAAACTGAATTTTTTTTTAAACTAAAACTACACTATTAAAAGGGAGATTAAAGGAAATTATTAAGTTAATGAATTTTTAAAGAGTATAAAGAAATTGACAATAATTAAATTGTTATATATTACATAAAATTGAGAGTTTAAACAAAAAATTCAGAAAAAATTTGAAAGGGATCCATGGTATCCCGCAGGAATAGAGATTTGGGTAGACACAAAAAAAAAATCCAGTTTTAAAATAATACATGATATAATTTACAAATGTAAAATTATATAATGTATTTTAATTTTAAAAATTAATTTTTTTTTAAACTAAAACTACTTTATTAAAAGGGAGATGAATGGAAATAATTAAGTTAATGCATTTTTTAAAGAGTATGAATAAATTGAAGGCAATTAAATTGTTAGGTATTACATAAAATTGAGAGTTTAAACAAAAATTTCAGAAAAAAAATGGAAAGGGGTCCATGGTATCCCGTAGGAATCGAGATTTGGGTAGACACAAAAAAAAAATCCAGTTTTAAAATAATACATGATATAATTTACAAATGTAAAATTATATAATGTATTTTAATATTAAAACTGAATTTTTTTTTAAACTAAAACTACTCTATTAAAAGGGAGATTAAAGGAAATTATTAAGTTAATGAATTTTTAAAGAGTATGAAGAAATTGAAGGTAATTAAATTGTTATGTATTACATAAAATTGAGAGTTGAAACAAAAAATTCAGAAAAAAAATGGAAAGGAGTCAAAGGTATCCCGCAGGCATAGAGATTTGGATAGACACAAAAATAAAATCCAGTTTTAAAATAATACATGATATAATTTACAAATGTAAAATTATATAATGTATTTTAATATTAAAACTGAATTTTTTTTTAAACTAAAACTACACTATTAAAAGGGAGATTAAAGGAAATAAATAAGTTAATGAATTTTTTAAGGAGTATGAATAAATGGAAGGTAATTAAATTGTTAGGTATTACATAAAATTGAGAGTTTAAACAAAAATTTCAGAAAAAAATGGAAAGGGGTCCATGGTATCCCGCAGGAATCGAGATTTGGGTAGACACAAAAAAAAAATCCAGTTTTAAAATAATACATGATATAATTTACAAATGTAAAATTATATAATGTATTTTAATATTAAAACTGAATTTTTTTTTAAACTAAAACTACACTATTAAAAGGGAGATTAAAGGAAATTATTAAGTTAATGAATTTTTAAAGAGTATGAAGAAATTGACAATAATTAAATTGTTATATATTACATAAAATTGAGAGTTTAAACAAAAAATTCAGAAAAAAATTGAAAGGGGTCCATGGTATCCCGCAGGAATAGAGATTTGGGAAGACACAAAAAAAATATCCAGTTTTAAAATAATACATGATATAATTTACAAATGTAAAATTATATAATGTATTTTAATTTTAAAAATTAATTTTTTTTTAAACTAAAACTACTTTATTAAAAGGGAGATGAATGGAAATAATTAAGTTAATGAATTTTTTAAAGAGTATGAATAAATTGAAGGCAATTAAATTGTTAGGTATTACATAAAATTGAGAGTTTAAACAAAAATTTCAGAAAAAAAAATGGAAAGGGGTCCATGGTATCCCGCAGTAATCGAGATTTGGGTAGACACAAAAAAAAAATCCAGTTTTAAAATAATACATGATATAATTTACAAATGTAAAATTATATAATGTATTTTAATTTTAAAACTGAATTTGTTTTTAAACTAAAACTACTTTATTAAAAGGGAGATGAATGGAAATAATTAAGTTAATGAATTTTTTAAAGAGTATGAATAAATTGAAGGCAATTAAATTGTTAGGTATTACATAAAATTGAGAGTTTAAACAAAAATTTCAGAAAAAAAATGGAAAGGGGTCCATGGTATCCCGCAGGAATCGAGATTTGGGTAGACACAAAGAAAAAATCCAGTTTTAAAATAATACATGATATAATTTACAAATGTAAAATTATATAATGTATTTTAATTTTAAAACTGAATTTTTTTTTAAACTAAAACTACTTTATTAAAAGGGAGATGAATGGAAATAATTAAGTTAATGAATTTTTTAAAGAGTATGAATAAATTGAAGGCAATTAAATTGTTAGGTATTACATAAAATTCAGAGTTTAAACAAAAATTTCAGAAAAAAAATGGAAAGGGGTCCATGGTATCCCGCAGTAATCGAGATTTGGGTAGACACAAAAAAAAAAATCCAGTTTTAAAATAATACATGATATAATTTACAAATGTAAAATTATATAATGTATTTTAATTTTAAAACTGAATTTGTTTTTAAACTAAAACTACTTTATTAAAAGGGAGATGAATGGAAATAATTAAGTTAATGAATTTTTTAAAGAGTATGAATAAATTGAAGGCAATTAAATTGTTAGGTATTACATAAAATTGAGAGTTTAAACAAAAATTACAGAAAAAAAATGGAAAGGGGTCCATGGTATCCCGCAGGAATCGAGATTTGGGTAGACACAAAAAAAAAATCCAGTTTTAAAATAATACATGATATAATTTACAAATGTAAAATTATATAATGTATTTTAATATTAAAACTGAATTTTTTTTTAAACTAAAACTACACTATTAAAAGGGAGATTAAAGGAAATAAATAAGTTAATGAATTTTTTAAGGAGTATGAATAAATGGAAGGTAATTAAATTGTTAGGTATTACATAAAATTGAGAGTTTAAACAAAAATTTCAGAAAAAAAATGGAAAGGGGTCCATGGTATCCCGCAGGAATCGAGATTTGGGTAGACACAAAAAAAAAATCCAGTTTTAAAATAATACATGATATAATTTACAAATGTAAAATTATATAATGTATTTTAATATTAAAACTGAATTTTTTTTTAAACTAAAACTACACTATTAAAAGGGAGATTAAAGGAAATTATTAAGTTAATGAATTTTTAAAGAGTATAAAGAAATTGACAATAATTAAATTGTTATATATTACATAAAATTGAGAGTTTAAACAAAAAATTCAGAAAAAAATTGAAAGGGATCCATGGTATCCCGCAGGAATAGAGATTTGGGTAGACACAAAAAAAAAATCCAGTTTTAAAATAATACATGATATAATTTACAAATGTAAAATTATATAATGTATTTTAATTTTAAAAATTAATTTTTTTTTAAACTAAAACTACTTTATTAAAAGGGAGATGAATGGAAATAATTAAGTTAATGCATTTTTTAAAGAGTATGAATAAATTGAAGGCAATTAAATTGTTAGGTATTACATAAAATTGAGAGTTTAAACAAAAATTTCAGAAAAAAAATGGAAAGGGGTCCATGGTATCCCGTAGGAATCGAGATTTGGGTAGACACAAAAAAAAAATCCAGTTTTAAAATAATACATGATATAATTTACAAATGTAAAATTATATAATGTATTTTAATATTAAAACTGAATTTTTTTTTAAACTAAAACTACTCTATTAAAAGGGAGATTAAAGGAAATTATTAAGTTAATGAATTTTTAAAGAGTATGAAGAAATTGAAGGTAATTAAATTGTTATGTATTACATAAAATTGAGAGTTGAAACAAAAAATTCAGAAAAAAAATGGAAAGGAGTCAAAGGTATCCCGCAGGCATAGAGATTTGGATAGACACAAAAATAAAATCCAGTTTTAAAATAATACATGATATAATTTACAAATGTAAAATTATATAATGTATTTTAATATTAAAACTGAATTTTTTTTTAAACTAAAACTACACTATTAAAAGGGAGATTAAAGGAAATTATTATGTTAATGAATTTTTAAAGAGTATGAAGAAATTGAAGGTAATTAAATTGTTATGTATTACATAAAATTGAGAGTTGAAACAAAAAATTCAGAAAAAAAATGGAAAGGAGTCAAAGGTATCCCGCAGGAATCGAGATTTGGGTAGACACAAAAAAAAAATCCAGTTTTAAAATAATACATGATATAATTTACAAATGTAAAATTATATAATGTATTTTAATATTAAAACTGAATTTTTTTTTAAACTAAAACTACACTATTAAAAGAGAGATTAAAGGAAATTATTAAGTTAATGAATTTTTAAAGAGTATGAAGAAATTGAAGGTTATTAAATTGTTATGTATTACATAAAATTGAGAGTTGAAACAAAAAATTCAGAAAAAAAATGGAAAGGAGTCAAAGGTATCCCGCAGGCATAGAGATTTGGATAGACACAAAAATAAAATCCAGTTTTAAAATAATACATGATATAATTTACAAATGTAAAATTATATAATTTTTTTTAATTTTAAAACTGAATTTTTTTTAAACTAAAACTACACTA